>JARDYH010000006.1:64255000-64805000 GCA_029215795.1 Anniella stebbinsi | reverse complement strand
TTTATGTTTGTGAAAACAGATCCCAATTGTGCATATTCCATGAAGGAACAAAATGGGACGTATAGGTGTCTTGAAGTCATTTTGCACTTTGGAATCTCTTGCTCATGCAATGGTCTGATCTTATCTCAGTGTCTCTTCTTCCCATCAACAATGATCTGGAGCTGGAACCCCATAAAATTTGATTGGTGAAAGATGGACACAAAGAAAATTACATGCTGAGTTTTTTTTTAACACAGACCTCTTAGTGGTTCTTCAACCCCACCCAAATGAAAACTTAGGACACACTTTTGGCAGTTAGTGCAGAAATGTATGATCACAGAAACCCTAATGGTGCAATCCTGTGGTGTCTGGGACAGCATCCCAGGGGCCTCAGGATAGAATGTATCCCACCCCACCCCCTCAAAGGCAGGAATGAAAGCTCTGACCTTGGAGGAGAGGATCTGAATTTGGATCCTATCTTCTGCATTAGTCACCTCCCCAACTTCAGAGCTCCAATGTTGGAAGAGATGAAAAGGGGGCTGATAGGGGGAGGCCATGGATCCATAGAATCCAAAGCCTGACTGGCTTCCAAACATGCTGGCATAAATACATTTTGCAAACATTGTTCACAATGGGAGGGAAATAGTGTTGTTGTTGGGATGATGGAAAGAAGGAGAACCCAGGAACCCAGCAGGACATTAGCTATATCACAGGCTGGAACACTCCGCATTCAAATAGGAATGTCCTGTTAATAGTGTGTGGACTACGGATACCTGGCCAACTTGATGTCATATACTACTCTTCTTTTTTACATGCTTCACACGTTACATTAAAAAAAATCAAAGTGCTGCTATGGACTTCAATCGGTAATGGGGTCCATAAGTAGCCTAATTTCAGGACTACATATGGACCCCATTCCCAGCAAGACCTACTGATCAGCTGTTTAAAGGTGCCATGGTCAAGAGAGCATAATGGACAACAACTTTCTTCTGCCATTATGCCCTATCATTTCCAAAGGCAATGTAGCTAGAAAGAGAGAGAGAAGAAACTCCAGGACAAGTAAATTGGTCATTGCTTTTGGCAATGATGCTATTAATATGTATACCTGGGACTTTGTTTCTTAATCCACTAATCACAGACATGCCGCAGATCACATGTGGGATCTGCACTTTTAAGATGTCTTCAGTGTGTGTGTGTGTGTGTGTGTGAGTGAGAGAGAGAGAGAGATCAGCTGAAAGGAAAATGGCTACAATTTCTCCACGTAGTATTTTTTTCTGATGATACAAATGAACAAGCATTTAGAGTGTGTATAAGAAGGGGGATTTTAGTAAATTTAATATCTTTATCTCTTAACTAAATATTACCCACTTTTGGGTCCAGAAGATAGAGTTAGTTATAATCCAAGGTACTCCAGGTCCAAGGCACAAAGTCAGCAATCATATGGAGCAGTTCTGCATAAATCCAGGATTCAGAATGTGTGGTTTATAGTTTCACCAAATCCTAATGATAGAATCATAGCCCCATAATTCACAATTACTTGTTTACTCTCTCTATAATACCTCTAACTGTTCTTGACCTGTATAGTGGAGGGGAACATGAAAACATGATCAGTAGTGGGATATAAATCCCAAATTCACATAGAGTGGTCATTATTTGCTGGCTGCTAGAGGTCATTTTGGAGTGTGTGTATTTTTTTTAACTCCCATGTCAGCTTCCAGCCTTAGCAAAAATACTCAGTCTATTTTTATTTTATTAATATTTTTGGGGTGGGGGAGGACCATAAAGTATTTCTTAAGGGAACATTCAAGTTGTGCAAAATACTAATTAAGGACTTGGTAAACTCATTTTGCAACCCTGATCTTAAATACTGCTACTAGGAGGTAAGCCCTTCTCAGTAGATGATTTCTGGTTAACAGGGCTGGCTCTACCATGAGACATTGGCTGAATTTGGACAACACGATAGTCAATGGTGGGGTAATAATCAACTTTACAGTTGTTCATCTAGGGGGTACTCCCCACACAACATGGTAATAAATAATCAACTGTGGTGTGGATTAGAATCAGCGCTGAGTTGACTATGGCAGCATTCAGACGGCACGATAGTCAACACAACTGACAATTGTTTCCTCCCCCCAGTTGCTTATTGTGTTGTCCGAATTCAGCCAGAGTGGTGCATCTAGGTGATTTTAAACTACAGTTGCAGAATCCCTCCCCCCAAAAATCAATTTCAGTGAAGCTCTTGAGGGTGCATTGCAATGGTAGGTGTGGCTAAATGCAAGAGGAGTGGAACCAAAAACAAACCAAAGTAACAGCATATTTTAGCTGTCCAGTAACTAGGAGTGGCATTTCAACCGTTTAGAAAGGGGGGGAGGGAATGCACAAACATCAGGAAACTAGCAAAAAACGGTGGTTCAAGAAAAGGGGATTGGGCCAAGAAAAGGTTGGCACCTTCCAGAGAGCCCTGGAGGGCATGATTGGGACTCTTAGAGGGTGGGACCTGGCCCCCAGGCCTGGGGTTCTGCACCCCTATTTTAGATCTTGGATTTAGTGATCTTACAGGGGAACCCTTTAGAGCATCATCACATGGGGGGAAATTGAGTTTCCTTACCATCGCTTCCCCCTACTTCTATGCCATGATACTTCCTCTTTCTTCACATAGGGAAGAAAGACAAAGTAAACAATGACACAAGGCCCATTCAGTGGGCATTTTTATTCTACCGCTTTTCCTGTGCACAGCAGGAAATGCTGGCACATTCCATTTCCTCCAAAACAACAACAACCACCAGATTTAAAGGAGTCTATTTTGTGATGGAAAGAAGACAAGAAGGAGCAGGAGATGTATGGGAAGCGGACAACATCGTCAAAAGGACCCGCGACCATCTGTAAGTGGGGAGTAACGAGTGGGCAAGAAAACGCTCGTCTGATGATGCTCATAGACAGCCATGTGTACTACTTCAGTTACAAAGGCCACAACTAACATTTCTCTTCTCTCCACCATTCCATGCTTCACAACTGGTTCTACATTCCTGACATTTTAGAGAGAGAAAAGGAAAAATAAAAAACAAACAAAACCCTGCTTGCCAACCCTCATTAAAAAGAAAAAAAGGAACTGCTCTGAGCATGTGCATCTCAAACTCGCTGAAACAATAGCACTGTTATGACAACAGGAATAAAATGGAGGTTGTGTCTGCTGCCCTGATGCTAAACATATTTACTTGGGAAGAAGCACCATTTTGTTGTAAAGAAGGATAATATATTTTTAAAGTAAAAAAATAATCAAATGAACATCTGTTAGCCTGTACATGCCCACTCGGCTTCCCCTTAACTCTAAAATGCTTTGAAATTAGAAGAAAGGATTCTGTGTCAGCTCTGGTGAGTCTTGGCATGCCCATATCAGCCCAAGTACTGACGTAGGACCTGTTTGCAGGCGAAAGGGGGAAATAACGAGACAACTGTATATGGTATCAAATACGGGCCACATTTATTGAAGTTCTGCAAAGGGAAACTGGGCGAGCCCTAAACTATGCCAGCAACTAGCTAGGCATTTTATTTCGGGCGAAACATTCTATGTCTGGCGAGTGGCGTCAGATGATCGCCACACCCAGGCCATACCCCTTTTGGGGAGGGTAGACCGACCCATGCCACTCACCCCCCCGTGTCGCACGACTCCGGTTGGAGTGACGAGAGTCGACCTAACAGGTGGCCTTATCCTCCACACTGGTGCCACACGACTCCCAGCGGAAGGCCTCAGGTATCACCTGTCACCAAACAACAGTGCTGCAGAATGATCACCATCCCTTTCCTCTAAGCATGCCCACCCTAACAGCTGAAGCCAAATGTGACCAAATTAACCAAGATCAAGATATTATAATTCCTAAGACACTCTCTCCCCACTTACAGTGTGAAGTAGGCGAAAAAACACATACCCTAGGCCAATCAGACTATGTGCCAAAAATTCCTACTCTGCCCCCAATAGGGCAACCAGGTAAAACCCACACTGCATACAAGGGAGGGAGGGAGGCTTCGAAGAGCCTGTAGGGCTGGGTGCAGCTGCCTTATATAAGCGCAGCCACCCAGCTCAGTGGTGCCAAATATGCGCCAATGGGGAGAGAGCACGTCTCTTCTCCCCTCACCCGCAACTTCCTCCCCGCGGCCAGTGCCAGGACACGGCGGAAGGGCATTTGCAGGCGAAAGGGGGAAATAACGAGACGATACAACTGTATATGGTATCAAATACGAGCCATATTTATTGAAGATCTGCAAAGGGAAACTGGGTGGGCCCTAAACTATGCCAGCAACTAGCTAGGCGTTTTATTTCGGGCTAAGCATTCTATGTCTGGCGAGTGGCATCAGATGATCGCCACACCCAGGCCATACCCCTTTTGGGGAGGGTAGACCGACCCATGCCACTCACCCCCCCCCCCATGTCGCACGACTCCGGTTGGAGTGATGAGAGTCGTCCTAACAGGTGGCCTTATCCCCCACACTGGTGCCGCAAGACTCCCAGCGGAAGGCCTCAGGTATCACCTGTCACCAAACAACAGTGCCGCAGAATGATCACCATCCCTTTCCTCTAAGCATGCCCGCCCTAACAGCCACAGGGTAACGAAAAGCCTATTGCTTTATCGCTCATCCCCCACCTGCGCGAAAACTTCTCGCAGGCCCCTTTGCAGATCAGACAGGAATAGGTCATTGCCCAAATCGGTAAATGTACACCATCCTGTCAATAAGCTCCCTCCTTGTCTTTGATATCTAAAATTCTATTTAACTTCTGGCAGGCCCATCTAGGGCCTGCAGTTTCCAGCCTTCCATCCAGACCATTCTGGTAATCAGGCAGGACCACAGTAGCACAATTCTTGAATCCAGCCGTCCATCCAGACCATTCTGGGAATAGGCAGGACCACCATAATGCTCCACAGCGATGCAGAAACCAAACGCACCGGACCATGCTGGAATACCATGGGCAGGAGGCACTCCCACCACATACCGCATCTGTCCAACCACTGGACGCTGGCCCTCTGGCTGGGCCCAAACTGTAATTCTGCAGCCCAACTGGGCAGCCCTCCAACTGGTCCAGAAAACCATGCCACACTCAGGTGAGCACCCACACTGGTTTCTGCAATTCCAGCGTTCTAAAGAAAGAAGATCAGCATGAGATCTTGAACTGTAAACTTAACAGCATTATAGCTCTTCCAAAACATGAACAGAATGCCTCAAATTCCTTCTGTTCTCAGCATGTTCTCCATGAAATGCAAAGCACAGCTGGCCACCATAGAAGTGACCCTGGTGTGGAAAGAATGTGTACTGAAATAAAGGTACACTAAACAAGCACATAGAAGCCAGTTCGCCACAGCCAAGAACTGGAATGTCATTAAGAAGGCCCCATCAGTATGACAGAATAGAGGTCTGCACTCTGCTTCCCTCCTTGGTGGAAATGCCTCCATTGCTTTCACTGAGCATAGTTCAGTCACTGAGCGGAAACAGGAGGCGCTCATACCAAGACCTCTCTAGTCTGTCTTCACCTTTAAGCTAAAACTCACTAAACAAAAGAGAACAAAATATTCTGTTATTAAGACTTCAGCCAGAATTGTCCTCCTCAGATGACACCACCAATTCGGAGTTCTGCATGCCCTGAGAGGCAGTGAGGGCAGCAGCATGGAATGAGGTAGCTACAATTTAAAATTCTATCCTGTTGGCCAGTTCCTCCTCATAGCCTGTCAATAAGACTGATAAGGCTGCCTAGTCTATACCAATAGGTGATTCTCTTGTGCAACCCTGCAGGGTGCCCCTAACCCTATGTCCATGGTGTTATACCATTCACCTGTAATTGAACCCAAAGGCAAGAGCCAAACTCAGACCGCAAATGGTCCTGGCTTACTGTCCCTTCCACCGGGAATGGTACCGTGTTTACGATGATGTACAAGTGAGGGCCACAACACTGCAGTTGCTTGGCAGACTCAAGGACAGAAAGTTCAATACCTGAGTTAACATAAGCAGCCGTGGTGTTAGGAGCTATGGAAAGCGTCCAAGCCTGCCTGCCTTTAAACCACCGGACTCCAATAGTGCCACTGGTCTGGTCTCAAAAAGCCCCAGGAGCCAGTTCCTAAACCTTGTATCTGAGTTTGTGATAGGGTGATGGCAATGGTGTTAGGGTGATGGCAATGGCATTGTCCTCTACCAGGAACATGAAGCCTTACCTGATACTGTGCAGAAAGCCATGAAAAGGCTCACACAACCGCCCTTTCTATAGGGTTGTGAAAGCGTAGTATATTAATGGGCAAGACGGCTTGGTGGACAAGGTGGCTTGACAGATGCACCAAAAGAAGCCATGTGGATTAGACATTTGTACAAACATGAAAATTCTAAGCAATTAAAGTCATTTCTGATTCCCAATTGCAAGCCAGCTATTCAGCCTTTGCATAGACCTACTGCCCCTGCCCCTACCGATATCTCGATATTATGAATCATACTATGTGCTGCCCTTGGAATGGGATTCAAAAGCCTATCCCCAAAACCAAGCTCAATAATGAACATCTTCCAGCCAAGAGTATCACCTCCGTGTCCAGTAAAGGGGCTCATTCTTAATTGGGTTGTGCCCTTCAGGAGGGGACTGTAACCTGCCTCCGGGCTTGGAGCCACTCAATCGATCTTGACCAGGATGCAACCACTGTTTAGATCTATGGCATTTGGTAAACGTATGTTGACCAATGCAATTGGAACATTCGTGGTGTTAGCAGCAGTGGGCTATGGTGCAAAAATCTCACGAGCTAAATGGCCACAAAGTAGTTGAATTGAATCTCCTGCCCAGCACTCAGCCCAGGAGCCTAGGCAGGGTCTGTTGCACAGGTATATGCCCCTTGTGGGATATATCCCCAAATCCAGGCCTGGCCGGAGTCATAAGCTGCAGCCACACATCCTGGTCTTTAAGATTTCAATGAGTGGAAGAGTCAAAAGGCCGCTCTTATATGTGATGCCTTGTTGTAGGCCAGCCTGCCCCCCTCAAATTCCATATATGTCTGGTATATGATATCAAAGTATTTAATACAGCTCCATCTGCGTTTTGGGAATTTCTCTTGCAGAACATCCCTACATCAGGATTCTTGGCAGCCAATTAGCCCATATGCGAGCAACTATTGGCTCCTGACCTCGAATTCTTCATCACCCCACCCCTTGCTTTGGTTCACAACAGAGGGGAAAAGTCAAATAAACTCACCCTACATAAGCTTTCCATTGGTGGCGGGTGCAGGGGAGTAGAAATTGCTCATGGTGGGATAGTGTCGGCATTGGCCATGGCATATGGTTCCTGCACACCAATTAGTGTGCAACGGCCATGGGGCCCAGCCCAGCTGGCCACGTCACACCCATGTGCTGGCAGCCACCGGCTGTGAAAACCTGCCATTCTGCTGGCACAACCAGTTGCAGAACCAAGGCTGTTTGTTCAGACACCCCTGTAGAGGTAGGTGGCTCCTTGCCATTGGTGTGTAATTTCACAGAATGTGCTGGGTTGGTGATGGGCATGTTGCCTGGGTCATCTGTAGGTTCCCCTTAGGGTGGAGCGAAGGCAAATGAAAATGTGACAACAGTGTGAGCAACCCCATGTTCTGTTTGGTCCCCCGTTCCAGTGCAGGGTCAGTGGGCCCTGACCCTTCCCACCATGTCCCAAGATTACCATGCTTGCACTTGAAATTAACTGGTCGTATGTCTGATGGGAATGCGAGTATCCAACGTGTGTTGTATTGCCATTGTTGCTTTTGCCTTAGGATTTCAACTCCCGGAGACTCCTACCACATCCAGGCATGCTGAAAAATATAACATGTCATGACACACTTGCTTCTTAGTTTGAAGTAGCCATCCTGGCCTCACTGCCACAGCATCAAATCATGCCAGGAATAAAGAAATACTGATTCCTGGAAAATTGGATATGGGCAGCTAATACCGTCTCGCATCCAGCACAGATAAGGCTCATACCCACTTAGCTTCAGCTGGTATCCCTAAAATATGCCTTACAAATATACCCTTGCGTTCCTTTCCCAGGTCACAAGCTGAATATGAGTCATCAGTGTGATTTGGCTGCAAACAAGGCAAATACTATTCTGGAATGTATTAATAGAAATATAGTTTCTAATTTGTGGGAGGTACTGGTTCCCCCCTATTCAGCACTGGTTAGGCCTCATTTTGAGTATTGTGTCCAATTCCAGGCATCACACTTTAAGAAGGCACCAGAGACTGAAAGAACTTGGCTTGCCCAGCATTGAAAAGATAAGACTATGGGGAGATAAGATAGCACTTTTCAAAACTTTAAAAGTTGTCACATAGAGGGCTGTGGGTCGAGGGCAAAAGACATACCAGACCACTCATGTCGTAGCACTGTTATTCCCTCATGGAGATAGAATGTAGGAAGAGTGTTGGACTCCTGCATTGAGCAAGGAGTTAGACTCAATGACCTTAGAGGCCCCTTCCAACTTTACCATTCTATGATTCTATGACCACTAAGTGGCAGCGGCTCCTCATTTGGGAGGAGGGGCTTTCCCCTTCCCTTTCTTTCCTCCCACTCCCTTCTTAGGAGGCACAGTGAAGTTCATGTAAAATAATATATCTGAATATATATATAGCTATAAAATTATTAATTCCCCGCTACAGTACATGGGATGAATGGCTTAAGCTCAGCCAGAGTCTATACTCATCAAATAAGTTAACACAATTAAGTGGACCCATCCCCCCCCAAGAAATTGTGAACTTCTACTCAAGTACAAATCCCCACCAGCCTTTAAACAGGGCTGAACCTGCTTAGCTTCAGCAGGGTGATTTATATATATCACCAACCCCTTGCTTCCTTGTGTTTTCAATAGAAGAATGAAGAGGATAGGTGTTTTGGGACTTATACAAAGGAGGCTATTATAAGGATGAAGCCTCTTATGAAAACTGCACTAGCGTAAATAACTGGGCTCCAGGCCTTGTAAATAACCCCGCTAAAACTATGTAGGATGAGGAAGGCCTCCCCCAGATAAGGCCCACACACCTAGCACTCGCCAATTGCCAGCTGCAGAGGCCTAAAAGGCAGATCCATAGGCCAAAGGAAAGTTCCCCCACTGCAGTCACCCATCCAAACCCTGACCAGGCTTGATCCTGCTTAGCTAAAGCAACGTAGCTTTGTCAGTTGGCTTTCAACTACCCTGTGTTCAGCTGTCTGATGCTGGATCTAATGACACTTGATGCCGGATCCTACAGAATGAGGGGGGTGGTGCAAATCCCAGCTCCCCAAAGGCCCAGGACAACCTTTTAGAGGAGCAAACGTGGTGTGGCGTGACCACACACCCCTATCGCCCACTGGAAAGGCCCACCCTTCACAAAACGCACGGGAACATTACTCCTGTGTAAAACTGATTCCCTTGCTGGGTGAGTAGCCACACACCCCTCCCTGACTCTCCCAGGACTGACTGCAAGGAATGGAAAAGGCTGCTGCGCCAATTTACATGCTAGTAAGGAGCCAACTGGTGTGCTCGGGTAAGTCTCCTGCACTCGCCAGGCACGACTGTTTCCTCGGCAGTTCCTTGTTGCCAGCTGAATGGTGCTGTTCCACCCTTTACAGGTGAGTAAGGAGGTTGTGTCGGCCATAGCTGAGCAAACAGGCCCAGGAGCCACCACCCTCATGTCTGTGTGGGCGGGGAGGGACCAGCCAGTCCCTCGACAAACCTAGGCCTTGAGGCCATTGCAGCCAGAGCCCTGTTGCAGCTGCGTGCTCAGCGCCGCTCCTGCAATGGAACGAGGCCAGAAGCCACCGCCGCTCGCACGCCCGTGCGGGCAGGAAACCTGCAGCCTCTAGGCTAAGTTGAAGCGCCACCGCCGCTGCTCGTTCAGTCCTCTCACGCGGCTTGTGTCGGCTGCTTGGACGTCGAACACTCCTGCAGCCACGCTTCGAAGAGCCTGTAGGGCTGGCTGCAGCTGCCTTATATAAGCGCAGCCACCTAGCTCAGTGGCGCCAAATATGCGCCAATGGGGAGAGAGCACATCTCTTCTGCCCTCACCCGCAACTTCCTCCCGCAGCCAGTGCCAGGACGTGGGGGAAGGGCATTTCCCACTGCCCCTATCACCTGCTGCTCTTTGGATGATTATTTGGGGACCCTCTGGGCTGTGGGAACCATGGACATCAGCCCCAATGTCCAGCCCAAGGTGCACCACTGCTTAGGCAGAGTAAGATGACTACCTCAGGCAGCTGATTTTGGATGTCATGAGAGGGCAACAAATTGTTAGTTATTTAATGTATTATTGTTGTATTTTTACTGGCAGGGAGGAGGAGCGGAGCTTGTGGGCTTTTCTGCCCCAGATGCCAGAATAATTTGGCTGGCCATAGGCATTATGCACCACAACTCCACCTCAGGTAGTAAAATGTCTTGGGCTGTAAATGTGAATGTTTGCTCACTACTTTGTGAGGTTTTACTTAATACCTCTAAGGGAATCCAGGCGAAACACGTTTACCTCCCTTTCGTTACTTCCTTTTCTGGTTTATGCTCTTACATGATCCGTTAGGAAACAGTGCCTTCTCACGTATCCCACTGCCAATATGGGTCTTTGAATGGGTGCCAGAAAACTGGGACCCATTGTGTTCTGTGCGTTTAAAAAACAACAAAAATATAGAGGCACTGGAGCATGGAAAGCAGAGGATGAAATGTTATTCATGAGTAGCTTTAGGTCAAATTGTGCCTACAACAGCCATATCAAAACAGTTGATTTAATATCTTTTTATTCTTTAAAAGAATTAACTTGAAAGGTCACATTAAGGCTCATTCCATCAGAGACATATCCTGGAAAATATCTCGATTCACATCAGTTCCCATCCGAGAGATTTTCAGAGCTACTGTTCTCTCTGAGACCGTTAAAACTGTATTGTCCAAATTCAATGTTGCATAATAATTTCAAGTTTAGCCTACTGCTTTCCCAGAACTTGTAAAAGTGACCCAGCCCTTCCTTGCTGCAATTTGTGATGCTGAGGGAGATTACTGTTCTGGGATAATTTTGGCCAAGAAACAGAGCGTCAATGTGGTGCAATGGTTTTCGTGCTGGGCTAGGACTGGCAAGATCCAGGTTCAAATTTTTACTCAACTAACTATGAAGTTCATTGGGTGATCTTGCCAGTCACCTTCTCTCTGCTTAACCTACCTCACAGAGCTGTTATGAGTATTAAATTGGTGGGTGGAGTTGTAATATGACACCTTAAGCTCTTCAGAGATGTAAGATATAAACATCATAAATGAAGCCAATACATAGAAGAAAGGGTTTATAAGCTGAATGAAGTTATAGCAGTTCCTCACATTATCTACAGCAGTTAAGACCCAGGAACATCCAACAGCCTATAGTGCCCAAGATCTACCACACCCATTTAAAACTGCACTTCTCACCCTCCTCCTCCTCCTCCTCCTCCTCCTCCTCCTCCTCCTCCTCCTCCTCCGTCACTGCCAAATCCCTGCTTGCTTTTGGTTGTGCTGGAGCTATACAAAACACCACAGGAAGTAGAAATATTCTTACTGTTAGGAGTAAATTATGGCTTTTGTGCTACTTCCTGTTATAACTACACTCTAATATATGGTTTCCTGTATCCACATACTCCTACAGATGGATGAAACTGACAGTTTTGGTTTCTCTCGGCGTCTTGTTTTTCAGCCTAAGTTTGGTTCATCCTGAACTTGAGATTTTTTTTAAAAAAAAGTATCATCATTTATATGCATTTCTCCAAATATTTGCATTTTGTATGCAATTTTGCCTAATATACACACATTTTGCAAGCAGATTTCTAAACAGAATGCATTTTAATGCTATTTTCATAAATATGCATGTTTTTGTGTGCACGTTTCCTTAATAGTCACATTTTGTACACATTTCTGAGTGGAGAACTCCAGTGCAAAATTCGGATATGTGTGTATTTCAAAGGATAAAAGATTTTGGTTCAGATATTTGTTTGCAAGTATGAAATGAGGTAAGTTCACATTAAAATGTGAGCCTTTCAAGTCTGAACTTCTGCGATGTTGACAGGCTTTGAAACCTGAGCATGTGCAGACAACCTAAAAGTTCTTCCAGTCAAAATACATTGTGTGGACATTCCATCTTTCCCTCCTTAACAGATTTTCTGTAGTAAGAAAAACAACAAAAATGCAGTTGGGGGGGGGGGGGAAGCGAAGGTTACAAGTGGAAGATGACTGCAAAATGAAGTATCGGGCTAGTCCCATTGATTTCAATGTGTCTACTTTAAACAGGATGAAATCTGGACCCAACTTTTCATCTAGAAGCACCCTCAGTGAATACCCTGACACTCCACCCGCTTCATTGATCCATATCCCCATCTTACACTTCTTTCCAGATCTGTATCATGATGTATGCTGGATGTAACTTTTTACACAGGACAATCTGCAAGAGGATGTTTACAACATGAAGATGAAGAACAAGCAAAATGTAATCTCTTGCATCCAGGGAAATCTAAATGTATTGGGTCAGTTGGAAAGCACTGTAAAAAAAAAACCTTTCCCCAATGTCTTGCCATCTCATGCTCATTTTTTCCTGCATTTATGGTAATATGGATATTTTGTTTCTTTTAAAGAAAAATGAAAATTGCAAATTGGGATTTTAGTTGCTTTTACATTTCCCTCTCTATTTTAAATTATGGTTATTCACCCATACATTCCCTCTCCGAGTATTCATTTAGAAGGAAGGTTTTGTAATAGTCACATTTAATTTATCAGGGTGCAATAATTTGTGTTTCCCAATCATCTTGCAGACTTTGGTTCATTATACTATTGTTTCACATGAGTAAGTTAGCAAAGTTTGGATTGATTGACTCTAATTAACTAAAACTGGTTCCAGGCTGTGCATCTATTGTTATGGTAGCTAGCCACAAAGCCCCAAACTGTTCCATAATGGCAATATAAGGTAATATCGATATGAAAACTCTAGTAAAATTTTAACATTGATTTATATTGTTTGAGCATAAATAAGTGAAGTGGGAGAGGATGGGATGGTACTAGTCAAAGTAATTCACATCTAACTTTAGAAATGTGGTTATTCCTCTACTACTGGTGTTTATACTCTTAGGAATTCACCACTGTCTGCTGATGAGATGCCACTTTTTATCCTAGGGTATAGAACTACATTTGCGTGGTGGACCTCTGTGGTCCAGATGATGTCAGTGGGTATGGCCACTTCCACTGACACCATCACTTCATCCCTGAGCATTTTTTCTTTCTTTGTGCTGGGAGAAGCATGGAGAAAGGGATTTTAGCACCTTCTCCAAAAACTGGCCAAGTCCATAACTTTGTGCAGCACATGTTGTTCCCATGGCCATGGTGTGCTGTGCATGAAAGGACTCAGCTAGTGCTGAGAGGAGCACCAGCTGACTCCCTTGCCACCCTTCCGCATTCTCACTGTTATCTCCAATTGCCAATTAGAAATAACAGTGGGGATTCCTCCAGAGAGTGGGGCTCCAGAGAGTGGGGCTTGGAAACCAAGCCTTGCCCCTCAAGAAACTCAGTGAGGCTCCATGGGCCAGATGCAGCACTTCCACAGGCCAGATTAAGCCTGCAAGCTGCAAGTTTTGCATATTCTGTTTACACCATAAGTTTTTGGGCAGTCATCAAGAACAGCCCACACAGCGTGTGTTATGGTACCCTGGCCTTGAAGATATGATGCCATGAATGACAGACTGAGCCCAAAGAGTTCTCATCGATGGCACTTTCTCAGCCTGGAGAGAAGTGGCAAAAGTAGGGCCACACGGTTCTGTCCTGGGCCCAATGTTGTTGAAAATGGAATAGAAGGGATGCTCATATTTTTTTCAGTTGACACCAAGCTGGATTGAACAGTTAATACTTTATGGGTTGCCTCATGACTAACCTAAGTCCCATTTATTGGGATGCATCTACTCTAATTGTGACTAAATCTAGTTCCAACAAAATGTGTTTAACTGGAGGAGATCTTGGGGTCTGAATATTTGCTGGTTAGAAGTATAAAGGGAATTTTAAATATGGAATTTTAGCAATGTTAGTCCTACCCCGAGCAGACCTATTGAAATGAGTGGTTAGTCATGACTTAAGACCCATTCATTTCAATGGGTCTACTCTAAGTGGCACTAACATTGGATATAACCCATAAGAAATAAACTCTTATATGCAATTGTGTCTTTAAACACAAGTCAAGCTGACCCAGACTGTAGCCATTCAATGTTCTTTGTGTGTTCAGACAAGCTCTTCAATGCTGCTTCACAGCCAGTGCACTGATGCAGTATGGAAGTCTGGCCTAAACATCTTCTAAGCCTAGAATATAGTAGCTTACAGTTCAGGTCATCTTGGCATGAATTTCATGAAGTTAGTATGAAAGCAACTGCCCAGCAATGGCAGCAACCAAACTGGTTCCACAAAAAAGTGCAGCAACAGAAGAGATCAGGGACAACAGATAGGATTTATACTGAACAAGTTTTCTTGATTTTATTTTATCATTTCTCCTAAACTCAATCCAGAGTTGATATGGAGGGGTGCCCAGTGGACCATTTAGGTGGGGAAAATCTTGCCCAAGTCTTGAGGATAACATGCTTTTTTTTAATCTGCCCAATAGCAGATGTTCCATGAGCATTTTACAAAAATTAAAATTCAACACAAAACAGTATAGCATAATATATCCCAGAACTAAAATATATAAAGAATGCCATAAAATCTAAAACTGAACTCTAAAGTGCCTGAAAGAAAAGAAAGTTTTTCATTGGCACCGAAAATATAACAATGCAGGTACCAGGTGAGCCTCCTCAGGGAGGACCTTCCATAAACAGAGTGCCACAACTGAGAAGACCCTCTCTCTTATAGACCCTTTCTTCTACACTCAGTGATAGTCTTGGATTTCCAGTTAGTGGCTGTGGCCCAAAATTCTTTTTACCATCTTCATTGGTGCAGCAGTTGCTCCTTCTGCTGAAAGACAAGGAGTTGCTAATGTCATTCCTGCCTTGGGGCTGTCACTAAGTTCCACACTGGACTATTTTATTTATTTATTTATTTATTTATTTATTTATTGCATTTTTATACCGCCCCATAGCCGAAGCTCTCTGGGCGGTATAATGCTCTGTGCAAGGCTGCCTATAAAGGCAGTTCAGAAGCTTTCAACTAGTACAGAATGTCATTGCTCATCTATTGATGTGGGTGAGCTGGTAAGAAGATTATAAACTTGTGGTCAATCACCTGCAATTATTAAAAATTTGCTTCTAGGCCCAGTTCAAAGTGCTGGGCTTGTCCATTAAAGTCCTACATGGTCTAGGTCATAGATATGTCAAGGAGCACCTTTTCCTGTATGATTTCTTCAGGGCTTTAAGATCAGCCAATCATGCTCTGCTCCAGGCTCCATCCTCTCATAAGATAAGAACACAGTCTACCAGGAGCAGGGGCTTTTATGCCGAGGCCCTGAAGCCATGAAAGTCTCCTTGGGCCTGTTCAGATGACACACTGAACCATGGTTAGGCCGCTAACCCTTTTGCAGCAAATGGTTAGTGAGTGTGTTTAAACCATGGTTATGTAGCCACCATGGTTAGGAATAGTTCAAACGACATGCTAAGTCATAGTTCACATGACATGCTAAGCCATAATGTTTAGCTCAAAATGCTTAACCAATGTGGCTTAGCGTGTCATCTGAGAAGGGTCTTTCTTGAGAACCTCATTTTGTTTTCTTCCCTAGCCCCTTTCCAAAAACAGTTTAGGACATATGTATTCTTTCAGACATTTGGAAACTGAGATTGTCTTGCTTCTGATATTACTGGTTTTATTAGTTTTTGAAAGCATTTTAAATTGATTTTGGGATATTTTTGTATACCTTACTATTATTTACACCACATTTTGAACCTACATTGCAAGGAGGTTTATAAATACGGTAAAGAAATTAATAAAATATACAAAATATCTCATTTGTAATCATTTGCGAACACATTCCTAAGATATGGTGGCTATATCTTTCTCGTCAAATTAAATAAACTCTGCAAAGCCTGTGGGGTTCTCTGCAGTACATGCAATATAATAATGTACTTCACATTAACTGCAGACTGAAACAAAATCCTTACATTGTATCAATTCTCTGAAACGAACACAGTTCTGAATTTCTTTGAATGCTCATTCCAAACCACTATTTCATTTCAATCTGAAGACATCAACGTGTTTCTTTGTAAGCAAAGAACGTCATACCTTAAAAGCTTTGCATTAGCAAACAGTTTATTTTTTCGTCAGCAGTAATCAGTTTCTGAAATCTTTTTTTAAAAATCCAGCTATGGTTCTCATGGTGTAGTAAATGACATTAGGCTTTTGTAAATTCTTGCAGAATATAACAGATCATTGGTTTTATAACACAGTCACTGTTTTTGCATTCTGATGAGATTATTAGATGCAGCCTTGAATACAACTTCCCCGAATACTGTTAGTTAAAAAAAAATAAAAGTTTACTAAATGGTATCTTTTCAACTGTATCTGAAAATCATCATAGTGCCTTTATTTTCCCTTTTTTTGTGAGGGTATTTTTTGTAAGCTGATGAGTTCTACCAATAAGAGGTTATGAAATTGTTACTCAAATCTGTATTTAGGTTGCTCCTAATGTGCTTGTTAAACATACACTGGGCCCCCCAAAATAAAAGCAGTATATACATTATCCACCCTAGGAATTTATTTATGTTATATATGAACTAAAACCCAATCAAAATAAATATCTGCTAATTTTACCCCATGTATCATGAAAAGTGTTCTTGCAAGTCGTACGAACAGATAAAACCTGTACATCGTCTCAGTTTGATTCTTGGGCTAAAGGTTAAGGCAGTGGAGGCTGGTGGCTCTGATGTCAGTGGAGTGGTAAATCCACTTTGGGTTTCAGTCAGAAGCAGTCAGAACTTTAAAGGAACTCTCCAAGGTGCAAAGTACCTTGGATAGCTACTTTAGAATTCTGGCTGGTTCTGAGGAAACCCAGAGCAGATTCACCACCCCACCTACATAGGAGCTACCAGCCTCCACTGGGTGAAGCTCTCTTGAGGCTATCTTAAGTTGAAAGGGAGACACAGTCTCATGAATGCCAAACAAAGACATGTTTAATTAAAGAAATATAAAACAGATACAAGAAAGAATGTACATTGTGCATAGGAAACAATACATAAACCAGCACTCAAAAGTGGCTACTTATTCATCATCAAAAAAGAGGACAAAAAAAGGACACAGATTTGCATAACATCACAGATGTGAACTTTATGCAAATCTGATGTATATCTGTTGGGTCCAGACTTAGTCATGTGGACCCATTGAAATCAATGGGACTTAAGTTGGTTGGATTTAACACCAACTAACTTGGTATCACTTGTTTCAATGACACTTCTCAAAGTATGACTACATCCAACCCCCAATTTAGACATCATTCCTATAATTTAAATAGAAATGCAATATAACTCACTATAATGGGGAAGACTGTGATCAGGTGACTTCTGTGCCTGCTCAGTCTACTGTCCAGGTGCTCACTGTTGGCATAGGGTTGGCAACTCTTCAAATAGAGGACTGTCTTCTGACAGCCTTTCCAATCAAGGATGTTCCCCTAAAAAGTGGAAAACATGGCCACTCTCATGTGGCCTACCAGATGGTGCACTCTACACTTCACATTTCCATCTGGAAGTAGAGTCTTCTGTCATCACTGAGAGAATTCAGACAGATCTCTCTCTTTTCTGCACCAAGGGATCAGCAATCATACCTTGTTTCTAAAGGGTGTCAGAGAAATATGAAATAGACTGAAATTAGTCCAGATATCTTGTAATCTGGTCCACAGATTTCGCACCAAACTGACATCTGCCCATCTGGTGAATTCCATTGACATGTGGAATTAAAAACAACAAAATGGAAATTTACATAAATAAATGTGTAGGCAAAACTGCAAGTTAGATGAAGAACATTATTTATGTAATTTTCTGAATGGGTAAAAATATCCAAATTTGTGAGTTTGCAAACGACAGACCTCAAAAATCCACCCAATCCATGGAACCCATGAGAAATGGATTAAATACAATCTGAACATCCTTACTTGTGACCCATACACACTTATTTGGAAATAACCCCATTGAAGTCAATGGAAACTTATGACCATATAGGCATGCAAAGGATTGGGCTACAGCAGGGGGCAGAACCTCTACCAGTCTGAGAGCCAAATTCCACTTTGGAGAAGTTTTCAGAGATCGCATTCCAGTGAAGGTGGAGCAGAAGGCAAAAAGGGGCAGGATCAAAGGCAAAAGAGAAGGGGCTAAAATACCAAAACTGCCTGTATTAGCATAAAGCTCTAACTAATTAAGGCTTAGGAGAGGCATTTCAGTCTGTCAGAATGGGGGCAAGCACTGTACAAAAGCCAGGAAACAATCACAGGATTATTGGTTGGGGGAAAAGGGGTGGGGCTAGGGGAAGGGGTGGGGCCATCTGAGGAAGCCTGGAGGGCCAGATTTGGCCCCTGGGCAGGGGTTCTGCACTTTTGTGCTACAGGGTTGCAATCCTATTCACACTTTCCTTGGAATAAGCCCTTTTGAACTTAATGGGACTATAAATGGATAAGATTAGACTACACATCCCATTGAAATCATTAATGATCTCTTTCAAAATTAATATTATTTGTCTCAAAACTCAATGCACAATGAATATGGAACCAATGGAACATAAATGCACAGCTGCATGTTTTATTTGAAACTAACTTTTTCTAGAGTGTGCTCTATGCATGAACAGCTAGATCACAGAATTTCTTCCTGAAGTGGTTACCGAATTTTATTATTTTCACAGGCCAGGAAGCCCAGAGCATGCAAAATTTCACTTATCAACATTGTCCTATCAAGACTGTTTAGGGAAATGATCTGAGCAAATCTTAATTACAAAATGCAAGGTTTCGAGTCAGGACCCCTAAGTCCAGATCATCAGTAGCAGCATGAGAGATGCTGGAGAGCGGAGGCTCTCGCAGCACTCCAGTGGGCAGGGTTTCTAGCTTTGCACCCTGTCTGGGAGAGTAGCAACACTGGCTTGGAAAGTGAGCACATTACCAGCCCAATGATCTGCTTCCCTTAGGGGCTGCCAAAGCAGTCAAGATCTTCAATTGGTATGACTACATTCTTTTCTTGAAATCGATGCATGTCTGCCAGTGTATATGAGCCACATGAAAAGGGTGGACGCTTGCTTCAGAACCCCAAGAATAGAATCCTAAAACCATCTTGCCATTAAGTCTCCTTCCCACCTGCATGTAATGAAGTGAAATGCAATACCAGCATTGATTAAGAAAGACTCTCTATGACACATGTTAACAACTCTGCAGAGCCAGGAGACCAACTGAGTGCAGTTTATTTTAATTGTTGTTTTAATGCATTTTGTAGAAAATCACGCCAGTTGTGATTTGATAATGAAGGGCTTTATAGAAAGAAAGAAAGAAAGAAAGAAAGAAAGAAAGAAAGAAAAGCTAAATAATCCTTTCCTTGCTGTGGTCTTGGAGAAGAAGCCCTAAACACATAGTTGCTCAGGGAAAGAAATTATCTGGAAGAAAAGGTGAAGTGGAAGGATTTGCAGTGAAAGAGACATTCTGGCTACCATCAAGGGCCTGACTCCTTGCGCTGATCTTGGCAATGCTTTAGCCCCAGAAGCTTTTTAAAAAGAAAGAAGGAAAACTGCTGCAGGAAGGAAAGAAGGAAAAGCAGAGAAGAGAGAGACACTCTGGTTCCTACTTAGGGTACTATCCCATTTAGTCCTGAGAAAGTACAGGTAAGAATAGCCCTGATGTGAGGGGTCATGGTATCTGAGATTATCCCAAAGGAGAGATTGGAGGTGGGGGGAGAATCTGTGGGTGTGGTGAGCCAGCAAACCAGCTTGTTGGGCTTTTAAAAAAAAAAAAATTCCCATTCCTAGTGTATTTTTTTATAGTGTCTTTGTATGGCTATATTTTAAAATCTATGCAGAGCTTTTTGCTTGATTGTGGGGAGGAAATGTTTTTTTATAACTTGTTATGCAGACATTATTGAAATGTTCATATGTTTTCAAATATTTTGTTACAATATTTGTTGTTGTTGATGATGATGTTGTTGTTACATGTGTTGCTAATATGATTGTTGTTTACTTTGTATGCTGTGAGGTGACTTTGTGGAGTGGTGGCATAGAAATTAAAGACTAGTCAAAGGCTTCTGCAATCCTTACCCTTACCTGGGAGTAATCCCTATTGAATTCAATTGGCCTTACCTCTGAGTAAATGTGTATAAGATTGCACTGTAACTTGGGCCCCCTCCACAAGGATGCGCTTTTGCGCCCAGTTCGGGGATTATGCGCATTATCGCGGAGGCGCATTTACGCCTAATCCCTCTGCACGGGAGGCGGCGAGAGGCGGCGAAGCGCATTAATTGATGTCCAAAAAGCGCTTTAGAAGACGTTAATGCGCATAATCGCTTGTTCACACGGCGAAAATGCGCTTTAACGGCCGGAGCAAAATAAAAGTCGCTATTTAACGCGCATTCGAAAATGCGCATTATCGGGGAGATAAAGCGCCTGTACGCCCGTTTTGCGCTCCGCTGGTGTGGAGGTAAAATTTATAATGAGCCTTCAAGGCTCATTAAACGTCTCGTGTGGAGGAGGCCCTAATTGGAGCGACAGCTAGAGTAGCAACAGATGAAATAGGAAGAGAAATGCTGTGGAATAGCTCCTGTTAAGTCCCTGCATGGACAGCCATTCTCCTCTGACAAGCATATACATTTCTGTTCAGACCATGAAGCAGCCTTCCCCAGCCTGGTGCAGTCCAGATATGTTGGACCACAACTCCCATTGGCCCCAGCCAGCATCCAAGGGCCATTCTGGCTGTGGACAATGAGAATTGTAGTCCAACATATCTGTAGAGCACCAGGTTGAGGAAGGCTGAATAAATGCTTGCAAGATCCTGAATTAGCAGGGCTCACTGGCAAGTGCTGAAAACAGAAGAAAATACAGCAAAACTAGGTTAAGTGCTGTGCTTTTATTTTCTCCTATTTTTATTCTGACAGAGTTTTTATTGCTGGGATTGCTTAATGTGAGCATTATGTCTTGCATCAAGTGTGAAGACAGAAAAGAGAACTACTTCCACAACCGTCTTAGCATCTTCGTTTCTGCATTTTTTTTTATGGAGGTGAAAATTAAATGGGAAATTATTCATCAAGGCGATTTCAAATAAAAAAAGAAATAAAGTAGCAGTGTAATCTTTTTGATGTATTTTTTTTTAAAAAAGAAAGGAAATAAGTGTCTTTTAATCTAAATATTTGAAAACCAGGTTGCTTTCCTCCTCAGACTAAGTAAAACTGAATGATGGCTTTATTCCTTATTAAGCTTTCATCTAGCTGAAGATGTTATAATTTTCGATTGCTTTGGGTTTTATTGATTAATTTATTAACTAATAGATTAAGCCTAGTTTCTCTCTCACTGTCCCAATGACTGCTCTGAGTGAGCCCAGTTGTAGCCCAATACAACTGGAGAGGATTGGCAGTAGTACACATTATGGTTCCTATGGCCTCCGTGAGAATTTGTAATATTTAGATAAGCACTTTTGCACATCAGGCCACACATTACATTTGCTCTAAACATGTGTGTGTGTGTGTGTGTTTGTATGCATGTGTGTACGTGAGAGATCCTGTTCAGGCTTAGAGTGTCATGTGTAAAGCATTTTTCCTAACCATGGTTCCTACATAACCATGTTGCTACATAACCCGTGGAAGCCACAGCCTCAACAGGGCCACAAGCCTCAGCCAAGAAATGGTTGCCCAGGGCCATGAGTGCCGCAAGGGACACTAGGAGGCAGAATGGCCAAGTTGGAGGGATGACGAAATCAATAGAGAGGTATGTGGTTAGGGAACCCGCACAACAGCCCAAGATTCTGAGGTCATGTGGCAGAAGCACTAGGCGTGTTTAGCAGTAATCACAGTGAGACATAGGCTTCATCTACACCAAGCAGGATATTGCACTATAAAAGTTTTATCAAAGCAGTATATAAAAGGCAGGAGCCACACTACTGCTTTATGGCAGTATTGAAGTGCACTGACAACTGTTGGGGCCCACTGACACATGCCATATACTGCTTTCATACTGCTATATCCTGCTGGGTGTAGCTCCTGCCTTTTATATACCGCTTTCATAGTGCAATATTCTGCTTGGTGTAGATGAGGCCTATCATAACCAAGGTCTCCAACATGTCTGAACAGGGTATGTCTGTGTGTGTGTGTGTAGTATTTGTAGATTTTAAAGTATTTTCTTTTCAAAGCATTGGAAAGTTGAAGACAGCCTGTAGAGGGTTAATATTCTTTGAAAAAGAGTGAAGAAAACTTATGATGCATTAGTAATAATCTGTTTACTTATAAATGTACGAGTTGAGCAAGCATTATGGAGGAACAGGAGCAAGCACAGCGGCCAGCTGTGCTAGTCTCAAGGCGCCATCAGTTCAGAATAATGAAATTTTAAACCAGCTCCCAAATCACATCTGAAACGGCTGCGATACAGATCTTCATGCACACACTCTCCCATCTCTGGGCAAACCAATTTCACCCTCCTTCTGCATTCGAGGAGGGCGTGGCTCAAAGTGGCTGCTGAGGAAGAGAAGACTATTTACTCATTGCCCACCCATCCCCATCCATGACCTGGCTATATGACCATGCCATTTTGCATAATAGAACAGCATGACTCATAGCCATATGGATATATACAGATCTTCCTATAGGGGCCCAAAAATACTTTAAAGAATGCAGTGAGAAAACTAGATGCAGCATTTCCAAATGCATCTGATCCTTTCCAGAAATATGCTTGGAGTGGCAGATGACAGAAGGAATGTTCCCAAGTACTGTATAACTTGAACAGTGGAAAACTCGTTTAACCAGCCACATCTACTTCCCATTCTTACACAAGAGGAGCATAATTTATGTTCAAAGTAAGGCTGCAATCTCTATGGTCCCTGAGAGGGTGTCCCAGCAACCAGAGGACTTTTTTAGATTTCCCCCTGTTTCCTCCCTCCAGCCTCTGCAAAAACATCAGCACTCCTTACCTCTCTGACATTGATGCTCCAACGTTGGTAGAGGCAAAAAGGGGGTGGATCAGGTGGCGTTCTATGGGCATTCCAGGAGAAGCTGAGGATCCACAGGACCCACAGTAGTCCGATGGCCCTGACATGAGAGGGAGAACATTGGCATTAATGGGAGCGGAACATTTTAAGAAAGAAAGAAAAACAGGAAGGAGAAGAGGAGGAGGAGGAGGAGGAGGAGGAGGAGGAGGAGGAGGAGGAGGAGGAGGCCATTTCTTTCTGTCGTCTGTCTTGCTGGCACAAGCCCAGCAGAGCTTTGGATTCTTCAGAGGTTCTGATGTTGGAACTCCCCACCGCAAAGAGTAGGATTGCTGTATCAATGTATTAAATGACGAGGAGCCATTGCTCTGACACAGTTATAAGATGCTAACTGGTGATGTATTTAATCCCAGAGATGCTTGACATTCAAAGAGTGAGTGATGTACGGCGGAGCATTTGTATGGGCCATCTGGAGATGTACACCAAACTCCACACTTGATGAGGAAGTGGCATTAAACTGAAACTTCTGATTCCAACACCTAAATATGCATCAATCTCAGCTCTGATTTTAATTGATTCCTAATAAGCAGAATTTTGGCAAACTGCAACAGGCTGTTGTGTGAAATGCCTCTGTTGTTACAATATCATAAATTGTTTTTAATCATTTGCACATATTATCCTGTGTTGGCAACCACAATTCCGTTAAAATGAAAATAATATTCTGATTCAGAATAGTGTTCCAGCTTACAGTAAAGCCACTATAACGTTGAAGATATTTCTTTTATTTTCTCGGATGTAACATGGCAGTAATCTGAGATTTAAAGATTGAAAATGTATTCTTTCATACTGGAAGTTATACAGCTCTTTGCTCTGTGTATAGTTTGTTATTCTTACTCTTTCTGCATACAAACATTTTAAGTATGAACCTTATTACTTGTTATACAGGTGCTTCAAATGTTCTGGCTCTCTAACACCTGTATTGTGTGCTATGTATTTAATTGGCATTGTCCTGACACCTTGATTCAAGAATCCATTTTGGTTTCAGGGCCACATCTAAACCAAGCAGGATATAACACTTTGAAAGCAGTTTGAAAACGGTATATGGAATGTGTTGGGGCTGTGCACGGACCCCCCAATCCAATCTGGATCCCGATCTGGGAGGTCTGGATCGGGCCCAATCCGACCCGTGTCAGATCGGGCCCGATCCCATCTGCCTTGGATCTGGATCTGGATCCACTCCGGGTCCATGCAGAGCCCTCCTTCCTGCTCTCCCTGCTCCCTTCCTTCCTTCCTCCCCCAATCACCCTCCTTACCTACTGCCTCCTCTGCATTGTTCCCCACAGCAGCCAGCCTCCTCAATATCGGCTGGCCGCTTTCCCGCTCATGCCGGCGTGAGCAGGAAAGCAGCCGACCAACATTGAGGAGGCCAGCTGCCGTGGAAGACGATGCTGAGGAGGTTGCAGCTAAGGAGGGCAATGGGGGGAGAAAGCAGGGAGAGTGGGAGGGAGGGCTCTGCATGGACCCGGAGTGGATCCAGATCCAGATCCAAGGCAGATGGGATCGGGCCCGATCTGGATCATGCATCCGATCCACCCCATCCAGTCCCAATCCAATCTGGTTTGGATCGGGCCCATATCGGGCTTGATCAGCCCGATCCACTTTGGGTTCAGGATCCGGATCTGTGCACAGCCCTAGAATGTGTCATGAGCCTCAACAGTTGTCAATACCATTATAAACAGTTATAAAGCAGTAGTGTAGATGCTTCTGAAAAGGCACAATCTGAAGAGCAGCTGGGAACATTGTCAATAAGGCTCCAGACTGCCACTAAGGTATAGGAGCTACAGTGTAAATATGCTTCCTCCTTAATTAGAATAAAAGGGAGTTACTCCCTAGAACTGCAGAAACGTGTGAATGCCTGCCTGATTGCAATGCCATCACCCAGCCAACTGACCCACAGGGGTACATCTGAATTGGCCAATCCAGGGGCAAACAGCCCAATCCTCGAGTGCCCCCCTTCCCAACAGGTCAGCAAGCAGTATCTGGGCACTCTTGATTCCACCTTTTGTTTTAAATATCATAATACCCTTCTCTATACAGCTGGCCAGATGTAAATTCATCAAAGGGCTGCCTGAGCTTTCTATTGATTATCCAGAACCAAACTATTGTTCCTGTTGTTTTGACCAATATTGGGTTCCGCCTCTAAGTCATCAAGTTCTTTGTTTCCCCCCTTATTTTCTTAAATGTATGCACACATATTAAAAGAGGGGGGAAATAGGGTGACCATATGAAAAGGAGGACAGGGCTCCTGTATCTTTAAAAGTTGTCTAGTGAAGGGAATTTCAGCAAGTGTCATTTGTATGCATGCAGAACCTGGTAAAATTCCCTCTTCATCATAGCCATTAAAGCTGCAGGAGCCCTGCCCTCTTAAGCAGATACAAAAGAGAGCAGGGCTCCTGCAGCTCTAACTGCTGGGATGAAGAAGGAATTTCACCAGGTGCTGCATGCATACAAATGACACCTGCTGAAATTCCCTTTTCTATACACCTGTTAAAGATACAGAAGCCCTGCCCTCCTTTCCATATGGTCTCTCCAAAGAAACATAAATACAAATACAATGGATTAGAAGTATTAGATGACAATATCATCTAATAAAGGTTAAGAGAAAGAGAAAGCTACAATACTGGGAGGCCAAGCTGAGAGTCTGGGAGACAGAAGCTAAAGAAGGCCTGCAAGTGGGGAGAGGAAAACTCCTGGAGCCGCCTTTGGAGCGAAAATCTGACATGACAGCTAGTGGTGGTGGTTTGGAGAATGTGCAGGTGCTGGACCAGAGAGAGGACTGCTGTTCAAGCCCTCATGTTAGGCCAGTGAGTTAACTGAGGTGGGGCTTGATAGGGGGAATTGGCTTAAGGTTGGTTAGGGATAGGCACTGGGGCTTCCAGACCCTGATTGGTGGTAAGAGTAACTGTGTAGATAGACACCCTGGTTTAAAAGTAGTAACCACATCCTTACAATAATACGCTTTCTTGTTTTAAATAAAATGCTATGTATCTTTGTTTACTTTTTTGGCACCTCTGATCTGTTTTGTCTCACACTTAAGGGCCGGTTAATATAAGGGGAAAGATATAAGTTAAATAAAGGGGTGTAGTTTAATGGTGGCAGCAGAAGAGAAGAGAGGGATTATCCAATGGTGAGGGTGATCTTCCACATTTGGGGATAAGGGGTGGCTTTTCCCCCAGTGTATTAGGGGCCCCACCCCAAAACCCAAGTTCTCCACAAATAGGCTGACCATATGAAAAGGAGGACAGGGCTCATGTAACTTTAACAGTTGTAGAGAAAAGGGAATTTCAGCCAGTGTCATTTGTATGCAATTAGTTCCTGGTGAAATTCCCTCTTCATCACAACAGTTAAAGTTGCAGGGACCCTGCCTTCTTTTGTATATGGTCGCTCTAGTATAGTGCCTACAACTTTAAGTGTTGTGATGAAGAGGGAATTTCACCAGGAACTAATTGCATACCAATGACACTGGCTGAAATTCCCTTTTCTCTACAACTGTTAAAGTTACATGAGCCCTGTCTTCCTTTTCATATGGTCAGCCTATCCACAAAGCCATATGTAGATTTACTGTAGCTGTCTATCCCATGCATCCTCTTGCCTGTAAACACTGTGAAACACACTCATTTATTTGCACACTGATTTAAGCATTCTGGGCAGCTTTCGTATGGGCATCCCCATTGTATGTGTGGCACCGTATTAAGCAATATGGGAGATGTTCTCTGTGCAGATATCTTGGGTTGTATCCACTGTTAGTCCTACTTCAAGTAGACCCATTGAAATAAATGGGAGTTAAGTTGGTAATTATTAACTTACACATCATTCATTTCAGTGGGTCTAGTGTAAGTAGGACTAACATTAGACACAACCTCTTGTTCTTTATAGCTAGACCACCTGGACAAAGCTCTATGTTATTTGCAAATGCATGCAGTGAAAGACAATTCATGAATATTTAAGGTAAAATACTTCTCAGATGTAGTGCACCAATGCCAGAAAATGCATAGTTCTTAATATTAAAAGCCAACCAAGTCACATTAACTCTGCCTATAACACAGCATATGAAAAGGTTAACTCGGCAAATGTATACAAATGGTTGAGTTTATCAGTTCTATCGATTTGGAGTTATGTCAGTTTTACAAAGTAGTCTTTTCCTACTCTGAGGCTGCAATCATAGGCACATTTACATGGGAGTAAGTCTCCTTGAACTCAAAGGGGCTTACTTCTGAGAAAACATGAATAGGATTACATTATGAATTGGTGTTTTTGCCAAGGCAGATGTCAATGTGTTGTTGTATTTTAAACTCTAGTGCTGTGTTTTAAAGCAGGGGTGGGCAACCTGTGGCCCTCCAAATATTTTTGCCTACAATTCCCATCAGCCCTCACAATTGGCTTTATTAGAGTGACCATATGAAAAGGAGGACAGTGCTTCTATATCTTTAACAATTGTATTGAAATCAGCAGGAGTCATTTGTATGCATGAAGCACTTGGTGAAATTCTCTCTTCATTACAACAGTTAAAGCTGCAGGAGACCTACCTATAGTGAGCAGATACAATAAAGGGCAGGGCTCCTGCAGCTTTAACTGTTGTGATGAAGATGGAATTTCACCAGGAGCTGCATGCATACAAATGACACCTGCTGAAATTCTGTTTCCAATAAACTGTTAAAGACACAGGAGCCCTGTCCTCCCTTTCATATGGTCACCCTAGTACTGGCTAGGGTTGATGAGAGTTGGCCAAAGCAGCTGGAAGGCCACAAATTGCCCACCCCTGTTCAGGGTTTTGGCTGGCTAGCCTAATCTTAGTACTAGGTGTCCATGTGCCTTAGCGACATGGAGGCATGGAAAGAAATGGAGAATCCTTCTCAGTGGAGGGATGGGAAGAGGTGGTGAAGAGCAGTCAGGAGGGCAATCAAAACTGTCAATTTGGAAGGAGACTGTGGAAAAGGAAAGGGTAGATGACTTCTCAGAAACTGAGTCAAACTAAGGCATTCGTCACAATCTCACCCTCTTTCGGTGGCAATTATCAATTCTAGGATGCTCATTCTCACATCTCATTCCCCTCCCCCCAAGTGTATTGCTGTACACATGTAATGACAAACATAAGTCTATGGAGTCTAGGGATGTGCACTGGATCAGACCCGATCCACGATCCGAGTCCGGTCCAGTGGGAAATCGGATAAATTATCCAATTTCCGATCCGACAGCTGGATCGGCCGATCCAATCCGAACCGGTCTGAAAAGGCTCCGAACCGGTTCGGCGGATCGGCGGGCGCCCACTGGCGCCCACCGCCGCTTCCATTGGCCGGCGCCAGCGGGTGCCCGCCGATGAAAGTGGACAGCGGGGGGGGGAGTAGGGGGGCGCTTACCTTCCCGGCCCGTCCGCTCCCGTCCAGCGCCGGCGGCTACTACCAGCGGGCTCCGCGGCCTGCTCCAGGGTGGCGCGTCGGGTGATGTCATCACCCGGCGCGCTACTCTAGAGCAGGCCGCGGAGCCCGCTGGTAGTAGCCGCCGGCGCCGGATGGGAGCGGACGGGCCGGGAAGGTAAGCAGGGGGCGCGCGGAGGGGAGGAGGGGGGCCCTTACCTTCCCGGCCCATCCGCTCCAGTCCAGCGCCGGCGGCTACTACTAGCGGGCTCCGCGGCCTACTCCAGGGTGGCGCGCCGGGTGATGTCATCACCCGGCGCGCTACTCTAGAGCAGGCCGTGGAGCCCGCTGGTAGTAGCCGCCGGCGCCGGATGGGAGCGGACGGGCCGGGAAGGTAAGCAGGGGGCGCGCGGAGGGGAGGAGGGGGGCCCTTACCTTTCCGGCCCGTCCGCTCCCGTCCGGCGCCGGCGGCTACTACCAGCGGGCTCCGCGGTCTACTCCAGGGTGGCGCGCCGGGTGATCCCCCGGCGCGCTACTCTAGAGCAAGCCGCAAAGCCGGCTGGCGGTAGCCGCCGGCGCCGGACGGGAGCGAACGACCCTAACAGGTAAGCAGTGGCGGGGAAGGGGGCTTACCCCCCCTGGAGCCGTCCGCTTCTATCCGCGGGCGCCCGCGGATGGAAGCGGACGGCCCCAGGGGGGGTAGGGAGCGTGGGGGAGGGGGCTTACCTGCCGGGGCCGTCCACAGCGGACGGCCCCAGGGGGGGAGGGAGTTAGGCCCCCCCTCACCCACCTGCCGCCATTTTTTCCTCATAGACTTGCATGGCAATGCAAGTCTATGGGGGGAAAAATGGCGGCCGATCCAAAAATTTCCGATTTTTGGATAGGGATCGGACTCGATCCGGTCCGGGGGGCCTCCGATTTTGTCCGAACCGATCCATGACAAAATTGGAGGTCCCGATCCGGGTCCTGATCCGATCCGGGGGGGTCCATGCACATCCCTAATGGAGTCCCTTTCACTAGACATGCACAAAGTGGATTTATGCACTATGTTTTTACCAGGGGTAGTAAAGCTTTCTCTCTGGACATGAAAGACAAACAGATCTCTCAGGAAAAATGCAGCAATATGGTAGATCAGTTGGAAAATGAGGAAAACTCTGGCCTTGAAAATGTAGAGTAGGTGCCAGAGTATGGCAGAGAATTGTGCTAGGAAAGAGTTATAAGGAATGATAGTAAAGACAATTTGTCCTTGAGTTCATTCGTAGAGCTGAGACACACGAACATGAGAGATTCCCGAGCAGAAAGAATAAATATCTACTCCCTAAACTCCAAGGCAGTTACATGATTCTAAACAACAGATACAAAGGATTTGATAATGTAGAGCCTGGGTCCAGTACCTTACTTTATTGGGGAACCCTAGTGTTAAAATAGCTTGTAAATTGTAAGTGGGGGTGGGGTGGCAAATTGGAATTCCATTAGTATTGCCACTTTGGATCAACATTGTTTTAAATAATGTATCAGTTTTATTTGTTTTTAATGTTTTATTTGTTTTATGGTCTTTGTATTTATATTTATTGTTGTTCCCCACCTCGATCCAGAGGGAGAGGCAGGTTAGAAATAAATATTATTATTATGATTATTATTATTATTATCTCCTCCGATGCAATTTTTTAAGACATCGACATATTAAAAGCTGAATTTGATCTGTCACAGAGTGTTCATTGGCAGTTTATTCAGCTTCTATGTTTGCTATCTCAGAAACTTAAAGTTGCAGATAAAATTGATATTACTTATCTCTAAGATCTTGGGAATAATGAATTTGAATGCCCTATTCTCTTAAACTAATGCTGGGTTGCTTTACAAACAAACTCCTTTCGGTATTAAAATTAGGTTAATACAACAGAAACTTCTATTTCTTCACAGTGTTTTTCTCCTGATTGCCAAATAATTCTGTAAAACTGAGATCCAGGATGAACTGGATTACAAAATGACTTGGAATATTGGATGTAGTTTCATATAGGCTCTCTACACAAGATAATGTACAGCACAATTGTAAACATATTAAGAGCTGCTTAATATCTACTATCTATCTACTTTTGGTGTCATCGCAGAATTGAGATCCAAGCACTACAATGAATAGTGTTTTGTTTCCTGCTTTTCTGCTGCATAACCTCTAGGTGGCATTGTGGTATAGTGAAATAGTGCAAATACACAAAAGGAAATCATGTTTTCTTTCACTTTCACAATTAAATGCTGCATTTTCCCTCCTCTTAAAAATGCACCAAAAGTGCTCTTTAGACACAGAAGCAAAACTGGAGTCATGGCATTGTCTAAAGAACCCATAAATAACCATGAGTAGGGATGATAAATACCTCATTTAGAAAAACTTACTCTGAATAAGTCCCACTGAGTTCAGTGAGACTTACTTCTAAGTAACTGTGCCTAGGATTGCTACCTTTATGTGGAATAAATTTACCCCTTGTCAAATTCTACTAAAAACTTGAATGTGCACACTGTGTATGTGTTCCTTGACCAACCTAACCCAATCTTCTATACAATCCACTATACTACATACCTGAGCCTGCATCTTGCCCCCACCCGTGTCCTCATGAGCACAAGTGACCTTTTTATGTCTGTGATGCTTCAGAGTGTGCTCCCTCCCCTTATGGGGCATACTTTTGAATCCTCTTCCCTGGCAGACCAATACTGAGACCTGAAATCAGTTTTCCTCAGTTCAGGAAGACTGCTTAAAATCATATCATACTGACATATTTCTATATCTATATCTATCCATCTATCCTCAAAAACTCCCTAATTCTCTTTCAGCCTTGTATATCGTGTGGAAACAACAGTGTCAATTTCTGTGAAGTCCTGGAATGTATTACTGAACCAAATAATGCAAACAAATGTGTCCAGGCCAGTGCCAAGTGACAGAGAATAAATGAACAGCTTGGATCTTTTCATCAGCCTCCCAGAGAGGGATGGTATTATTCAGAAGAAGGTGCTCTGGGCTGCTGGGCCCTTTCTGCTACCGAAGAGCAACCCCAACATAGAAGATCCGTTGCTACAAACAGAAGCCAAGAAGAAGGCCTTGGCAAAACCAGGGGAGAAGCTGCAGTCTGCAGATGCCCCGTTTGATTATTTGGTGCTGCTGGTGGCGACATAACAGAAAACTAGAACCCTGCTTACTGGAGCCTGTGCTGAGCATTCCACTTTCCTGACAATTAATCTGGAAATCTTCCTAACTTATACATCTGCTCATCTAATTAACACACTGCAGGATAAAGCTAAGGAAAGATGGACTGAATAGAGGATCATTTGTTTTTTCTCGCTTTTACTTGCCGTTCCTTTAAGGCTTCGGGAGATTCCCCTGCCTTTGCCAACAAGTGTTTGGCTGCCACAGAGGCGGACAGATGTGCACCTCTCCACCAGATATGTGTGCCTGTACTCGTTGTGCACCATTAGTGCCCTACCTGTGTAATATGGCACTCAACTGGCTCTGTGATCATTAACAGATCAACACTCAACATTAGGCCTGAGTTTCAGTTCTACACAGCTGCTTTCAGCCAGCCTGGGTTTTCTCAGGCATTTTCCTTAAGGCGTACTTCTTAAGGAAGCCTGTTATTCTCAAGCGCTCCCTCAAGATTTGCAGTCCCGTGCAATTGGCGACTAGAGAATTTAAACAAATGGGCAACAAGTTTCAACCACATTTACATCCCACAATTTATTTATTTATTTATTTATTTATTTGCAGATACGTATGGACATCCTAATTGCTTCCGTCTCTGCACACCTGAGGAAATGAAACAGGCAAATCGGAAACATGGATTTAACCTGTACTCATTGCTAAACTCTAAAATGTATCCTGGAGTAAGCAGCTGCACCATGAAGGGGGTTTGTATGGATTGGACTTGTGTAAAGTATCTCTATGTGGCCTATTTTAGGGGAACTTTCTATCCACCCCACCCCACCCCACCCCACCCCACACTCCGTTCAGCAGAGTCCCCTGACCCTCTGTGAACAGTTGGACAGGCTGCTATGGGGAGAGGGGAGGGGGGAAATTGCTTCTGCTAGCCCAGTGGTACATTCTGCTAGCCCAGTGGTACATTCTTAAATTGGGACCCGCTCCCTGGTTTCCTATCTTCACAGTCCCTTCTATCTCTCTCTGTTTTTTGCAGATATGCAGAACCATGAATAAATCCCCATAAAAAGTAGCAACTAACTCTACACAAATTCTACTATGTCTTGCTAGTCACACCCCTTAGCACTCCAGTTAGACTGCACCACCATTCTCTTATTATCACAGAAACCTGTGGAATAGATTAATTTTACCAGAAAAATGGATGACCTTTGCAGCTTAAGAAAATTTGATAAAACAACTTAATGGCCTGGTTCACACATATTGTTAATCCATGGTTTATTTAATGAATGGTTTGTTGTTCTACCCAGAGTTTGTCTGGCAGGTCAATGAACAAACTATGGTTTGTTTTCTCAATTCCTGGGTTGTTTGTTTCCCTCTTCCTTAACTCACTCACTCCTTGTATCCCAAATGCCTGTCATAATGGCATGTAGAGCGGCTGTCATTTTTTTAACCAGTCTTGCCTGCTTCCTCTGTAGATTGGTGAAACAACCCATGGTACTGAATTCACATGTAACAACAATCCAAAGTTTAAACAATTCAGCATTCATAACCTGACAATAAACAATTGGTTTTCTTTCTGGATTGTTCATATTTAACAAACCATGTTTTGTTAGTGTGGCTGCATTCACAAATCATGACAATGCAGAATTCAACAATCCCAACCATGGTTTAGCATCATGTGTGAACCAGGTCAATACTTTCATTTATTCACTAAATTCTACTGTTCATTGTCCTGTAATTAAATATCCACATATGATAGAGACTTAACCAGTGGTCCTGCAAATACATAAATAAATATCCATGACTGATCTCAGCACAGATTTATGTCTGTATTTCTTGTATTGCTGTCCTTATTTCCTTGTTACCTTCCATTTTGCTAAGCAAAAAGATAATAGAAAAATGGAAATAATGAAGGGTGCAAAAACATTCATTCTGTCATGGTTGGATATTTGATTTTGGTAATGAACAACCAAGGCTCTCAGATAATTGGCAGACTTACTTGCCTGTGCGTGGGCACTTAAACAGAGAGGGTATTTTGACAGCCCAGCATTGATTAAATTGGCCTTTAATTGAAGTAACCAAGTTTTAGCAATGCCGTAAATACTACATTAATTTCAAAAACAGTGTTAATTGCAAAACATTTATTAATGAAAATAATTCAACATTATATTCATAATTACTGATTAAGAAATTGTTTTGGTCTTAAACTGTAATTACATAGCAATTATATTTTGTTTCATAATAAATGTACCACAAATATGCTGCAGTTACCACATTGTGGTATGTGAGACACAGCCTTTCCCTCCACAGTGGTTGCTGCTTAATTAAAGTATTAATGTTGTCCTCATATCCACAATATTTCCCATACTTTATATGTCAATATGCACTGTAGCGGATAGTGTGTCAGACACACTTCAGCTATTTTCTGCAAAACTAAATAAAGTGCAAGTGAAGTAACTATCACAGTGATTTTTTCTCTCTTTTTCTCAAGGTAGTCAGATTTTTGAAGATGCTGATGTTGCTCAGCACTTATGTCATCACAGAGAATGGATAGACATAGACTAAAACAGTGGTACTTAAGTTACTCATGATTAAAATGGCCCATTTTATTTCAGTGGGGGAAAAGCATGACTATCCTAGTCTGGATCCAACCCACGGTATTAATTCACTAATTGCGTTTTTGTACCCTAGGTGCAGGCCCTAACTCCATAAAGTTCTAAAGCAGGCAAGGAGTCCCATGAGAAGTTGCTCTGATCCCTTCAGTAAGTGAATGCTCTGTGCATACATCATCAAAATACATCCAGAGCATTCCAGAAGTGATTAATGCCTCTTTGCAAGAGGGAGTGGTCCCAGGCCTCCTGAAAGAGGCGGCAGTGAGACCACTCCTAAAGAAATCTTCCCTGGACCCTGAAAATCTTAATAACTACAGGCCAGTAGCAAATGTTTCATTCCTGGGCAAGGTCCTGGAGCGGGTGGTTGCGAGCCAGCTCCAGGCACTCTTGGATGAGACTGATTATCTGGATCCATTTCAGTCGGGTTTCAGGCCTGGTTTTGGTACGGAAACAGCCTTGGTCGCCCTGTATGATGACCTATGTCAGGAGAAAGACAGGGGGAGTGTGACTCTGTTGATTCTCCTTGATCTCTCAGCGGCTTTCGATACCATCGACCATGGTATCCTTCTGGCACGACTGGCTGAGTTGGGAGTGGGAGGCACTGCATTGCAGTGGTTCCGCTCCTACTTGGTGGGTCGGCTCCAGAAGGTGGTGCTTGGGGAACATTGCTCGGCCCTGTGGATTCTCCAGTATGGGGTTCCGCAGGGGTCAGTTTTGTCCCCCATGCTGTTCAATATCTACATGAAACCGTTGAGTGCAGTCATCCGGAGTTTTGGAGTGCGTTGTCATCAGTACGCTGATGACACGCAGCTCTATTTCTCCTTTTCATCTTCATCAGGTGAGGCTGTGGATGTGCTGAACCAGTGCCTGGCTGCGACAATGGACTGGATGAGGGCTAATAAACTGAAACTCAATCCAGACAAGACTGAGACGCTGTTGGTGGGTGGTTCTGCTGACCGGATGGAGGGTGTTCAACCTGTTCTGGATGGGGTTGCACTCCCCTTGAAGGAGCGGGTTCGTAGCTTGGGGGTTCTCCTAGAACCATCTCTGTCACTTGAGGCGCAGGTGGCCTCAGTGGCACGGAGTGCCTTCTACCAACTTCGGTTGGTGGCCCAGCTACGTCCCTATCTGGACAGGGATAACCTGGCTTCAGTTGTCCATGCTCTGGTAACCTCCAAGTTAGATTACTGCAATGCACTCTACGTGGGGCTGCCTTTGAAGGTGGTTCGGAAGCTGCAGCTTGTGCAAAATGCAGCGGCCAGATTGATAACTGGAACCAGTAGGTTCGAACATATAAGACCTACTCTGGCCCGCTTGCATTGGCTGCCTGTATGTTTCCGAGCCCGGTTCAAGGTGCTGGTTTTAACCTATAAAGCCTTACACGGCTTGGGACCACAATACCTGATGGAACGCCTTTCCCGACATGAACCTACCCGAACACTACGTTCAACATCTAAGGCCCTCCTCCGAGTGCCTCCTCCGAGGGAAGCTCGGAGGTCGGCAACAAGAGAGAGGGCCTTCTCTGTGGTGGCTCCCCAATTGTGGAACGATCTCCCTGACGAGGCCCGCCTGGCGCCAACATTGTTATCTTTTCGGCGCCAGGTCAAGACTTTCCTCTTCTCTCAGGCATTTGGCAATATTTGAGGAGCCTGGGTCTGTTTTGTTTTGTTTTTGTAGTTTTTTTTTTTTTTTTTTGAAGTGTTGAAGTGGTTTTTAAATGTACAGATTGTGCGTATGTTGTATGTTTTTTCTGTTTTAATTTTTGTATATTGTTTTTAATTGTTTTTAATCCTATGTAAACCGCCCAGAGAGCTTCGGCTATGGGGCGGTATACAAATGTAATAAATAAATAAATAAATAAATAAATAAAGATACTTCCTTGTACAGAAATCAGGGTCCACATCAGAGTGCCAGCACAGCTATCAGACCTTAGGACCTGATCCTAAAGCCATATATGTGCTGATGGGAGCCATGATTCCCCTCAGCAAGCCTATAAATGGTACTATATTGCATTTTAAGAAATTGAATGTGTTTGGCAGAGGAGTGAAAATAATATCACTCCTCTACAGTTGGCTTCAAAGTAGGGAATACGAAGTCTGATTTCATGAGGTGGGATTTAGTGAAACACAGTGTAAGAGCATGAATGGGGATGCAAGTGGTAAATTTTGCTCTTAAAAAAAATATAATCATCCATTTAGTCTGTTGTCCTATGTTCACTTGAATCCATACATGGCAGATTCAGTGTGGGAAACCTCAGAGATTTTTTAAGATGGCATTTTTGATTTGGGGGAATGGCTTATATCCAACAGTGTCATTCCACTAGCACAAATGACATTGCCCTAGCAGAAACCAAGTTCCAAACTATGTGCAAGGGGAGAATCCAACTGAAGTTCTGCTTCCACAACCGTTTGCAGATCTTAGATTTACCACATGGTCCAGTGGTGCTTGTGCAACATTTGTGCAATGCAAAAAGGCAGCGGAGCTCTATTGGCACAGCAATTTATTCTGCAATCAGTACATTGGATTTCAGCCTCTGACTATGAAAATCAGTCTGAATACAATACAACAATTGCAACTTTAATTGCAGAGAGGCTAACCATCCCTCCCCCACCCACCCCAGAAAGTATCTTGGCAACGCATACATGGAATGCCCCCACCAGTAACTTTCACTCTGGATATTCCTTCATTCCATTTTCTTTCTCCCATCAATTTCTAATCCACAACTGAAACTTCTACAATGTTTTATTGAACTGGATATCAGAAGACATCAATTTGCAGCAGCCTCATAAAAAATAAAATAAAACTGTGATACAGAAGAGAAACCGCTGTATCAGACACACTTCAGTTCTCTTCTACCCCTACCTCAGTGCTCCCGTCAGAAATATCACCAGCCACTGAGGCTAGAAAACAAAATCTCAACTCAAATGCTATTAATACAATAGTCTGGAACTTTTAATACATGCTATTCCTGTTCTAAAATTAAATATTCATTGGCAGTAAGCTCATGTAAAAGGGTCCCATGGTTCCAAACAGGACTGTGTATTAGAGATAAAGAGAAGGAAAGAAGGGGAGGGAAAGCAATAAAAATGAAGACTGTGGCTGGAGTGTTCTGTTTGCGATTGCCATGGACACAGCCAATTTTAACACATGTTAAGCAGACATAGCTGTGCAAAATCCACGTAAATTGTGGAACAAGCCATATGCTTTAATTAAAAATATTACAGGGTCTTCTTAAGGTTGTGAGATGTGTCTTCTAGTTCTAACTTTCAGCCGTCGGTCACACCTGCAGTGTGTGCCTGTTGTCCGGAGTAGCCAGAGAGGTGCGGAATAATCAACTTGTATAGTGACTGAATTATACGTATGACTGCCTATCATATGGCAGACAACTGAGCAACATTGAAAAGCATTTGTTTTGTGACAATTACACAACTTTTTAAATAGAGAGAGAGAGAGAGAGAGAGAGAGAGGCTGTTATCAAATACAATCACAGACATGTGCTACAATGGAAGGCCTGGATAGAATACAACTCTCTGAGACTTGAAGTCCTTTGCTTCAGTTTTTTTTTAAAAAATAGGAAACCACACAAGGAGGTAGAGGTATGGCTGATTGAGAAATTCATTTCAGTTTGCTTTTTATCATGATTTACCCAGTTCGCACCTTCCGGATCGAACACAGACTCAGACACAATCCACAAAGCCCTTACATTTCTGAGCTTGCAATGTGATTTGCAGATTCCCAAAATGTATTTGACAGCATGCGTACATTTGAGAAATGTGCATGACAAAAAGCACTTTTTTGAAAAAAATGTACACAAATACACTTTAATCAATGGGAGAAGAATGCATACATTCCAAAGATGGGCACAACTGATGCGTACCTCTGGAAACATACTCACAAAAGTATGGGTTTTCATGCAAAAGAAAAAAAACTGCACAAAGCTAGCAGTCTGAAATGAACCCGGGTCAAAATGGGGTTCAAGAGGAAGTTCAACAGGAAGTTCAACAGGAAGTTTTGCACATCCCTAGGTAGAGGAGACCCTTCCCTTGCCAGAGCACTGCAATGGCCACAGCTCTGTCTTCAGGGGATGGAGGTTGGGATGCTGGAGAAATTCAAGACAGACTAAAATGAATTTGGATTTCTAAGAATTTGACCTGCAGAATCCGCTCTGGACCAGCCTCTCTAGACTGTGCGCGTCCACAAACTTCCAATTTTTTTTATTTTTATTTTTGTGGAATGAATTTATGCAATTTATCAGGAAAATACATTTCTGCTGAGAGATATGCCATGCTGGAAAATATACGTGGAGAAAAGTCAAATGGAATGGGGGCAATATGTTGCGTGCTAACAAATTGTGTCTGTTGTTACAAACTTTCTTATGCAATTATTTGCATATTTTTCCGCATAACAGGGGAAAATACCGAATCTGCCTGTGAATGGACACCAGAATGAACGACACTATACAATCCACGAAACATACCTGGGATGGATTCCACAAAATTGGGACATCCCTAGCTGGAGGTGGGGGAAGAACCATAATGGATAAGTCACCAATTCTGCCAGTGCCTCAATTAGGAAAAGTGCAAAAGGATGCTTTGACCACGATGCAGTATCTCAAAAGATAAGATGAATATAATCTCATCTACGTTGTATTTTAGTACTATGTTTTGCTGAAGTTTAGCTCCTCTCCACATTCATTTGCAAGAGAAGAACTGTTTGCCTTAATATATACAGCAGTGCTTATGGTTCATGCTGGGTGCCAACCTTATCACCTGATTGGCTTTGTCTCTGAGATACCTTTCTGATAGACCATTAGGTCGAAGAGAAGGAATAAAACAGCCAATTAAACATTCCTGCTTATAAATGTATCTTGTGTAACTTAATAATGGCAAAATGCCTACTTCCCCCCCTTCCCCACCCTTTTACATGCAGCATTTGAAGAACTCTGTCCAAGAGTATCACTAGATGAAACACGCACACACACACACACACACTCCACATCATCTCAAAATTATTAAAATCTCTGTGGGAATTCATGATTAATTTTAAGGCCTGACAGATTAAAATACATTATTATGTACACTCTAGTGCATCCTTTCAGATATTTTCAGAATCTGATTTTGCTCTCTTGATACACACCAATGATTCTACATGTATCTAGTAGATTGCAAGGAATAGATTAGCATTAAAGAGGCAGTATTGTGTTGTTAGGTTGTTATGTGTAACTTGTGCTTATACATTAAGAAAAATGTACCTGGCATTCCCTTGGACACGACCAGACCCCTTAAAAAAGAAAGCATTATTAATAGTTGGTTGTAACGCATTTGTGGCAGCACATCTGAAATTCTGACCTTTAGCATGTTAACTGGCTCTTTTTATCTGGTTCCCTGCCTGACTAAGACACAACAGTAGCCTGATTAAAAATGGGAAACCAAAGGTTTATTATCTGCACTTCCTAAAAGGAATCTTAACCTTTCTTTTCCCACCAGGCATAGGCAACATTTGCAAAGGAAATATGAAGCTGTAATCTGAAAATAGCAATATTCACTTCTTTTCATTTGGGGCAGTTTAATTATCTGAGTGAAGAACAGAGACCTCTCCTCCCTAGATCAACTTGGGTGGTACATCCCTTTCACCTGGATGTAAATAAATACCCCACAAGCAAGAGAGTAGGGATTTGAGGTCACTGGGGTTATTATCCTCTACATGCTTCACCTGGGACTGGGAGTAATCCCCACTGAATTTGAAGTAGACACATATTCCACTGAAAATGGTTTCACCTTGGACAAATCACATGCCAATAAATTATGAAAGGTGTTTTTTTTTAATTACAAAATTGATCTCCCATTTTTCTTTCCCAAAGGAAACACAAAATGGTGAACAATCAGTAAAGACTCATAAAAACAATATAAAATACATTTTAAAGCTCAAAGTATAAAATAAAAATAAAAATAGATCACTGATTAATTAATAAATGCCACTTTGAACAAGAATGTCTTAAGATGCCTTTGAAATGAATATTGAGTGGGGCTCGGGTGAGCATCTTTGGGGAGAAAATGCCACACTTGGTGTGACATTACTGTACTGTGCTCTGATGGATTTTAATTCCCTGATAGACAGTAAATGGGGCAGAGCTTCTCTAGAGATGCTAATAGCTGGGGAGGGGGAGGAACAGCAGAAGTCATGCTGGAGAAGCTGCTCCTTATGGTACATTGGACTCAAGCTGTATGAGGCTTTATAGGTAATCACAGACACCTTGAATTGAGCCCCAATCGCACAGGTAGCCAGTGCAACTGACAAAGCATAGAGGTAAGTTTTCAGCGGTTCACCCACCAGCTCCCTGGTCCATTTTCTAAGGCTCCCCCTATAAGGTTTAACAATAATCAATTCTCAGGTCAATAGAGCAGGAATAATGATTGACATGTCTTTATTTTCAAGGTTGCATACCTAACTTTTCAGGGTGTGTTGATCCTGTCCATAGCAGGCATTGCCTTGTTTCATAAATCATATGGAACACTCACTGTTATGACAAATGTCTTATCTGGATTCTGTTCCCACTTGCTTCCTGTGAGATATTTACGAGTCTCGCTTTTTGGAGGTGCCCGCCATTCAGACGGATATGAATATTTATTTAATTATTAATCTTTATGACTCATCCATTTTTATAGCCACAGGCCAATCCAGAAGGCTCTCATCATGAATGGGTGATACAATATGGTATTAAATGATGAAATAAAGGTACCCCAAGCAAAAGTACACCAAGTTTCCAAATGCCCATTTTATGCCCATGTGGTTTTCATTAGTGTAAGCAGAACAATGTACCTTGTGGTGCCTGTTGGTGCTGCCACGTGTCTCTTCACAATATTATACAAATTTGCAAGCCTGTATATACTTTGTAATGTAGGAATTTCAACATCCATTTTTGAGTTTTATAAGTGACAAGAATGTGTGCCTACAGAACGCTGGAATGACTTTGGGTGGTGACTTGCACAAATTTCTCAGCTGTTAATCAGCAGAGACTGGCGTGGTGGTGGTGTCCTATGGCGTATGGTAAATATTAAAAGACGGGCAGGGTTGGCCTTACCATTAGGCAGAGTGAGGCAGTCACCTCTGGCAGCAGATGTTGGAAGGTGATAGCAAAGTGTTGGAGAAGAGAGCTGTGGGCCAAGCAGCCTGCCCTGCACCCCCTAAACGAGTTTACTGCCTTCAGGTTTGCTGGAGGATACCACCCCATTGTTCATGTTGAAGAAAGAATCAATTCCCAGTCCAGTTGATATTTGCATATGAAATGGGAGGGGACACCATCTTATCCTTCGCTTCAGGCTGCAAAATGTTTTGTGCAGGCCCTGGACAAAGTAGCCCCAAATGGGCCTTTGACAAAACAATGGCTCAATTTGGATGACACGATAGTCAGTGGTGGGTTGACTAACCCTAACACTCATGCTAACCCTAGGGGGCACTCCCCACACAACATGGTAATAAATAATCAACTGTGGTGTGGATGAGGATCAGCACTGAGTTGACTATGTCAGCATTCGGATGACACAATAGTCAAAACAACTGACGATTGTTTCCCCCACACCAGTTGTTTATTGTGTCATCCGAATTGAGCCAATGTGTAACCCATTCTATTCTGGACTTCTCTTAGCCTCCCAGATTCTTTCATCACATCTGCATTTTGCATATATTTAAGTGGAGAGGTGCACCCCACATAGTGTGAGGTTAAATCTTCAAAACAAAACAAAAGTCTCAGGTATGGGAAAGAGATGGATGAGAATTTTGCTCTATTTATTTTTATGGTAAGAACTTGAGATAGTAAAAAAGCAAATGTGGGAGAAAGCAAAACCGATTGATCCATCCAGGCAGAGGACTTTGAGTGCCTACCTCCTAAAAGTCTGGATTTTGATCCTTGTATATTCAGTGACGTTTGTAGTGCTGAATTAGGGTCACTAGCTCCTTTTTCTGTCAGGCTTTTCATCTGTAACATCTCTAAGACAGGAGGGTACATCAAGATTTTTTAAAAGCAGATTTTCCAACTGCACAAATGCCCTATCAGACATCCCACACAAGAAGAAGAAGAAGAAGAAGAAGAAGAAGAAGAAGAAGAAGAAGAGTCAAATGAACACAAAACATGTTTTGTTCCTTGCTTACACCATCTATCAGTGTCAGTTTCTTCACAGGACTCAGTTGTTCTTATCTACTGTACAGTGACAATTCACTTATGAATCTGCCTTAGTTATCAATTTATCAAAATGATCTATCAATTCCTGCTACCTCATCAAACTCATGCTGACAGAATTGGTACCTCTCAAACACAAGGTTTTTTTTTCTAGATTCACTGTAATTCTTAGGGTGGTCATATATCCTACTTTAAAGAGAACAGTACTCCCTTTGAAGGCATCCTCTATTCGATGGCCTGCCCAGTCCAAGTCTGGTTTAAAGTAAACAAAACCATAAAGGAGAAGCAGGAGCATTGATATTGCCCATCAACAATTGCCAAGGGCTCCTTCTTCTTAGGCAAGATAGGCCTAAGGCAAGAGAACAGGAGTTATTTAAGGGTATTTACAAGGATGTGATGAAGTGCACCAGTTGCTGGAAATATGGGTGGGAGGGTGCTGTTGCACCATGTCCTGCTTTGCTGGTCCCTGGTTGACAGCTGGTTGGCCACTGTGTGAACAGACTGCTGGACTAGATGGACCCTCGGTCTGATCCAGCATAGCACTTCTTATGTTCTTAAGTGTTATCTGCTCAAAGATAAAAGGGAAGAAGGGGAAGTTCAGCCAAACAGAAGAACTTGTTTAATCTGGTTTGGGCAAGTTGCTTTGAGAAGAAACTGAGCGCATTCTACTCTTAGATAATTTGTGTTGCAGCATCTCTGACATTGCCTGTTTAAGTTTTCAGTACCAAATCCTTCTTTCCCCCTCTTTTTCTTTATTAATGGCAATGTAAATTATTTTTGTGTATGAATATGTTTTATGATATGTTCTTCCTTTTTTTTTTGGTTGTGCCTCCTTTTTGTTTTTGTTTGTTATTGCTATATACTCAGACTTAACTCAAATTTTCTCCATTTGTCCAACTTTACATCTGTACATTTTTCAACTGTGCAGTTTCCCCCCTCCCAACTGCATGCTAAAAGAAAAAAAAAAGAAAGCTCCCAAACCTTGAGGTACATCATGGTCCTCTCCATGCTGGGAATAACTGTAACTGTTGAATTTGGCGGGTGCAGGTGGGTGAGTCTTTTGTTCTCTTTGTTTTTTAATAAGAACCTGCCAGATTTACAAAGTTCTTCACAAACAGGATGAGAAGACCTTTAATTTTTTTAAAAAAAAAATGAATGTGGGAAAAAGCAAAACTGACACATTTCTCCATCCAGGTACATGTTTTGCTTACCTCTTAAAAGTCTGGGTTTGAATTCCTGTACATTCAGTCATGATCATAGTGCTGAATTAGAGTTGTCACTTCTTTTTTCTTACAGGCTTTATATCCAAGAAGAGCCTTGTTTCTCTGAGCCTTCCTAGGGAAAATGAGACAGATCTTTCTAAAGGCTTTGTGTGCTTTTTTCTCTACAGCAGAGAAAAAGAACTGTGATTCTTTGGTGTTTCCTTCAGCTGCTATTGGGAATGAAAGAGGCATCCCTACCCTTAGTGGAAATCTGATTTGAGGGCTTAATGTTGCTTCAGCATGTACATTTTGAGATGAAGATCATATTTCAAATTCATCATCCCAAGATCCCAGGACTGTGTCATCCAGAAGATACTGGGACTAACAGTATCTAGTAAGAAAAGTGGAATCCAATAGGCCACAATCATTTTTCCTGCAGAGGTGATGGCTACAGCAGAAAAGTAGTAATAGAAATAGATTCCCACCTTCTGTGTTGAGGTGCCCATTCAGCAAATCTGTACATTCTTAGTACCACATCAGTCACCGCAGTACTGAAAATTGATGCATTCATAAGAAACCATAGCTAAAGAGGCTAAAGCAGCAATATTAGTTCTAGTCATGGGGATGGATCAAACATATGAGTTTAAGCTAAACTCTAGCAGCTACACTCCCCTGAGCTTGCTGGATATGATTATATTAACATCTATCAAATCACTCTATAAATGGAAGCAACAAACTAGCTGCCCCCACTGAAAAACACAGCATGTTTTGCAGCAAGCACTCAATAAGACCTGTCTATGGTATATTGTAGAAGGCTTCCAGTGAAGAGGCCTCACTCTTGAGCCAGACTCTGATAGAAACAGGTGCCAAAAGACAATGAGGCAGATGAGCATTATATGTGTATTAGTGCTGAAATGAAAAATTACACCAATTCAGAATCTGACAAGTTTCATGCATTCATGATGGAGAAATCTGGATTTGAACATACGAAAGGATCTGAAACCAGGGTTCCAGGCACAAAATGGGAATGTGGCCAAACATATGTTTCGCCAAAGAAAACCTTGCCAAGAAGAGCCTTGTATGTCATGAAAGACAAACTTCACATTTGCAGAAACTGCAAATGGATTTATTGTGACCTTTTGCATCATGCAGTTTATTTTTGCATGGATGTACCTTCCGGTTCCCTGCATATCATTCAGTCCGACTGTTCATAGCATTTGTGAATTTGAATTTAGATGCACTTTTGTACATGTTAATATATGCTTTGACTCTTAGCAAAACAAAATAAAATTTGGGGAACATCCACAAGAATCATAAGGGAAAACCAAGTCCTGAGTTAAAAGGAAGATTGGATTACTCAAAAGCAGCCTTCCCTAACCTGGTGCCCTCCAGATGTCTTGGACTGTAACTCCCAGCATGCCCCATGGCTGGCTGGGGCATGCTGGGAAATGGAGGGTACAAGGTGGGGATGGCTGCTCTAAAGTACCACAGAAATAATATTTCCCATAGCCTGTGGTGTTTATGCATTGACCTAGATGAGGAGGGGCCAACATAGGGGCCAACAGAGTCTGACCTAGATGAGGAGGGACCAACAGAACTGAAGAACATGCAATGAAGTCTATGTAAGACATAGCTCCAAACACAGGCCCTGACATTGGGCCTGAGCCATAACCTGTCCACCAAGAGAACCCCTAAACATGGTTCCCCAAAAAGCACACTCTTGAGCCCAAAGTCCCTGAAGGACCGACTGCCTCCCCATCTGGGGCTCCATGCTCTTCATTGCCAGATTACATGCACAGGCAACAAGCTGGAGGGATGTAAAGGAGAGGAGACTGAGTGCTAGGCCCCAGGTCAGAAGACTGGCCCTTTAAGCCAGGGATGGGTAACGTGTGACTCTCCAGATGTTATTGGACTGCAACTCCCATTAGCTCTAGCCAGCATAGCCAAGAGTGAGGGCTGATAAGAGTTGGAGTCCAACAACATCTGGAGGGCCCATATGTTCCCTACACTTGCTTTAAATTTACCAGTCCCCATGAAATAGGTGGAGCCTAAGAGGGTTAGTCTGGGCTGAGAAGCATAAAAAGGCCTCAATGAGCTCCAGAGTCCAGATTTTGTGGTAAATGTTGGAGCTCTCCAAGGTCCTGCAATTTCAATCTTACCTGCTTTCGTGCTAGGTTGCTTTGATCTCAGGGGACCTTCTATATTTCATGGGCTCCTGCTTGAGGTCAAGGCAGAACAACTGACTGGAAGAGTACTATACCCCTTTGTCTGGGAGCTGCCCTGTCTTATCCAATCAAGGATTTAATTTTTTTCTTTGTTTGTTTGATGCATTTCTTAGCTGCATTTCAAGACTGCAGTCCTCCCAAGGTGTCTTACAATATAAAATATTGTATTGTATTGTAAAAATATTGTGGGATGCCTAACCTCTAAAAGGGATTTCATTCCCACCTCCCATTCTGAATGTTTTCCTTACAAGCATTACTATAGAAATTAATCAGCTAGAAGCCTTTGAATGTGAATTACAACTGAACAGTAAGTATTTTGTAAACACACAGAGAAAAAATTAATATTGAGCTTTAGACATGGACCCTGTTCAGACATCATGCTAACCCATGGTGGTTCAGCATTTTGAGTTAAACATTATGGCATAGCATGTCATGTGAACCATGACTTAGTGTGTCATGTGAACAATTCCTAACCATGGTGGCTGTATAACCATGGTTTAAACACACCCACTAACCATTTGCTTCAAAAGGGTTAGCAGGCTAACCATGGCTTAGCATATACTCTGAACAGGCCCAATATGGTTTTTTAAGGAAAATCACAAATGTCCATTCGTGAGGGTAGGAAAACCTGGAGATTGATGACGCCATACTGGTTGTTTTGTTTTATTTCATATTACCAAGGAAGGGAGGACAAGACAAAGGAGATGAATAACCCTATAGAAAGGCTAGGTAGAAAGTGATGACAACGACAACAACAACAACAACAACAACAGCAGCAAGGTAAGGTGGGTGGCTATAAGGGAGAGGGCCTCATTCCAGTGATGTGGAATGCTATCCCCAGATAGGCTTGTCTGGCGCCTACATTATAGTCTTTTGGGCATCAGGTAAAGACCTTTTTATTCTCCCAGGCTTTTTAAGAGCTGCTTTTAAGTGCTTTTAGTACATTATTCTCCTGCTGGTTTTAGTCTGGTTTTATGTGCTGGAATTGTTTTATTCTTTGGTACTAGATTTATCTTGGTTTCATTTTGTGCTTTTCTTAAATTCTTGGTTTTAATGTTTCTAATTTATTATTTTAATGTATTGCACATTGCCTAGAGAATTTCAGTTTACTGGGTGGTTTAAAAGCACAGCAACAGACAAACAAAAACAACAATTATGTGGGATTGCTTAAAGGACTGTCACCTCCACGTGAGTCTGACCCATCCAAAAAGATCAGCTGGGGGAGGGCCTTCTGAAAACCCTGTCTCTATCTGAAGTGCAGCTCTTGTCGTCCTTACAGCCTCCCTGTTAATGCTTTGTTGACATCTAAAGTCCGGTGGTGGTGGTGGTTACTCATTCTGGCAATAGCCACACAGCTCTAATAACATCTAATTCCAGACAATGTAGTGTAATAGAGAAATGGACCAGAGTAGATGAAACATATACAGGCCAATTGGATTCCTTCTAATTCTACAATTCCTTCATTCCTTCTTTCTTTCTAGCAGAGTTGTGCTTGGAAATAGGTGTCTCTCATATAAGTGGAGAGTAATTTCTCAGCATTGTTTGAAATTAGGTTTTTTGAATTCATGCATTGAGAGAATACCCAGAAATGTTGTAATACTCATAAGATGGGAGTTGTAGTCCAACACCTTTGGAGGGCACCAGGTTGGGAAAGGGCTGCTGTAAACAAAAAAAGAGAAGTAGGTGGCCCTAAGTTGTTCGTGATCAGTTTTCCACAACCCCACAGTCACCTCTGCATATCATATTCTCCACCCTGTCCTCATGGTTTATCTGCTTTGGGAGAATGAGAATTTCACTTGCACTTTCTGCCTCCTTAGGGAGGATGTGGCGTTAAGGCTTGTGAGCCTTAACTCCCAATTTCCCTGCTTTTTGGTGCTTGGTTGGAATCTGTAGAGCCTTAACATTGTTTTTGTAAACTGTAGGTTTTTTGTTTAATGAATTTCATGGCTTTGTGTAACGGATGACTGGATATTATACAGTTGACAACCAAGCCGGCGTCAGCCAGAATGTTATACCATCTTGACATCCAATATAAAATCAAAGCTAGTGTTATGTGTTGAACTCACTTTTAACATTAATAAATCAACCAAAATATGTTAAAGCTGTTGTCGATTAGAATTAAGGAGAATTACTATAAGACAGTGTGGAGATGGTATCTAACACCTGTAAGATTTCACCAGATTGACAAAAAAGTGTCTAAGAATTGTTGGAGGGGGTGTCAGGAGGTTGGAACCTATTTTCATATGTGGTGGAGCTGTGAACATGTACAAAAATTTTGGGAAAGGGTTTTTAAAGAAATAAGTGGTATAATTGGAAGTAAATTGGGATTAAACCCAAAGTTAGCTCTACTAGCAATATGGGATAGTGGGAATGAGCATATAACTAATAGAGAATTGGTAAACAACCTCCTGGCACCTGTTAGAATAATGATTGCTAAAAATTGGAAAGGGCAAGGAAGCTATACAATAGAATATTGGTATACAGAAATTTGGGATATGGCCTTGAATGATATGTTGACATGTAAAATGAAAATAAAGAGGGGATTGTCCAGTAAGAGCGATTTTGGAGAAATATGGAGTCCCTTTTTGGAATATGTTTTAAGATCGGGGAAGGGACAAATACCTTCAAAAGAATCGTTAAAATTTTGGAAGGATGAAGAATGATTAAGAGAAGGTCTCAGGGGATGGGGGAGCACGGGGGGTGTTGAGGGTTATGTTGTTTGTTATTATATTGTATATGTTTATTGTGTTGAAATTAATAAAAATTATTACAAAAAAAAATCAACCAAAATGCTTGCATCTCCCTCATTTTTAAAGATAAAGAGATGAAACCTGGCATCATGGTAGCTCTTAAGTAGGGATATAGCTATGCCAAGTATGAAGCAGATCCGTTCATCCCTTGATTTTTAGAAATTTTTAAAACTTCAATTTAATTTTTTTAATTAACTAAAATGCTTACAATTCCATCATTTTTAAAGATAAAGGGATGAAACTTGACAGCATGGTAGCTCTTAAGTAGGGATTGAGCCATGCCAAGTTGGAAGCAGATCTGTTTATGCCTTGAGTTTTAGGAATTTTTAAAACTTCAAACCCAGTTCTCCTCTTTGGGATCTAGGGCCTTGAGCAGTACATTAAAAAAAAAGAAAGAAAGTAAAGATGAAGAGATGAAACTTGGCACCATGGTACCTCTTAAGTAAGGCTTTAGCCATGCCAAGTTGAAAGCAGATTGGTTCATGCCTTGAATTTTAGAAAAAAAATTGAAGTCAAACTTTTAAAAAAAAAATCCTAAAAATCAAGGCACGAACAGATCTGCTTCCAACTTGGCATGGCTCAATTCTAGGGTGACCACTAGGGTGTGGCCTAGTGGCTAAAGTGTTAGACTGGGAGCTGGGAGATCTGGGTTCTACTCCCCACTTAGTCATGGAAACCCATTGGGTGACTTTGGGCCAGTTGCAGACTCTTGCTGTTGTGAGGATAAAATGGAGAGGAGGAGGATTATGTATGCCACCTTGGGTTTCTTGGCGGAAAAAAGGTGGAATATAAATGCAATAATAAATAATAAAAAACTGTCAGGATTTCCCCAGATTTCTCCTGGTTTTTGTTCTATCCTCGGTGTCGGGGGATTTTATGCAATAGTCTATAATGACCTGGAATTACACACTTTCCCTTTTAAGACCACCATTAGCGTGGCAGGGGGGAATTACATGCTTTCTGGAGGTGTGTCATTCTCTCCCACTGCTCCAATCAAGGCCTTAAAAGGGAAAAACGTGTCATTCCCAGGCATTATAGAAAAGGGCCTGATTGAAGCAGTGGGGTGGGGTGAGAATGACATGCTTTCCCCTCCTCCGCTCCAATTGGGGACTTTAAAGTGGCCCCAGAAAACCATTTTCCTGCTCCCCCCACTAGGTGTCCTCTTTTTTGGTTTCCCAAATATGGTCACCCTACTCAGTTTTTGCACAGGCTGCATTTCCATCCCTAGATATTTATGCAAAAGTAAGACCCATTGAATTTCCTTGGTTCTTGAAAAGCAACACACTTGCTTTTAGATTTGCCAGCCTCAGCATTCTATGTGTGCTATGAATGCCTGCTCTGTCTGTCCCTACAGTTTCCTGCAAGGTCCAGCCAGGGGAAGCCAGTAAATTAAACCCTGGGGTGGAGGGTGGGATTCCCTCAAGTTCATCTGGCAGCAGGTGCTATAGAACATGGACCTTCCAGGAGTGTTGAGGCTGGATTTCTGGCAGACCCAGCCAGGCAACTTTATGGCCTGTTAGTCCCTCCATTTGGTAGCCCGCAGAGCACCTGCCTCATAAGGCAAATGGCCACATGAGAACTGTTATTATGGCCTGCTACTTTGTTTGTCTTTAGTAGTCTGTGGTTCAGATCTCTTCAGAAGGGGGAATAGTGTTTTGTGGTTGGGGTCAGTCTAAATTATCTCCAGGGCTCCCTTACTCAGTGCCTCTGATAGTAAAGAGATTGAGGATTTTCCCCAACTCTGTTACTCTTGAAGTGACTAGGCCTGTTGAAAATAGATTTTATAACATAAGCATGAAAAGTGAATACCCCTTTTAACTTGTTAAACCAATGAAAACATGCCACACAAGAAGTCTTAAGATATGAATGGTTTATAAAGAAAAGTAAATGCAAAAGAACATCAGATGCAGAAGTGAAATCTGAAACATTACTATTAGTAGTAGTAGTAGTAGTAGTAGTAATATCCTGCCTTTTGCCCAATGCTGGGCCTCAGGGCAGCCTTACAAAACTAAAACATATACAGCTAAAACCTATAAATAGGAATATACTAGGCTGACTATATGAAAAGGAGGACAGGGCTCATGTAATTTTAACAGTTGTAGAGAAAAATGGATTTCAGCCAGTGTCATTTGTATGCAATTAGTTCCTGGTGAAATTCCCTCTTCATCACAACAGTTAAAGTTGCAGGGGCCCTGCCTTCTTTTGTAAATGTTCACTCTAGTATAGTGCCTGCAACTTTAACTGTTGTGATGAAGAGGGAATTTCACCAGGGACTAATTGCATACAAATGATACTGGCTGAAATTCCCTTTTCTCTACAATTGTTAAAGTTACATGTGCCTTGTCCTCCTTTTCATATGGTTAGCCTAAATATTCAAAAGTTAAAAATATAATTAAACACTTTTCAATATTAAAGCATTTTAAACATTTTAAATACATAACAATTTAAAAGTCAAAGGTATAGACAGAGGTCCAAATCATTTGCCAAAGGCCTGCAGGAAGAAAAAAGGGTTTGTCTGCATCTAAAACACATCAAGGACGGAGCCAGTGTAGACTGCAAGGATTAGAAAGAAAATCCATGTGTGTACACTATGCAAATAAACGACAGCTCAACTGTTTCTAAACCTTAGGCTGACCATATGAAAAGGAGGACAGGGCTCACGTAACTTTAACAGTTGCAGAGAAAAGGGAAATTCAGCCAGTGTCATTTGTATGCAATTAGTTCCTGGTGAAATTCCCTCTTCATCACAACAGTTAAAGGTGCAGGCACTATACTAGAGTGACCATATACAAAAGAAGGCAGGGCCCCTGCAACTTTAACTGTGGGGATGAAGAGAGGATTTCACCAGGAACTAATTGCATACAAATGACACTGGCTGAAATTCCCTTTTCTCTATAACAGTTAAAGTTACAGGAGCCCTGTCCTCCTTTTCATATGGTCAGCCTACTAAACCTTATTAGAAAAACAGGGTGACTAGGCCGAAACCAGCGTTGTAGGCCCAGAAGCACTTTGAAAGGTTTCAACGTTGTACTTAAAACTTAACACCGCCCAAACTAATTAAATGAATTGTTTGAAGCTTTCACCTTATAGCAGTATGGACCAAACTCTTAGAAAAGAGGAAAGGAGCACTGTGTGTGTATGGGGTGGAGGGGTGGGGGATAGAAAGAAAGGTATAGCCACCTATTCCCTGGAGAGATCTGAAGATCAGGTTACCATGGATCCAGAGGAACCACACCCTGCTTCACCAGGGAGCAAAAGAGCAAACTGGCCTTATGAAGATAGCCCAAAATACTCTCAGAGCCAAAGGAATGCATGTTCCAGAAGACAAAAGAGAAACTCTTCTTCTTCTTCACTCAAAAGGTCTGTGGTAGAGGCAATGGCCATTTCACTCACCCACCCCACATTCTAAGGCAGGAGGAAGGGGGGAGAGCGACGCTACTGAGCGTGTGTCGCGCTAAGAGGGAAGATGGCCGCCTCATTGACTTGAATGAGAGGTTAAAATAGTCCTTAAAAGTCAACCGAAGGGAATTTTTAAAAAACGAAAAGCTTTCCACCAACTACAGTCAAGGAGGAAGAAGACCCCACCACTGGATTAATTAATAAGGCTCTAGAAATTATGCAAATTGTGAGCACAAAAGTCTCAACCCGGAAGTAAATTTTACAAAAGCAGGGAGACAGGTTTGTATTCCTTTTCTACCTTAAACTGCTCTCCTTCCCTCAATCTTTTACCAATCTTCTTGAAATTTTCAGGTAATGTAAAACAAACATTTCTTTCTGGCACCTGTACATTTCAGAAAGGTTGATGAAACATTTTCGATTTTATGGCTGTTAGAATGACCCCCCCCCCATTATCACTTTAACATGGCGGAATGTGTTTTTTACTGACGGCCCTTAACAATGGAGGCACGGCTGTGCCTCCATTAATAAGAAGAGCCATGCTGGATCAGGCCAAGGGTCCATCTAGACCAGCACTCTGTTCACACAGTGGCCAACCAGCTGTTGACCAGGAACCCACAAGCAGGACACGGTGCAAAAGCACCCTCCTACCTGTGAAGAAAGACTGCCTTTGGGTTGGGGTGGCCTGCCTTGCAAGAGTGGCCTGCCTTACTGTGGCATTCTCTCTAGAATTGAGAGTGGGGTTTTTCAGAGAGAGGAAGATGTTGTGGAGTTCTGAGTTGCTCTTTCCCAGCCCTTGCCCCCTGGGCCTCTCGCCTTTATCTCTGGAAGAACTGCCAAGGCCTGGCTCCATGGCCAGAGATAATTGGTAGGGAGTTACCGGGCTCCAGCTGTGGGAAACAGGGAGGGGGTCGAGTGGCCTGAGAGGAGTAACAGGAGGGTGGTTCCCATGGTTACGGTACTAGTTGCCCCGAGAAGAGATAAAAGAAGATATTGAATGAGTGTTTGCCATCTTCTCTTGAGCTGGCATTTGGAACGGAGGGACCCTTGTGCAGTGAGGATACACTGTGCTTCTAGCTAGAAGTTTGTTATTTTTCAGTCTGACCCGGTCTGGGGAAGTCTTGTCACTCTTAGGTAGGCTGACCAGATAAAATCCAGGTCAGGGCTCATGTAACTTTAACAGTTGTAGAGAAAAGGGAATTTCAGCCAGTGTCATTTGTATGCAATTAGTTCCTGGTGAAATTCCCTCTTCATCACAACAGTTAAAGTTGCAGGCACTATACTAGAGTGACCATATACAAAAGAAGGCAGGGCCCTTGCATTCCTTTGCATTCCTTTGGCTCTGAGAGTATTTTGGGCTATCTTCATAAGGCCAGTTTGCTCTTTTGCTCCCTGGTGAAGCAGGGTGTGGTTCCTCTGGTTCCATGGTAACCTGATCTTCAGATCTCTCCAGGGAATAGGTGGCTATACCTTTCTTTCTATCCCCCACCCCTCCACCCCATACACACACAGTGCTCCTTTCCTCTTTTCTAAGAGTTTGGTCCATACTGCTATAAGGTGAAAGCTTCAAACAATTCATTTAATTAGTTTGGGCCAGTGTTAAGTTTTAAGTACAACGTTGAAACCTTTCAAAGTGCTTCTGGGCCTACAACGCTGGTTTCGGCCTAGTCACCCTGTTTTTCTAATAAGGTTTAGTAGGCTGACCATATGAAAAGGAGGACAGGGCTCCTGTAACTTTAACTGTTATAGAGAAAAGGGAATTTCAGCCAGTGTCATTTGTATGCAATTAGTTCCTGGTGAAATTCCCTCTTCATCACAACAGTTAAAGTTGCAGGCACTATACTAGAGTGACCATATACAAAAGAAGGCAGGGCCCTTGCAACTTTAACTGTTGTGATGAAGAGGGAATATCATCAGGAACTAATTGCATACAAATGACACTGGCTGAAATTCCCTTTTCTCTACAACTGTTAAAGTTACATGAGCCCTGACCTGGATTTTATCTGGTCACCCTACTCTTAGGGGTGTGATTGATTTTGGGTTAATGATTTTATTGTTTTAACGTTGTGCTGCTAAATTCGACCTCACTTTTCCTTCCAAATCCCCCCTGTTCCCCCCTTCCCCGCCCCTTCTTTCCTAGCTGGCATTTTTATGACTTTTGCCGACTGAGGCCTTAATGTTAGAGATTAGTTTGTAAATAAATGCTTCAGTCCTTACTGGTGTGTGATTATTTCCAGAGGCTGGCTGGTGCCCTGTTTGGGCTGGGGAACTTGGAGGCTGGTGTGTGAGATTCGGGGAAGAGTTGCGCACCTGCCTGGTGGGGAAAGGATTACTTTCCTCGACACTACTCATGTTCCAAAGCAACTGGTGTATACAGGCTTCCTGCGTCTGATATCCACTGTTTCCTTACCTGTACAGAACGTGCTTTCTCTCAAGAAGGCCCAGTCTTTGTCCATGTCTCCAGCCATCTTTACATTAATCTAGAAGTAACTCTAAGTTACTTGCCTTAGTGCAGGCTGATCAACAGCAGGAATGAAGAGTTCTTCATGGGGGAAATATAATTAAATTGCCATCTTATATATCATCAGGATATTGCTGGAACATGAAATTGATTTTTTAGAAAGTCAATCCAGAGTTAGCATGTTGTTCTTATAGAAGAGTAAGTGGAACATGTTGACTTCATGAGCTCCTCATATCATCCTGGAATACCGACTCACCACACAAAGAAATCCCCATCTTTTTACTGTTCAATCTACATTCTCCCCCACTCCCCACCCCCACTTTTCTGAGGTGATAAACTCAAGGGCAAGAGAGAACAAGCAATAAGGTGATCTTGTCATGCAGCTCAAGATTTTTAAAGCACATTAACTGTAATTTTTAGTTAGTCATAATTTAGTGAACCATTAAAAATGACCCAGTTCGCTGAACTGAACTGAACTGAACAGATGGAATTCCACCCTCACTCTGCTTGAGTGACTTTCTGAACAATGCAAACTCTTCTTTCAAAATCCTCTCCTAAGAGTTCCATGCAACATTTGGTGGATGTTCTTCCCTTTGGCTCTGCAGTATTATGTAACAAAGAATATGATATTCACATCCTAAGAGGCAGCTTGCTTTTTTTTTCATTTTCTTCTTTAAAACCTCACTCATTTTCACATGCTATTACTTTAGCATTGTTAAATAAATAATTAATTAAACAGAAAATGTGCTGATAGATTCTAGGCCTTTACAAACTGCAGCTCTATGTTATTTATTTATTTATTTATTTATTCACAGTATTTAGAATAAAATATAATAAAATAAAATTTAAAACCCGTTAAAATAGATTTTTAAAGAAAGAAAGTTCAAAATAGACCGTGGCTGGTCATTAAGGGAAGGCTTCCTGGAATAATGACATTTTCAGGAGGCACCGGAAGGAATACAAAGTTGGTGCCTGCCTGACCTCCAGAGGTAGGGAATTCCATAAGAGGGGGGCCACCACACTGAAAGCTCTTCCCCTAGTGGATTCCAATAGGACAGCAGGACTATGTGGAACTACCAGGAGCATGCCCTTGGATGACCTCAGTGACCAGGCAGGTTGATAGGGGAGAAGGCACTCTCTCAAGCATCCTGGTCCTGAGTTGTTTAGGGCTTTGTACACTACTGCAAGAACCTTAAACCTGGCCCAGTAGCAAATAGGCAGCCAGTGCAGTTCGCTCAGCAAAGGAGTTACATGCTGGGAAGGGGCAGCTCTGGACAACAGCCGGGCTATAGCATTCTGCATTAGCTCCAGCTTCTGGAGCAGCTTTAAGGGCAGCCCCACATAGAGTGCATTGCAGTAATCCAATCTTAAGGTTACCAATGCCTATACCACCATGGCTAAGCTATCCACCCAGGCATAGACATGCATTACAAAAAAGATTTCTCATCCTTCCTATCCTTGTGTAAGAAAGAACCCTCACAATGGGCAAATGGGCTGAATCTCTAGCCTTGGGCAAGATACCAGCCGTATGGCTATCGTCTGGGTTCCTATCAATCAATCTGCCAGCTTGTCATTCCAATAAATGATATCGCAACTTCCTGATATGCCATTGGAGCATAAAGATGGGCCATTGTGAGAAACAAAGGGAATAAATATTAGTTACCTGTAAGAGAAAATGCCTGGTGTGATATTTTTAAAGCAATCTATTCACAAACAATCTCAGGCTCTTGATCATGTACAGTATGTGGACAGCAAACAAAAATATTGACTCCTTTGGTTAGCCTCTTTTTCATACCTTTGCAACAGCCTAAACAAAGAACATAGTAGAATCAGAATATGTTACCATTTAAAAGTTTAGAATGTGTAAAGTTCTCAGCACACTTGTCTTTTCAGACTAGCATCTTGTGGGGCATTGTGAAGCACACTGAAACCCTTCCATTTTTGCAATGCTTCATCCATTTGCCTGTAGAGTGTAACATTGCTGTCAGATGTTCAGAACTCCTGGTGCTCTCCATAGTCATTTTTTTAAAAAAAAATACGGTAATGGCAATGCAAACTAGTAACAACAAAAGAAAATGGTGTTGTCATTCTGGTATCAAAAGCATATCAGGTAAAGTGTCCCTATTCCGGTACCAATCTGTACACCAGTTATAGGTTTCCAATATGTGTTAAGATAGAGTTGTGAATATTCACAAATGCTGGAGATCAAAAATGAAGGCAGCGGCAGCAGCACTTTCAAATACAGAAAACTGGTGAAATGCCTTTAAACTGTTTCTGCAGAATCTGAAGGTTTTGACACCACTAGAACCATACCTATAGTTTCAAGGTCTGAGGGAAGGAGGGAGGAACAGATAACCTGACACCAATACCATTTCTGACACCAAGTATATACAACTACCAAGATTGCACCAGAGTTTGCACTAATTTTCAAAGCGGAACCTACAATGTGGCTGAACACTGGAATTTAGCAGAAGGGAAAGGTAGGCAGACCACCACCAACCTTGCAGATTTTACAAATTATCATGCATCAAGAGTCAGTGGATATAAAAGCAATTAATGGAATGGCACCCATGCTTGATGCCATTCTATGCAGCATTACTTGGGAGTAAGTCCCACTGAACTCAGTGGGATTTATTTATTTTTAGTAAACTTGCTCACTATATTTTTTAACTGGGCAGGTGAGGTCTTTTAAGGACCATGCTGCGGTTCAGCGTTGTATCCATGAAATGAAAGGACCAAAGAGTTAGAGCATGGTACCAGGATTTGAAAGTACAGTGGCTTGGAAGTATAGTTTACAGCTGTTCACAAAATGGCCCCTCAAAATTCTCCACCCTACTTGTGGGCAGAGAAATTGGGTGAACAATTTCACCCAATTTCTCCAGGAGGAGGAGAAAGTCTTCAACAGTTTCTTGCAGGTAGGGCTCACCATTGGCAAAGGTTGTGTAGCACAGCTTGTTTTTCCTAAGGTTTTTTGGTTTTTTGGACTGCCACTGCAAGTGGCATCAGCATCAAGTGGCCCCAATTTTGCATCATTCACAATCCCCATACTTAGCATCATTCTAGGGCATTGAAGGAGGGAAGGAAGGCAGCCACCAGAATTTCCTGTGAAGTGGCCTTTTATATCAAAAGGGGGAGGGTTAATAAAAGGGAAATCTCAGAACTTTTCAGAGAAAAATGTATTCTGGGGAATTTTAGCTCAGCTCTGCTTGCAATTCTTCAGGATTCAGCATCTTCCTGGTGTCTTCCAAACATTGAATTTCTGAGAGGTGATTGTGGATGCATTTTGTCTCTAATGCAGGTACTCATAATGCCACTAGTTTCCTGAAAACCCTGTAGCAAGTGTGAGGGGGAAGTATTGTGTCCAGATTCAGGGAAAAGGTGGAGCTAGTGCTGCGCCAAAGCCTATCCTCCAGTTTCTTGAAATTTTCCTTCCTCCTTGAAAGAGACTTCCATTTTTCTGCCTGATTGTCGGGCCATTTTATAATTTCTTTTGGATTTCTTTTGGTGGTATTTTGAGCTCACCTAATTGCTGCGAGGTGACTGAAGGTGCTGTGTTTTTTCTTTCTTTCTATTACATGTCCCTCCATTGCTCTGCAGCCTCCCAGACTGCCTTCACTTTCTGTTATGAAAAGCCCTGTGAGAGGAATTACCTCATGATGACCACCCTGAGCTTTAATTGAAGTGTGGAAAGTCGAAGAGGGTACAGGTTGTTGGAGAGATTATTGTGCAATGAAAAACAGGACAATAAAATAAACTCATTGGCCATCTCATAAGTACAAGAACCACAAACCCAAACCATGAGAATTTCTATAAATTTTTCTTCTCCTTTGAAAGTTGTTTTCAAAAGCAATTTCTTTCCTTTCAAATTCAATGAGAATGGTTGAAAGGAATGCAGAAGAAAATTTGGGCACAGCACTAAAATAGTTCTGATGACTTCCAAATTGCCAGAACTATCTCAATGCAATTTCATGAAAGAGCTGATAGATACGCAGTATTCTGTAGAACACAATGGCTATTTTAGACAGGAGAGAGGTTTAACTTTTGTGTCCTGAAAGGCATCTGACACTCTGCTACCCAACAGTAGATGAACATTATTTCCTCTGAACCTCCTACAATCTATAAAACATAGTTCTATTTTCTCTATCTACGGTCTGCTCTTTCCCTAGCATCTCAATTATCTATATCGCTGAAATTCAAAATAGCAAAGACATAACAGCAACACTAACAAAAGATACACCTTCCTCCTGGAAATTACCCATAGAGAGGAAAGAAGCTTCATTCTAATCAATGGGCTGTTTAAGAACATAAGGAGCTAAGGGTCTATCTAGTTCAGCTTCCTGTTAAACAGTGGTCAACCAGCTGCCTGTGGGAAACCCACAAATAGGGCATGAATGCAATAGCACCCTCCCACTTGTGTTCTCCAGCAACTAGTGTACGTAAAAATACTGGCTCTGATGCTGGAGGTACCATATAACCATCATGTCTAGTAGCCATTGATAGCTTTCTCCTCCATGAATTTGGCTAAGATCTCACTTACGATGCACCCCTGTACCTGCATTTGCCACCAGTTTTGCACTCATCAGGGAGCTACAGCCAACTGTGGCTGCTTGGTGAGCACACCTGCATGATGCCTGTTTGCTAACCTGTGTTTCATGCACTGATGTTTTATATTTGTAATTGTACTTTCCAAATGTCTCAGTTGTAAACCAAAGGTGTACATTTTTGTTGCAATCCACCTCCTTAAAGAAATGAATAGTAGAACTCTCACTGGTACTAGCTCTGGACCGCACCCCATGTATCATGCACAAGGGCTGGCCACATCTTCTGTCCACTGCACTTTAAAACCCCATGGTGGCTGCGTGGTGGCACTGTGTTGGTTATACGATGCAGCAGCCACCTCACAACCACCGGGAGCTTTCCCGTAAAGCTGCAAATAAAAAAAGTCAGGAACTTAACCTGACATTTTTTATTGGAGTGAGGCAAATATGGCCCTTCCTCCATCTAACCTCGCTCCAGCTTCACTGTAGATGTGTTCCCTGGCTGAAGGTGACCTCCAATTTGTTGTCAGAAGCCAGGATGAGAATGGGGGGAGGTAGAGGCGGCTCCAGTACCTGGATCACTGCCGGAAACCCCATACTCCCTCCTGGCATGGGGATTACCCAGTGCCACTGCAGGGTTTAGGGGAAACACGGTGCCAATGCAGCACCATCAAGGCAGCCCCTCTGTCCTGCTAATAGAGAGAGAATCCATACTTTGCCTCTCCTGAATCAGTTACATTAGGATAAATTTAACCGAATAACAATTGGCAGGAAGCAAACAATAATGTAGGGATCTGAAAAGAAATGGTCAGAGATAATAATGCCTACAATAAGGCTAGCAAGTATTGGAATTAGAAAGCACTAACAATTGCAGGAAAAGACTACACCTATTATTACTAAATCTGCTTTAAAAGAGATGAATATAAATCTTTGTAATATGAAATTTCCTTGTTTCACCAGGAGGGATTTTTAATCAGATGAATGGACTAGTATGTACTAGTTAACTTTGCTGGAGTTTAGTAGTTGTATTTAAAGCAGATTTTATCCTAGAGTGATATTAATTTGATAGGATCCCTGATCTGTAAACCATTGGTTATCTTGGTCTCTCCTGATAAGAAAAAAAAAGTGCTGAGGATTTCCAGTTGGTGAGCACATTTGGGCAGAATCTTTCACACGTCACAAATTGCAGATGGGAGGCAGTGATCTCGAACATGCAGTCACATTGCGTGACCATCTGACACCTTCCATTTAGAAAAATAATACTTTCCTCACAGCATACGCTCCCTGCTGCAACCAGCACCAAAAATTATGCCTGGGAGAGCTGTTCTCCCTGCACTGAGGTCTTAAATATTTCTTAGGCTGCTTTTAAAAGATTCATAGTGCAGCCGCACCTAGATCACATCTTCCTCACCTACTGAAAATTCTGAAATTTTCCCCAAGACACTGTGAAGCACAAAATGAGTGAAAAGGGGTTGAGGGAGGAACCTGATATTGAGCACCTAGATTAGAGGGGCAAACAGAACATTTTTAATCTATATGTTGTTGTCTGGAATCTAGGAAACTGCCTTATTCTGATTCAGACCAACTGTCTATCTATTTCAGTATTGTCTCAACCTCCCCCAGTTGGTGCTTGTACCCAAATGTGAAGCGAAGAACCAGTGGAGGCTGGTAGGTTCGATGCCGGTGGGGCTGTGATTCCATTCTGGGTTTCAGTCAGAGTTCTAGCTGGTTCTGCTGAAACCCAGAATGGAATCACAGCCCCACCGACATTGGACTCACCAGCCTCAACTGAAAAAAACAGAACTATATATTTTTGGGTTCCCTGCAAGTGCATTACATGTATTTTTTAAAAAAGATTAAAACAAAGTCCAGCCTTCTCCAACCTGGTGTCCTGCAGGTGTTTTTGGACTTGAACTCCCATCAGTCCTAGCCAGCATGGCCAATGGTTAGGAATTCTGGGAGTTGTAGTCCAAAGCAGCTGGAGGGCATCAGGTTTGGGAAGGCTGGCCTACACTGACTGGCAGCTGCTCTCCAGGGTCCCAGACAGGGGTCTTTCCCAGCTGTACCAGAGACCTTTTATATGCTCAGCATGCTCTCTATAATAATAATAATAATAATAATAATAATAATAATATTTATTTGTAGCCCGCCATTCCCTCCGGATCGAGGCGGGGAACAACAACAATATAAAACATAAAAATCACAACAGTTAAATTTTAAAAAAAAAAAACAAGAGAAAAATACAACATTAAAAACATCTTAAAATTCATCTGGATAGGCCTGTCGGAAGAGGACAGTCTTCATGACTCTCTTAAATTCATGAAGACTGTCAATTTGTCTAACCTCCTCCGACAGACCATTCCATAGTCTGGGAGCGATGGAAGAGAAGGTCCTCTGGGTAACACCTGCCAGCCTAGTTCTGACTGGCTTGAGTAAGTTCTTCCCAGAGGACCTAAGTGTGCGGGGCGGATTGTACCACTCACTTATGACCCTTTCCCATGCATGCCAAGTTCGAACGAACAATTGGATGGCACCTTGCATTTTCTAGGAAAGTCTACTTACGAAATTGCATATAATCTGGAATATAGGAAGCCAGCAATTTTGATTCAGACCCTTGGTCCCCTCTATCTAGCACAGTATTATTGACAAGGAGCATCATCAGATGCTGGGGGGGGGGGGAATCACGGTTCCCTACCATCGCTATGGCCGCCTGCTGCTGTCCCACAATAGGGATGGGTTTTTTTACACGAAGAAAGAAAGAGGAAGCAGCAACAACCTTGTGGCCCATTCATTGGGCGTTTTTATTGTGCTGCTATTCCTGCACACATCAGGAAATGGCATCAAGTTTCGTTTTAAAAAAAATTGTTGGATTAACTGGGGTCTATTTTGTTGCAGAAAAAAGACCAGAAGGGGTGGGAGATACATGGGAGGGGGACGGTGTCATCAAAAGGACATGTGAAAAACTGAGAGTGGGAAGTAACGTGCATGCGATAAAACCCTCATCTGATAACACCCAATGACTGACACCGGCTTTCTAGGGTTTCAGGCAGGATTCTTTGTTAGCCCTACCTGTAGATGCTGGGGATTTTGCCTGTGACCTTCCGCATGCAAAGCATGTGCTCTATCCTTCTGTCCTTACACTGCCACGTGCAATGAACTCATGTGTGCCTATTTGGTCCTTTGTACAAACAGTGAGACTCCTTGGTTTTCTGTGGTGTATACAGCAAGCAAGAAAGACACATGCATTTTTATCTAGTGATGTAATGGAGCCAGGGCTTGTAAGGTTGCAGCAGCACCACATTTTATGAGCAGGACACTGGCATCATCTGCAACCCCCCTCAGAATTTCCAGCTCTCTCTGGGTTTAACTGCAGTCCTCGCAGTAGCTGGGGAGAAATGGATTTTCCAGGCATCAATCTATGGTGCCCTCTTGCAATGCAAAGTATTTGAGTCTGGCTTGTTCTTGGGTACGCAATTAAGATCCATTAACTTTATAACAGACCTGCTCCTGTTGAAGATGAAAAGTGCTAGCACTGGTCCTTTGATAAGAATTAACACCAGCTGCCTGGTTTTGGGGTCTGTCCTTGAGTATGTGGCTATGATGAGCATATGCATGTCAAAATTTACTTCTGCACTGCTGTGTTTATCACATGGGACAGCATGTATGTAGGGTTCAGACCATATCCCACATGGAAGCCTGATACATCTAGGAGATTGTTAAAGTGGCACTAATATTAAGATTTAACATAGGCCCTTTAAAATTGCCCACAACAATCTTGAATTTAACTGCCATCAGCAATGCAAGTTTCTGAAGTTGTTTGTGTACAAAACTGACTGTGATGACAAGTACCTTACAATGACCTTTTCTTTGATTGCTATCTGCAGCTATTGCCATGGCAAATGTATTGATGGAAAATGCGTGCATTGTCTTGCGTTCCTAAGATCCAGGCTCGCCCATTCTTTCGCCGAGGGGATATTAAATATATTAAGGACAGGTTGGAGGGGCTGGACACTGCCAAGAGCTGTCTTAAAGCCAGGGCATGTTTTTGCAGCTGTCTTCAGAGCCGACGTGCCCCAGTGGTCAAGGCAGCCAACCACTTAATTTCAACAGAGTGTCTTCCTTAAAGTGTCACAAAGACATTTTCAGAGCAGGCTCTGGGCTCTGATGGAAAGAGCAGGTGCAATATTCTGGGCCTGAATGTTTATGTTCAGGAGCAAATAACACGGACAGGTTTTGTGACACATATAAAGGTTGATGCAAAGTGCACTACTCATTCTCACTCACTCAGCTGTCTATGGCGAGCTGTTCCTTTGCTGGCAGGCCTTAAGGCTCATTCAAAGGACCAAACACTGGAGACAGACAACCCCCTAACCCTCCCTGTCCCCCGTCCCCCAATCATTACAGGTGGCTTCAAAGAGGAATCAGCTGCTTGCTGTGTGTATACTTATCCTGCTGTTGTCTCTGGGGACCACAATGGGGTAAGTTGTAGCACTTCAAAAGCCTGTATAGGCTGTTTGACCAGAAGTTTCAATGAAACAAAAATGCCTCTTAGCCTATCTACACACGCAGGATAAACACTTTGAAAACGTTTTGAAAACTGTATATGGAGCGTGTCCTGGTCCCCAACAGGTCTCAAAACTGTTATAAACCATTTTAAACCATTTTAAACCGTTTTAAAGCAGTAGTGTAGATAGGCTCTCTGTCTTGTCACTTGTGACTTCTGGGGAACGGCATCTTCGCTATCAGCCAGTGTCTGAGTAATCTGCACCTCCTTCTGTCTCCTCCCTGGAACATGGACTATGTCTGTCTTCAATTGTCAGGGTCCAGAGTACTCTACAGTAGGGTGACCTTATGAAAAGAAGAGGGTTTCTGTATCTTTAACAGTTGTATAGAAAAGGGAATTTCAGTAAGTGTCATTTGTATGCATGTAGCACCCGATAAAATTCCCTCTTCATCACAACAGTTAAAGCTGCAAGAATTCTGCCCTCTTTTACAGTGACCAGATCATTGGTGGAGCTGCTTCTGTGAACGGGTACCTTTGCCTTTAGTGAGCCCCTGGATCCATCTGCAACTCCTTCTCCCCATTCCCTAGAATCTGGCTATATCATCAAGAGCAAGTGACCAAGCAGAGCAGCCGGAGACACCTCCATTTACCTCTAATAATCTGAAATGCACCTTCTTGTTGAATTTAATGTCAAGCCACTTGGGTAGTCAAGTTTGGCTGAAAAACAGGCTATTAAATGTAATAAATAAATTAGCCCTTCCTCAATGTTTTGGGTTGGTGGACACATTTGGAATTTTGAGGGGGTTATGGGTACTCTCACAAAATGGCTGCCATGGCGGAATTGCCTATTCATAAAATTGCTGGCATAATGGTCATGGCTGATCACAAAACAGTCATTTTCCAGAAAGGAAACTGGGGACTCTAAAAGAAAAGTAACTTGCCCAAAAAACCAAGTGCAAGGCAGAGGTGGGGGCTGAGCCGACAAAGATAAAATCACCATGATGCCCAAACAAACAAACTCTAATAAAAGCTATCATCTCTCTCCTGCCAAAATGGCATGTTGAACATGTAGGCCAAGTGGATCTGTGCAGAGTTTAGCACACATAACAAAACAAACATATGATTACCTCCTTGTATTTCCAATTCCTTGTTTTCCCTGTTTGCAATTGAAGTTATCATCCTGCCATCACTTTCAGGAGCATTGCAGCCACAGAGTAAATATTGACTGAGTTGCAAACTAGCCCAGTCCAAGATCCTATCAATCTCTTACTTTTAAAATATGTCTTGCTATTCTTCCATGGCAGTGTCCAAATGCATTAGCCGAGGTTTTCTGCTGAAGACGTTGCAATATGTGTCTTCACTTGCCTTTCAATTTTAAAAGGAAATCTAATCTTGAAACCTCTGCTTGCCTTTTACTTTCATGTGTCTATTATCCCCGCCTACTTCTATCTAATTTTCTGGTTTATCCTGGAGCGTTGTGAAAGTCATTATGACATGTAATCAGTGATTGAGCTGCTCTTGTTCAGAAAACCAAGTGTTGCTGAGCATTACAATCCACTTTCCTATTTTTGTTATTATAGCTGAGATAGAAGCATCAGAGTTCTATGTCCCCAAGAATTGTGATAGTGGCCATTTTTTCAGCTTGGTTAAAATGTTCTTGCCTAAATATAAGAAATATATGTTAAGACAATAAGAATATAACAGGAGCCATGCTGGATCAGACCAAGGGTCCATCTAGTTCAGCACTCTGTTCACACAGTGGCCAATCAGCTGTTGACCAGGAACTCACAAGGAGGACATGGGTGCAACAGCACCCCCCCACCCATGTTCCATAGCAACTGGTGTACGTAGTCTTATTGCCTCTGATACTAGAGGTAGCACATAGCCTTCAGGACCAGTAGCCATTGACAGCCTTCTCCAGGAATTTGTCTAGCTCCTTTTAAAGCCATCCAAATTGGTGGCCAACACTACAACTTGTGGTAGCGAATTCCATGTTCTTGCTTAAATGTAAGTACTTTTAAATACCGTTGTGAGATTGCTGCCTGATTACTGAGTATGGGGCAACCACTATAGCCTTGCCTTGAAGGAATCCACACCTATAGTTTTGCAATCAGATAAAGGAAAACGAATGGCCTCCAGATGTTTTAGGCGACATCTGCCCCAGCCAGCAAGCATGGTCAAACATCAGGGATTATGGGAGTTGTTGTTCAAAACATCTGGAGGGTACCAGGTTGGGGAAGGCTCTCTTGAGTCTCTGGAATGCAAGAGCCACTAAACCTTGGGAAGTTGAAATCTCCTTCCCTACCCCGGATAAGGGGCAGAGCTGATAGATGGTCCCTTTCTCTGTAGAAAGCTGCAGTTTAAGGTCAGTGGCAGAGAAAGAAAGATGAGTTGTGAGCTGTTAGTTGAAGAAGGTAACTTGGGTTACAGATCTCCCTCTCCCTCTCCCTCTCTCTTGGACCTGACGTAGGACAGCAGAATTACTGTAGGAATATTTATGCTGTTTACCTTTAGCCATGCTATCTTTGTATATTTGTAAAGTAACAAAATATTTCTAAAATGCTATAAATCTCTAGGGATCTCTGCTTCCAAAGAAAGTCAAACTTAGGTAGCACTTTCTGGAACTTTTCACCATGTGGAAAAGTGGGAGCATGTCACATTTAGAGTGCCAAATGCACATGTTGAATGCATTTATTCTATGTCTCGCCATTCTTCTACCTTCCTAAACTGAAGATCCTTTTATCAATCAGGTTATGTCCCCACTGCAGAATTCCCTAGTTATAGTCAGTGTGATTTCAGTTTGCATTTCTGACAGCACCTTAGACCTCTGAGAACATCCTATTCCAATAGATGCACTATTGCTTAATCTCAAAGAAGAGGGTGCTAACAACTTGGTAGCATTTAATTTGCAAGACAAGATGTGAAAAGAATCCTAAACAGCTGAAAGTTAGACAAATCTGGGTATGTGCATTATCAAAGTGGAGCAGGGAGAATGCAATGGCATGACGATGTGATGGATAAAGTCTAGGATTAATGCAAGATTTCATTGAACTGTATGTAATTTCATTCCTCTGCAGTCCAGGGTGGTTTTTAGTGCAGTAATTCAGAGGCTATTCAAAGTCTCTAGATGTGCCTTCTTCTAGAAGTGGCATGTGTAAAATGTGCATTACTTTCCGAGTAAGATTAGGTTAATGAAATCTGGACAATCCTGCAGGATTAATTCCCACATTATGTTTTTATAAATGCAGGCTCACACTCAGTGGAGGCTGGTGACTCCAATGTTGGTGGGGCGGCGAATCCACTATGGGTTTCAGTCAGAACTCTAAAGAATGTATCCAAGCTACAAAGCTGGTTCTGACTGTAACCCAGAGTGGATTCCCTGCCCTACTGACATCAGAGCCACCAAATTCACTGCCCAAACTCACAAGATGGGGGGTTCAAGCAAACCACTTTCCATCTTTAATTAATGCCCAGGGGATAGTGGGAAACTGCCCACTGGCCAGACTCCTTCCACCCTGTGATGCCTACGAGCTGCCTGCTAGCTGATGCCTGTTGTGCATTTAACAGGAGTGAGAAAGGGACACGATGCACCTATAGCTGTACCAGTGGTGCAGCTAGGTAATTTTAGATCCTGGAGTTATGGTGCAATCCTATGCATGTTTTAACAGAAAAATGTCCCAGAGGAGTTGTAGGGCTTTTTTTCTGTCTAAACGTGCATAGGATTACACAATTAATGGCCTTAATGGGGGTGGGTTAGATGACTTTTTGCATTATTTCAGTTGCAAAGCACACAACTAACATTTCTGTTTGCTCCCAACTGCTGCTACATGCTTTACAACTACTTATTTTATGATATGCTAGATCAACAACAAAAGTGTTTGCTAACTCTGATATTGAAATGCATACACACACCTCTGTGCAGTTCTGCATTTTAAGCTCACTTAAATCATAGCACCATCATGACTACAGGGATAAAAATGGAGTTTGCTTCTGCTACCCTGATGCCCTCAGCACCTGCTGCTCTCTGGGTGTTCAGGGTGGGGGCTGCAAGGCCCTGGACTTTGACCCCATGATCCAGCCCTAAATGTGCCACTGACTGCTGTACACATGTAGGACTTCCCCACCTGATCTGTACCCCTGGTTGGATGGAGCAGCTGTATGAGCCTTCCATTGAGATGAAAGACAACTGATATGGAACTTGTTAGGAAGACATGAGAGATAAGAACTATAAAGGCCTGCCATTTGGAAGTGAGAAATATGGCTGATGGTTCAAGAAGGGAAGACATTGGCCATGTAGTGTTTAATCACTTGCCTTTTTAATGGAATATTTGTTGTTGTTGTTGTTGTTTGCTTGTCGTTCCCTTCAGTTCAACATTCTGGGTTGGATCCAATGCTCCAATGTCCACCAACTGGGGATGTCTGAAGAATCCATTTGGGGGGTGGAGCTCTGTGAGTTTTCACCAGACTCCAGCTCTCTCATCCGGGAGCTGGCCAGCTCATAGATTATTTGGAGCGGGTGGGGTGTTATTGCAGAAATTGCGGTTTGCACAAAATTGTGGCTGTAAATAGTCTAATTTGCACAAATTAGGTCATTTACGGCTGCAATTTTGTTCAAATTGTGTTATTTAGGGCTGCAATTTTGCGCAAATTGGCATCAGATTTAACCCTGAGCTACAACTTTCCTTTGTGAGTAACTTTGTACGTGATAGAATGAAAACTGAACATAATAGAGAAGTCAAGGTTATATTTACATATGACATTTTCCTGCGTTCATGACACTGCAGCAACTCTTTGGAAAGGAACCTGAGTGGTTGCTTTTTTCCTGCATGTTTTCAGATTCCCATTGTTTTGAATCCTGTCAAAGATTCTCTTCATAATACTCATGCCTTCTAAGTTTAAGCAGCAATGAAAAAATGTTTTAATTTTCATCAATAAAGTTTTTGCAATGTAGAAAACCAATATGGCATTTAGGCTTGTTTCAACAAAAGAATTGGGGTAGTGTGTGTGTGCAATGTAATAATGTGATGGATTAACTGCTTATTCTCTGCAGAGTGCAACTGTGTGTAGACAGTTGGGAGAGAATTTGGATTTCAGCTGCCTTGTACCACAGCTGTCCATACATGTACCACATGTATGGACAGTCTGCTGTGAGAAACAAAGCCACTGGCAACACAAGTGCCAGCTTTCCACCTGGTTGTTCTGGCAGTGGTGGTGTTGGGAGCACTTGCTATAGGTGCAACAGGAAAGGCAGACCTGTTTGGGCTAGTCGCTGGGAAATCCGACCCTTTTTGGGCTCGCCGGAATTCTGTGGTGTGCTTGACTCAGCTTGGATTTGTGAGCCGAGCCGCAGGTTTCCCCCGAACTCCAGGATTTTTCAATGTAGTGTGTGTGTGTGTGTGTGTGGTCCATAAATTGCACAAATAGAGATTTGCGCAAATTATGGCTGTAATTCGTGCAAATTGGAAAAAAAAAACAATGAACATCTGTAAACTGGCCCAACTCACTGCAGATTGAGTTGGGCAAGCTAAGTCGAAGACGAACTGAAGTTTGGGTAGATGAGCTGATGAAAGCTCATTGAGCTCCACCCCCAAGATGAATCCCTAGTTTGGACAAGCTAAGCCAATAAGCAGATTACATTGGTGAGCTAAGATGCTAGATGTGCCATTGTTGTCTTCAATGAGTTGAATGGGAAAATCCCTTTTGACTTGCCCCATCCTGGAAACAAGGGTTTCAGCCCCTTTACATTTGCTTAAGAATGTGCTAGCTTCCCATTGCACTAGTGGTGGGACCTGCAAGCATGAGGGTAGTGTTCAATACTGTCCCTTGAGTATCCATAGAAAAACAAGATATAAATGCCCATATAAAAAGAAAGACTTCCCCCTTTGTGAACCTAGCTGTGAGAGAAAGGGTGCCTTTCTTCCTCTGGAGAGTGACTACAATGACTACCATGTCATTACAATGGCTGTAAAGGAGAGCAACTGGAGCAATGATTGAGGCATATGTAGGAGCCTTGTCGCCACCAAGAAAGGGTGGCACTTTTCCAGCCAATCTCATATCCTTGCTTTGAATTCCTCACATTGCCCAAGGCATGCTTCGCCAGTGCAGAAATTACACTGGTTTGTGCTACCATGTGACACACCGTCAAAAATACTCCACATATTTAACCAGTTAATGGTTCACTAAGTTGTTCGACTTTCAAGGGCAGAACCAGAAATCCGTGATTTGTTAAGCATCTCTCCATTGACACTTCCCTACATAAAAAGTGACAGGTGACAACTGGCTTTCTTGTTGGTTAGTTTACAGGTGTATGTGCATTGGTGGGTAGGCAGTGTCCAGATGTTCTCTTCCTGACAGACATTTTCTATGGTAGGAATGCACTTCAAGTTTGAAAATGCCCTTAATACTGAATGAAACGCTAGTCCCTATTCCTGAAGCCTTGGGGTAGATAGATTCTTCCATTTTATCCTCTTGAGTTTTGGTCACTGATTGTTCTTGTCATTGTCCCTTCTGGGAAGACCTTGTGGATGTCATAATGTTGTAATGTAAGGTAAGGCAACACTATGTCCTAGATTCTGGTCTCTTGAGTGCCGTGGCTTAACTCTCATTTGCTAATGTGGTTGGGCTCTTACTGTTTCTGCCCTTTTAACTTTCCTCCTGCTTAATATATAGAAGGACATGCTTGCAAAAACTGGTATTTTTCTTGCATATCTTTTACTGCAAAATCTATTCTGCCCTTACTTTTTGCACATTTCAATTTTGGCAATATCCAATCTGTTAAGCCTTGAGAAAACATTAAAAGGTAGAAAAACACAAATAGAAAACTGAGAGGCTTGTGTCACCTAAAAAGATTATCTAAAGGCCAAATTCAATGTTCTGTCTAGCATGCATGATGGAACTATGCATGCTAGGCTCTTTAACTCTATGTAAGCATGCACAGAGCCCCAATTCAGATCAGGACCATGGCACTTGAGGGGAGGTGTTAAAGCTTTCAACCCCATCCATTTTTTTGACAAAATTCCACCTCCCATGGAAGGGGGCGGGGCTTTAGAAAATGAGAAACTCTTCCATTGGGCAAGCTCTAGTTCCAATTCCTGCTGTGCGAACCTGGCAGACATGGGTTATGGGAGGGATGTTTAACCCTTGCATTTCTTATGGTTACTTGGTTTGCACAACATGACAATCCCTTACCAAGGGTTACATATTCAAAGTGGTGGCCACATACACCCTGCAAGTTCCGCAGTCTCATTATGGGTTAAATAACCCATGCTGGGCTGTTGTGTCATGTGAACAGCTCCACTCTGAGATTGGAGATAACAGCAAGGATGAGAGACAGCAGCTGAATCCCACCACCCATGTGCCCTGGAATTAAGCATTATCCCTGGATGTCAAGATGATGCTAGTGATAAATACCCTTTACCAACTTTAACTAGTTTACTAACTGCAACCCTACCTGGAGAAAGTGTATCTAGCCTCAGTACCTCATGTACTAGATACATCCAGGCTGCACAGCTACAATAATCCCTGCATGGCCCGGCCTTTTAAAGCAGTTTGGGAACTGCAGCTGTTACAAAATGCAGCTGCCAGGAGTAGGAAAAGAGCAAGATGATCAGAGCATATCATCCTACACCAATTATATTGGTTACCAATTCATTAACAGGCCCAATTTAGTTCTCGTATTCACCATTTGAACTCTTAAATGCCTAGAACTGGGTTATTTTGAAGGCTGCCTTCTCACCTGTATGGGCCTGTGGAAGCCTTACAATTGGCATCACAGGCTGTGCTCTCTACCCCATCATTAGCAAAGATCCAATTAGTGGGTGCCAAGGGTCAGGGCCTTTTCAGCGGGGACACCACAGTTTGGACTTCTCTCCTTGGGGAGATTCAAGAAGCTCCCTTCTCTTCCTGATTTTAAATGAGCAATGAAAACCATTCTGTTGTGTTTTAAAATTCTGGCAGGCATATGATTGATTTCTACTGTTAATAACTTGTTTTAATATTATTATGTTTCAAGCTATTTAATGCTAAGTTTTTTTAACGTTCTGTTTTTTTATATTTTGTTTTACTCGATTGATGTTATGCTATGTTCTTATTATTTTTTATGGCAAGGCATTTTGAAATCATTGCTTTTAACAAGTGGAGTATAAATAAGTAAAATAAACATGTAAAAAAGAAGAAGAAATCCAAGCACAGATATGTGACATTCAAATATTTTGACTTGAAATTTCAGGACCCCTTTGTATTTTGTCAAAATAAAAAACCAAAACAAACAAACAAAGCACAAAACAAAGAAAGCACAACATTGGGAAAGCACAACATTGGGAAATTCATCCTAGAAGTGGAAGGAGAGACCTAGCTAGACACAAACTCCTTCAACAGACAATAAAGGCTAACTGATGTCCAGTTAATACTTTACATAGCCCTTCCTACCATCTCAGTGTCAATGGCTGGTTACAGGAAGGAGCTGAAATAAGGACATTTACCTCTCAGGCCTAAAAGCAAGATTTGAAAAGAGGCGGAACAGTGGGATCTGTTCAACACAGGCAAAGGAAGCAAATAAGATTGGTGTGCCAGGCTTGGATAGTGAGCACATGGGTGCATTGCAGCCACCAAATGAATATGTAGAACATCAAAGATCCCATCTCAGTCATAGCTCCTTATGACAAATCTATGCTAAATACAACAAAGCATTTTCATTGATTTTCTTTCTTTCTTTTTGCTCCAAAGTTACTTTGAACCACTGTTCTGAGTGCTGCACCTTTTGTACATCAGCCTTAAAAATAATAATAATAATGCCAGAACACTTGTACTTCAATTTCGGTAGTCATAGCAGAATGAAACATTTAAAGGAATACAGCTCAATGGACCAAAGCGGTTTAAAAGAGTGGAATTCAACCCTGTATATGCTTGAGCAATCTGCATCATGCCAAACTTTCTTTTACCATTCCTCTGTACTGTCTGTGTCTCAACCGTTGAAAGAAAACTACACCCGATTGCTGAGCCTCCGGTAGCATGATCAATAGGGGGCAAGAAGTAAGCACTTGGATGCAGGAACGAAGAGTGAAATGCACTTTTTCAGAGTTGTTGCTATTGCTATTTGGTAAAATCGAGGCTTGTGTAGTAGTAAATATCAATCTTGCCAAATGCTGATACCATTTGTGACCCTAGCAAAGAAACATTTTTTTTTAAAGCAAGTGCTTAGCCTGCATTAATGATTATGAGAATAATGAATCTTTAGGAGCGTTTCTCTTGGGCCTGTAACTGGTTCATTCTTGTGCCCGTTTCATTCTCTCACTTTTTGACCTTTTGCAGGATTAACTGCTATTCATGACCCATACAAATTCAAACTGTTTGTGAGCTCATATCCAGAATTGCATGTCCTTTAAAGCGGGTTACACAGAGCTGGATGTTATATACAATAGGGGCTCCAACCCAATATATCTACTTTAGCTACAATGGCACAACCAGGACATCCTATAATTCTACAGGCAAGCTTAGCCTGCTGTCCTTTCAGCTACAGTTTTGTTGGTGAAAAGAAAACTACAGCTGCAGAAAGCAAAGTTGGTGCCTCTGGATAAAAACACATTAATGGTGTCATTAAAAAGACTTTATTATTGTGAATTGTCATCATGACCAGAAATCAAGAACGGCTAGGTGAAGTAAATAAATCCTTTCTTGGAGCTGGGGAGTTGCTTTGCAACGTTCCTGAAGTCTTAAGGGAAACCAACGTTCGTTTTTTTGTAACATATGCCTCTGCGCATCTTCAGAGGTCAAAAGACATATGACATTATGTGGGTTGGATCCAGATTGGGCATTCTGTGAATGGAAGATACCAGGATCCAGTGGAGGTGCCCCAAAGGAAGAAGGGGTGGGGATCTTTTCCAAGTCTCCCTTCACCCTGCAATCCCTTGCATCCCCTCTCATGCTGCTCCAGAGGGTTACTCAGTCTTCCAGAGCAGCTTTTAAAGAGTCACAGGGGACTGCAAGGAGAGGAGGTATCATTAAGCTCACCTTTCCCCCTCCTTCCTCCCATGTCAGTGGAGCTCTGATAATCCAACCTGAGGTGTACCCCCTTGTGTTTTACTTAAAAATAAAAACAGCCCTGGGGAATTAGGATCAACAGCTCGGAGGGGGGGTATTTTAACCCTTTCTCCCTCTATCATGGTCCCAATGGAAATCCACACATGGCTGGCATTACTGGGCAGCTGCTGAAGGTCCACAACCCAGCATGGGCCCACAGACAAGAACCCCCTGGAATTGCCTCTCATCTTCATCATTGCAACCTGCTTGTTGACCTGCCCAGACAACGCTGGTAGTGAGGAGTAGGAACTGTACATGCCACTACCTACTTGGTCATGGGCTTTCTGCCTGCCAAACAAGAAGGTAGTAGCAATGATAAGAGGGTGAGGAGCAATAGAGGTGGGTGCTAATGGCAGTGAGAAGACGGACTCAACAAGGGAGTGCACCCATTGAGCATCTTGCCCAAAGGCCCTCAAAAACCTGGAGAAAAGCTGCTATTTATTCAGTATTCAAAATGTACAACACAGTAGGTAGTAGTTATGCTGGTTGCACATGTGAGTGGGTGTGGTTGTGCGTGTGCGTGTGCGTATCTGTATCATAAGCATGCATGTTTAAGAAAATTGTGGTAAACTTCTATCTGAGATGGGGTAGAGTTTCTGATCACTGTAGATGTTGGATCAAAGAGAAGGGTTTCTCTTCTGTGCCAGGGATCCCATGACTCAGACACTGAAAAGCTTAGCCGCATGCGCTTGTTGAACTGAGACAAATGCGATGAGCAGGTCAGTCTGACGAGCTAATCAGTACTCTTCTGATTATGCTTCCAGGACATATGCCACATATTGAAAGAGTTCATGGATGGGTGCCAACACCGAGAGACCAAGGATGTCCTGTCCTTTCTGGACTATTGAACAGTGTCTTTAAAAGTACAAGTCCCTGCTCCAGTCTTATTTCTGTGTTCCCCTCTGGATCAGAACTTTGAAGACAATCACCCAATGCATCTCAGTTCCTCAAACCATGTGAGAAAGAGCAACTAGTCTGTATTGTTTTACCCCCAGACTTCTGCTCTTCTTCCCCTGTGAACCCCCAAGATATATAATGCCATGGCAGGAGAGGTGTTGAATTGTGTTTTATTCTTTGCTCTAATACTCTATTCATGTCTCAGTCAGAACACCATTTTTCAAAGATTCTAAATATTGTCTACCTGACTCCTAGGGAGCAGCAAAAAAGGAAGTGTGTGCATATGTGTACGTGTATGTGTACGTGTGTGTGTGTGTGTGTATCCACCTATGGGAAGAACTAAAATAGACATCTAATTGCATGAATACATTTATTCATTTGGTATATCTATTTATTAGGGATATTTATATCCTACCTCTGATGTTCCCAAGATGACTTACAGTATATTTCAAACACAATGAAACCAAAACAGTTACTAGAGAGGGGCAGCAGTGTACACAAGATTCCCCACAGTCCTCCAGACATGTCAACTAATGCTCAGCTTCTGAATCTCGGGGCCATAGCAGGTCTCAAAAGAAATGACCCTCAGCCTGTAAATGGCAACCAGAGCAGCCAGAGATTAGCCCCACACAAAGCAGAGCTCCTTCACCTGGGCGGCGGCTGGTGCCTCTTGCAATTGCTGGCTCCTGCTGGGAAATGCAAGAGGCATTGGGTAGGCAAAGATGTTTACAGACCTTTCCCCAGTCCAGGATTGACCCAAGACATCTTGCTGCATGTGATGAAGGACAAGATGGCAACCCTTCCTCAGTCCATATACAGAAGCTGACTGGACTGGCATTTGAATCTTATTTCAAGAATGGCAAAGGGATAATATCCTGTACTGCACTGTTGGCTAGTTTCAGGGATCCAGGACAGGTTGTATGGCATACACCACCCTTTCCTCCAACAGAGTTCATGAGACAGCTGCCAATGCTGCCCCTATGCATCTGCTGCCTGAGGTAGTCGCCTCAGTCCACCTAATGGCAAGGCCAGCCCGCCCCAGTCCTCAGATGTTCCAGCAAGCACATATTTTAATGTAAATAGCTACAAAGAACTTTGGGACCATGGAGATGCAGAGGGAAAGTTTAACTCTTTATCTCCCTGCCAAAGTGTGGGTCAAGTCATAGTGCTGGTTTTGACCTTTAAAATCCTAAATAGTTTGGGGCCAGATTACTTGAAGGACCATTTGCACCCACATCAACCTGCCACTTTCTGAGATTATCTTTGGAGGACTGGCTCACAATGAGCCAGTGAAAACAGGTTGGCTCAAGGGCAAGGGTCTTCTCAATGGTGGCCCCTCTCTTATGGAATTGTGTTCCATTTGAGATACATCTACCTTCAAATGGGTGTAAAAGATTGATCTGTTCCATGTTACTTTTTCTTGGAAGTATATTATGTTGCTACTCTTTGATCTGATGCTGAATTGTTTTGTTTGTTTTAATGATACCATGCTGGGTTGATTGTTTTTATTTATTGTTATTGCTATTTTATTGTGCTGCTGCTTCCCGCTGCTGTTCTTATTATATTTTATAGAGTTTCTGTTTCTTAATTAAATGTTGTGATCTTATATTTTATCTAATATTTTGTAAGGTGCACTGTGAAGGCCTGTTGAGGTGCTTTGTGAAGGCCTGGTATTGTGAGGGCCCAGTAGTTAGGGTGACCATATGGAAAGGAGGACAGGGCTCATGTATCTTTAACAGTTGCATAGAAAAAGGGCATTTCAGCAGGTGTCATTTGTATGCATACACCACCTGGTGAAATTCCCTCTTCATCACAACTGTTAAAGCTGCAGGAGCCCTGCCTCCTTTTGGAGGAGCAGCCTGCTTCCAGGGACTGTGAGGCAGAGCAGGAGGACCCTGGGCCTAGAGTGACCAGATAAAATCCAGGTCAGGGCTCATGTAACTTTAACAGTTGTAGAGAAAAGGGAATTTCAGCCAGAGTCATTTGTATGCAATTAGTTCCTGGTGAAATTCCCTCTTCATCACAACAGTTAAAGGTGCAGGCACTATACTAGAGTGACCATATACAAAAGAAGGCAGGGCTCCTGCAACTTTAACTGCTGTGATGAAGATGGAATTTCACCAGGAACTAATTGCATACAAATGACACTGGCTGAAATTCCCTTTTCTCTACAACTGTTAAAGTTACATGAGCACTGACCTGGATTTTATCTGGTCACCCTATCTGGGCCCTCAGGAGAGACAGTACACAAAGTGCTGCCCCTTTCTGATCCAGAGGCAGAAGCCAAGTTACTGCCTAGTCTGAGGCAGCTGGGTTGGGTGCCAGGCAAAGAAGTGCCTACCTAAGGAAAAAGACTTCTTGTGAGGAAAGGGTTACTCATGGGTAAGCCTCTGTTCATGAGCTGGACGTTCCCTTGGGTGACTGATGGCCAGCAGCTGTGCCTGGCATGGCTCTGAATGCCCAGGATTAAAAATTTAGAACAAGGTTGTGCTCTAGCTCTTAGTCTTGCATTCTTTAGCTGCTTTGCTCTTGTTTGGGTCCTTTGTGTTTAGTCCTTGGTCTTGGTACTGACTTTGTTGGTTTCTGGCCTCTCTGTTTTAACACTGCTTGAAGCAGGACACCTGACAATGGCTTAAATAAATAAGGCTTATTATTAAAAACACTAATAGCTTTCAAAAATGGCTTCAGTCCTGCATTATGCTCCACTGTTGCTTCAGAAGCTTTTATGTCATGTATCACGATGCTGTGGCATGTGATGTAGCACCCTATGCATACCTCCAATCCTTCAGCAGTTGTAAATTATTTCAGTTGATTGTGATGCTAGCAAAGGTGTCAGCAAAGGTGTCAGCAGTCACAATGGCTTAGATCTTAACTCCCCTTTTGCGAACAGAACATAGTTTATATTAATGGAATAAGCCATTGCTTCTTCCCTCCTGCAGCCCCCTGAAAATCTGCTCCTGGTGGTTGGGGGGAGATTTAGGAATGGTGTTGGATATGTTGCAGGGGCTGCAGTGAATGGAGGAGCTATTTAGGATGTAAGCCAATAAGTGGAGTGATATGAGTCAGTTCATCTGTCACCGCTACTACCTGTAGTAGTCTAGAGGGATCAAGTGGGTATGCTCAAAGACTATGCAGAAGGTTTGGCACCAGAAGAGGACCTGATCACATGCATAGACGAAGGGGAAGACAGATATATTTCATTTTAATAACGTTAGATACAGGGTATGAAAACACACACATAACAATACAGAAGTAACACAAAAGCAATAAAGAAGCTTGCTAATTCTAAATTTTAGTATATCGCAGATATGCTTGTGTAGAGTGCCCATATGAAAAGTAGGACAAAGCTCCTATATCTTTAACAGTTGTATAGAAAAGAGAATTTCACCAGGTGTTATTTGTATTCTTGCAGCACCTGGTGAAATTCCCTCTTCATCGCAACATTCTGAGCCTGGGAATTTATTTTCAGTACCAGAACTGAACTGTGCTCACAGTCCATTCACACAGAAGTCTGCTCCTGGTTACCTCAAGTTTTCTTCAGTTCAGCATTCTAATCAAGGTGGAGATAGCCATTTTGTCATTGCTATGGTTAAGCAGTTGGGTGTTGAAAACCAGAATGATCTTCCACAAATCATCCAGAGATCTACCAATAGATCCTGATCTACTTTCTGCCCAGCCCTAGTCTAAGGGTTACATATGAGTATCAGAAACATATTAACCCAACTGAAATATCAGCTTATGGTTAATTCTCCACTCATGCGCAGTTTTTATAAGGTTCAATGTCTGTATATAAGTTAATCATTTTTGGTGCAAATCTTCTGTAACTTTGGAGGGACTTTTTCTGTCGAAAAGTTAATGGTGATGACTCTCCTTCCTGCACACAAGCCCCAGCCATTCACACAAAACTTTCAAGGAATGAGTAACCACTTATCTGTGTAAAGAAGAGCAATGGTATAGGAAAAATTAAATTAGAATTACTTACATCACTGCATAGGTAGGAGTAATTTTCGGGTGTCATTTTACCTTTTTCCCCTTCTTCATTGCACAGAAAATTTAAATCCATGTTTCATTTTCAGGGGTTTCTTCAGTTATTACTAGATAGTTTTATCACATATAATATACAGAAATACTTGTGTGAGGAAACAGGCTTCTATACACTCAGTCAGTGTGGATGCATGCAGTTGTGTAGCTAGGTAATTTTAGACCTTTAATTTAGGGTGCAATAGTATGCATGTTTGGACAGAAGAAAGTCCTACAACTCTCAGCATTCCCAGAATGATGGGTGTGGTAGACCTTTTTTCTGTCTAAACATGCATAGGATTGTGCCTTTAATGGTCTTATGGAAGAGAAGGGTGCCCTTTAAATGGCCATGTGTATTACTTACGCTGACCATATGAAAAGGAGGACAGGGCTCATGTAACTTTAACAGTTGTAAAGAAAAGGGAATTTCAGCCAGTGTCATTTGTTTGCAATTAGTTCCTGGTGAAATTCCCTCGTCATCACAACAGTTAAAGTTGCAGGCACTATTCTAGAATGACCATATACAAAAGAAGGCAGGGCCCCTGCAACTTTAACTGTTGTGATGAAGAGGGAATTTCACCAGGAACTAATTGCATACAAATGACACTGGCTGAAATTCCCTTTTCTCTACAGCTGTTAAAGTTACATGAGCCCTGTCCTCCTTTTCATATGGTCAGCCTAGTATTACTTCAGTCGTGACGCACGCAACTAATGTATCTTTTCACACACACCCCATCCACCATTCCATGCTTTACACTTGCGTCAGCATTCCTGATATGTTAGAGCAATAAGCCAACAGACAGTTTGCCAACCTATCAAATACTCTTGAGCATGTGCAGTTTCACATTTTAAACTCACTGAAATTATAGCATCATCATGACTAGAGGAATAAAATGGAGTTTGCTTCTGTTGCCCTAATGCCCTCATCACCTGCTGTTCTTTGGGTGGACATTTGGCCCCTTCCTGGGCTGCGGGACATTAATTTGGGCCCTAAGGTCTAGCTGTGTAGCTTGTTGAGAATGGTCATGATACAGATTTGCATCATGATGCTCATCAAGTCCCCACTTAACGGGCTAAATGTAAGGGTGGGTAGTTTGTTTGTTGTTGTTGTTTTTAAAAAAGCTTTTGTGGCTGTTGAGGCAGATGGTGATTTGCATATCCATATGGGGGCCAACAGTTGCTGTCTGAGAGCAGTGGTGGGGCAAGATGTCCTGCCACCTGAGGCAGGGGGACGCAGGCCACTGCTGCACCACAGCATCAGCTACGCCACAGCAGCCTGCTCACTTCCCTCACCTCCCCTGTCTGCTCAATCTCTCACTCTGGGAAGGTCCTCCAAATGAGAGTTTAGGCAGGCAGAGAGGTTCTTCAGTTGCTTTGTGGCTGACATAGCTTTCCAGAGAGACCACATGCCCACCTGAACTCTTATTTGAGGAACTATCCCAGAGTAGGGTGACCAGATTTTGAGAACCAAAATCCCGGTCCCCCCCCCGCCACCCCACCCACCCAAAACAACCCCCCCACCGCGCGCCCGCACCGCACCGCCCCACACTGCGCTGCCCGCCCACACGCCCGCCCCACGCCGCCCGCTCCCCCGCCCGCATGCCTCGTGCTGCCCGCCCGCCCCGCGCCACCCCCGCCCCGCGCCGCCCCCGCCCGCACGTCATCACCTGGCGCGCTACTGAGGGACAGGCCGCAAAGTCTGTTTCTCAATAGATTCCGAGCACCAGAGGGAAGCGGACGCCCCAGCAGGTAAGTGCCTTGCACCGCCCGCCGCCGGATGTCATCACCCGGCGCACTACTGAGGGACAGGCCGCGAAGCCTGTTTCTCAGTAGATTCCAAGCACCGGAGGGAAGCGGATGCCCCAGCAGGTAAGTGCCTTGTGCTGCCCGCCTCGCACCGCCCGCCCGCCTCCCGCCACCGCTGCATGACCCCCCGCCACCCCGGTTTGCCCCCGCCGCCCCCCGGTTGGCCCGGATCGCCCCAGGGCCATCTGGTCACCCTACTTTTGGGGGGCTAAATTTCCGGATTTGGCCCCCCAAAACAGTTTTTCCCCCCGGATGCAGATTTGCTTCCCATTTTCCGGGCATGTCTGGACAAATCCGGGCGGATGGTCACCCTATGACCCAGAGCAAGAGATCGAGCAAGCAGGTGGGCTCTCCATTGAGTTGCATGGCCTGAGTGGGGATGGGAACCCAGATCTCCCAAGTCCCACTCCATCACACCACACTGTCTCAGAAACATTGATCAGTGTGGGCACAAGACAGCAGTGTTGTGAGTTCTTATACTTTTATGTGTCAGCAGCAACTGAGTCTTAAGAAAAACATTTTAGGATGCTGCTTTGAGTCCCTCCAAGAAACAAGATTTTAGAAAAATAGATACTCCCAGCCCAGAACATTAGTCCTCATTTTTGTTTTACTCTCCCGTTGGAGCTTGATTTTCAAAGAGTTGTTTCACGGACACCGGGAAGAACCTTGGAATTGCTATCATGCTGTCTGTCATGAGGCAAAGGATTGCACCCATGCTGTTTATTATTACCTCTATACTAGGAATTATGCATCTTGGAGAACAAAGCAGTTATGCTTATAAATTATCTTCAGGATCTGCTTCATTTACTTCTCTTCTGCTAGGAAATTAACCTATAAAACAGAGCCATGCATCTTGACCTGAGGATGATAGGACAAGGTGAGCATAGCCCAGCTTAGCCTCCAAAGTGTACTGGAGCATGCCTGAGAGGTAGGTCTGGTCCTAGGAGCAACTGCTCTGGGGAGGACATGGGGAAGGGATACAGACAAGGGCCAACTTCTCTTGCAGTGCAAGCCTAAGCAAATATACTCAGATGTAAGATGTAAGTTTTGCTTACGATCACAGCCTTACTGAGCAAGACCCATGTGGACATTTCTCCTTCCTATTCACAGCAGATCAGAGAAATGAGCAAGTCCAGGCTAGATCTAGGCTAGCTGTTCTGGGTCCAAATTATGTTTTTGAATTGTTAACTGTTAGGATGGCCATGTGTCCTACTTTACAAAAGACAGTCCTTTATTTGAAGGACTGTCTAGTCTAAGCGTAGTTTAAAGAGAAAGAGCCATAAGGAGGGAGAGTAAAGGCCCTGAAGAAGCCCACCAACAATTTGTGCCTGGGCAGCAGACTGAACAGGCACAGAGGTAAACTCGTCAGTCACCCCTACTATGGCGAGATGTATCATATTTCTATTTAAAATATAGTAATTTCCAAGTCTGTATCTATACATCCAGAGGTGCATCTATAGTTTATAAATTAGCACATACAAATGTTATGCAAATCTTTCAGGAGGGTGGTGTATAAGTGGCCACCCTACCTTCCTTGAATTTTTAAAGGGAATGCAGAATAGAAATGTTTTAAATAACAAAGTAACAAATACCACTCAGGCTTTATCCCTTTGTAGAGGTATGATGGAAGACCCCTGGCATTTCCTGCTAGGGCCCCAAAAGTCTTAGAACAGAGTCTTCAACTATATGAAGGCTGTTGGAGTAGAGGTGGGATTAAAAGATTGTGTCAGTATGGATTCTACCAAATATCTGTGTAAGATTAGAACAGGTAAGTAAAATAACGCACTGGAAGTTTGTCCTGGAAAACTCGAAATAAAACAGTGGGAATTTCACCAGGAACTAATTGCATACAAATGACACTGGCTGAAATCCCCTTTTCTCTACAACTGTTAAAGTTACATGAGCCCTGACCTGGATTTTATCTGGTCACCCTAGGTAGGGGGCACTCTGCTTTTCTCGTATGAAGTCACTTTGATGCTGCTACCCCACACGGTGGCACTTATTTATGCTGATATTACAGTCACGTTAGTGGGGGTAATCACAGAGTTCTTTCTCACTTAATTGGCGGGGTGGGCAGAAGGACAGGCAGAAGGCAGAAGGACAGGGGTGGGCAGAAGGTACATCAGGATTGACCGGTAGATCTCTGGGTGATTGGTAGTAAATCAGCAAGGGGTTCAGGCTCTCTATTGCAGCCTCCCCCAAGCTGGTGCCCTCCATGTGTTTTGGACCAACTCCCATCAGCCTTGGCCTGCATGGTGAATGGTCATGAACCATGGGAATTGCAGTCCAAAATATCTGAAGGGCACCCAGCTGGGGAAGGATGCTCTATTATTGATAAGAAACAACAAAAAGCTGTTCACTGGTTTCTCTCCTCCACTGCAAAGTATGGTGCTGAAATTGAGAAAGCTCGGGGGGGGGGGAGAGAAGAGCAGATTTGAGTGTGGAAACCGCCCCCCTTGTTGGCTCAGTTTGGCAACTAAAGAAAGATGGGGATGGCATGTTTGAATTGGCTGCAAGCGCCATATTGGACAGCCAATCCACACGTTGCTACATCCATACTGTTGCATAAAAACTTGTGGACCAGGCCTAACCACTATCTTAAAAAATTGTTGCAGCTCACCCCATTACTTTGAATAGTAAAAAAAAAAAAGTTTGGTTTTTTTAAAAAAAATCCAGGGGCAGCACTACCAAGTTTTTTGGATCAACAAGCCCTAGAGACACATTGACACCTTTGTTTTCTATTTGTTTTATTTGTTAATATTTGTTTTATTTAAAAAAATATACAAGCAGAGCATAACAGGAAGTGAACAAGCTCTTGTACAAGGCAGCAGTGCTACTAGCCCACATCAGACCCAGGGCTAGCCCTACCATTAGGCAGAGCGAGGTGGTCACCTCAGGTGGCAGATGGTAGGAGGTGGCAGCAAGGTATTGGAGGAGAGAACTGGGTGCCAAGCAGCTTGTCCTGTGGCCCCTCAGCCAACTTGCTGCCTTCTGATCTCTTCCGGCAGGCCTATCCAGTTGAAGTTTAAGATGTTTTTAATAATGTATTTGTTTTTATTTGTTTAATTTTTTAATCTGTTTTATTATTCTTGTATTTATATTTATTGTTGTTCCCCGCCTCAATCTGGATGGAGGGGCGGGTTAGAAATAAAATAAATAAATAAATAAAATAAAATAAATGTGCAGTGGAGGCTGCTGTTGCATTGCCAGTGTTGAAGGAACAGTCCAGTCAGCTTTTGTGCATGGAACAGGAGAGGGCACCATCTTGTTCTTCACCTCAGGCAGCAAAATGTCTTAGGCTGGCCTTGCCCCAGAGAGACACCCTGCACCCTAAGATCCTTTACTTTCAGCCAGCTCTCAGCATCCTTTGATCCTCTCTCTCTCTCTGCCTCCCAGTTACAAGCTGTCCACTGCTGTTTCCCCACACATAATCTGCCAAGTATTCATCTTAAACCCCATCCCTAGAGTTGAATTGCCCATTCAGGGATCATCCATGACCTTTAAGAAACATTAACATTATTTTGCCTAACTCAAAACAGATCTCAGTTTAAGGCTAAACTTCAGCAACAGACAGCAAACCAAGTCATATTCCATTGAAATGAATAGGAATCATTTTGATACAATATGATCAGGGCTGGGGTAGCAAGGAGCATTGAATCCATGTGTTTCTCGTCTTCTTTTTGCAGGAAAAAAGGTAGGAAAGCACTCATGGAAATTCTGTCCCGCATCCTTTCCTTTCTTATTGTCATGCTTTGTGTAACTAGCTTAGCTGATTTGACACCCACTGCACAAAAGGTTGTCCCTTCTGTTCTATCTCTCTTGGTTGGTATCACGAAGAGAATGAAAAAGTAGCACAGCTGGTAAGACAGTGATCCCAAAAATATACAAAGGCGTACCAGAGGGAATAGTCATCAACATAAAGTGAACAAGCACCCAGACTATTGATTACATGCTGCTCACAGAACACTGGGCATTTCTGCCAACTTCTCTCCACTCGTACGCTGAGCTACAGACAGCATGTTGTACTTTGCATCATCAGTTTTGATGAATAATGCACTGATAAACACTGCAGCCAATATTCTGTTAGAGCTGAGAAGCCAGATGTCATCTGGACCTCCAATAGTTTTAACCCTGGGCCAGAGACAGACAGCGAAATAAACACTAGACTGCACCGCAGAACCTGCAATTCCTAAATGCAAGATTATGTACAATATTAGGGTAGACGAGAAAGCATATGGGAAATTAAGAACCATTGTAACTTGTTTCCCTATAAACGAGTAAAAGGATGCAAATAAGCTTCCTGAGCACAAATCTGCCTAAACAGGTTGCTCCCAAGTTCCTGATCCCCATTACTGCCTACCCACCCCATATGTTTGACAGGCCAGGAGCTCATTTTAAACCTTTATGCTTAGGAGAGCTGATATCAAGCACCAAGCCTCAAGCATGAGCTTGCAGCTTGAAAGGAAGGAAGTGTAAAAGGCTTTAGTATAATGCATTTATAGACTTTCTCCAGTACCTTTCTGCAACTGCTGGGGATATTCGGGAGTAAGAAAATGGATTAAGTAGGGACCCCATGAGAGAGCAATGGCAACATTAACGAAGATGGCATCAGAAGCCGTGCAGTTCCTGACAAAGCCAGGGGTGTCCACAGCACTAGCCACCTGCAGTCTGATTTGACAGCTTCAATTGGGATGCCATTCTCCAGGAAAACAAAGCATAACAGTGTTGGTCCAGATCTCTGAAAGTCTCCCTGAAACCGAAGTGAAAACATAAGCTAATCTCCAGAGGGGCTGGAGACAAACTGGCAGCATTTATTCTGAAACGACTGGCTCAGCGATGCCCTGAGTAAGAACCCATCCCATAGGCACCAGCTTCCACTGGCTAAAGATTTTGCACAAAATATGATTGTGCAAAATCTGCGCTATGGCAAGACAAGCATGAACCAAAGCCAAAGATGAAAAACCCAGAAGGGCCAAGTAGGGCTGGCTCTATAATATGAGGGTGTCACCATCCTTGCCTTTTGAGACCCGTTAGCAGTAGAGGCTGGTGGCTCTGATGTTAGGGGAGCTGTGAAGCTGCACTGGGTTTTAGTCAGAACTCCAAAGGAGCTATCCTGAACCTGTTTTGGGGGCTTGGGTTCAGCATCTTGGATAGCTCCTTTAGAGTTCTGACTGGCTCTGCCTAAAACCCAGAGAGGATTCATAGCCCGACTGACATCAGAGCCACCAGCCTCCACTGCCTGTCAGCAGGAACCTTTCAACAGAGGCCTGTGAGGTTTCTATTTGAAATGGTCAAATAAACTGGAAGGATGCAGGCATATCATCCTGTTAGAGTGTGTGAAAACAAATACCAGACTTAGAAAAGCAGTAACATTATCAAATGGTTGTGAACATGGTCAGGGATGGCACACCTGGATATCCTATCACATGGGTGGGGAATCTCAGGCCTGTGGTCCCAATCCAGCCATCCAGGTTTCCCCAGGTGGTCACACCCCTTCACCTGCCCCCCCAAAACCAATGATCATCTGGTGGTTTTCTGGGTTTTGAGCAGTTTCCCCCCCCCCCATTCTAAAATGTTAAAATGCCTCTGCTAAGGCCTAGAGCATCACCAGATGAGTGTTTTATAGCACATCGTTACTGGCCACTTACAGATGTTCGAGGATCCTTTTGATGACAAGGTCCACCCCCTGTGTGTTTCCCGCTCCTTCTGCTCTTTTTTCTGTGACAAAATAAGAACAGGTAAATTTGATTTATTTATTTTTTATTGAAGCAAAACTTGCTGCCATTTCCTGCTATGTGCAGGGAAAGCAGCACAATAAAACTGCCCACTGAATGGGTCACATGGTCATTGGTTGCTTCCTCTTTCTTCCCCGACGAAGCTACTCGTCCCTATTGTGGGACAGAAAAGTGATGGTAGGGAAATTTGATTCCCCCCCATCTAATGGCACTCTTAATTACTGGCAACAACAGCTTTAAGTAACAATATGTTGTTTGTTGTTGTTGTTGTTGTATTTTGGGGATCTATCAGAGGTCTGTGCCTGTACCTCATTAACTTCCCCAGGATCAAAGTCTTTCCCCCTTTTCTATTCTTTGCACTGTGCCTCTTTTCCCCTCTCATCTGTGTTTCAGCTTTCCCCCTTAGCTTTAAGTATTTATGGCTAGCTTCCTTCCAGGCATTCTTCTTATATCACTTGCATGTCACCTTTGCCAAGCCAAATACTTGAGGCTTAAAACAAGCTTAAAAAAAAACTCCACCCAACCGTATGTGAATCACAAAGAGCCAGTTGTTGAATTTGGTCCTGGACAATCAGAACATGAGTTTCTTTTTCTTCTTCCCGCCAATGGCTACACCAGCAACAGAAGAGGTGGGTCATTGTCCAATACCTCTTGAATACCCAGCATCCTAGATAGATAATCTGTTCAGAAGAAGGTCTGGCTCAGGAAGCCACTTTGGAGAAAACCTCCTATACGCATATACACAGTGTTACCACTTCTAGATTTATGAAGATTATCAGGAAGGAAAAAGCCATCGGAAGGCTGCACCTGTTGCCTCTCAGGAAGAATATCATGGCAAGGGGGAGACCAACCTGGCCTCATACATCAGCCAGAGAAGAAACAGCTGCAGGGAGCTTGTTTCCCCCTTCCTTGCCAGAAAGAACATGGGTAAGAACTTTGAAACTAAGAACTGGTGCCTGAGTTTTGCTTTCTGCTCCCCCCCCCTTCTTCCTCCCAATTCCTTTTCCTTTTGTGCCGTGTCTTTTAGAATCCTGGGAGCTGGAACTGTCTCATTATTAATCTTTGTAAGTAGATCTAGCAGCCTATTTTAGCTGAAGAGCAGGGTAAAAATACTGCAATTAAAAACAACTTGGTATATGTATAAATTGCAACAGTAGTAGGGGTGGTCAGAAGTACTGCCCCCCCCAAAGAAGAAGAAATACATGAAAGAGGACAAATGAGGGTATCAATTGGCATAAAAATTGCATACACTGATGTATATGTATGGATACAAATTTAGAAATAATGACTATAGTTTAAATAGAAATACAATACATCTCCTCATAGGGAGGACGCGTGACCAGGTGACCTTTGTGCCTGCTCAGTCTGCTGTCCAGGTGCTGCTAACTGTTGATGGGCAACTTCAAGGCCTTTGCTCTTCCCTCTGATGGTTCATTACCTTTAAATTGGCTTTGGCCTGGACAGCACTTCAACTAGAGGACACCTTCAAATAGATGTCTGTCCTTTGACAGCCCTTCAAATAGAGAATTGTTCTCTGTAAAGGAGGACACATTGCTACTCTAAACAGTGCATAGATAGTAGGTTGGAAATTGTTGTTCAGAAGTGTCCTTGAGGAAGAAGGGTTGTTTGAAACACATTGGGCTTTAAATAAATAATCTTTTTTCCCTGTGTTCCTGGAGGTTTCCTCCCTTCTTTTTCTATAGAGTTTCACATACTGATGCATATGTAAGCTTGAAAGAACTGGAGCAATTCATAATGATCTCTACATTATGGAGTACATAATTGTACTGGTCATCCCAGTCCATTAGACAAAAACCCAAAAGCCTAGGAATGGTAAGAACTTCACTCAGACGAGCCAAATTACAACAAAGCACGAAAAGTGTTAATATTCTCCAGACCTGATGAAGAGTTCTGGAGAATTTGAAGCTTTTTCTATTCTGTGCTACTTGTGTTTCAACCACTAAGGGCACAATCCTATCAATGACACCCTCAAATGAAAGGAAACTCCAAAAGTCGGAAGCTTTTGATCATCAATGCAGGGCAGGAGGAGCAGCAGAGGCTAATTTGACTCCCCATTCTCCTGCCCTGCATTTTTTCCCTACATTGAGTTTTTTGCTTGTCTAGCAACAGTGCTTCATAAGAGGATGGAAAGAGTCTGGAAGAGGCTCAAGATAGCTCATATCCTGGGCTCTCCAGTCTCCTCCCCTCCCTGCTCACAACCTCCCCATCCTTTTCTCAGAGGTCAGCTGGAGCAATTCTTTCCATGCATGTTGCAAGTGGGGAGGGGGTTGGATCTCCAACTCCCCCTTCCGAGGTTGGAGCGCTGTTTCTGACATCAGAGGGGGGAACCCCAGTATCCTATGGCACATCAAACAATGTCTATGAGCAAATGCTCCCTCCATTTATACAAATCTCAGAAGGCAATAAAGAACAGGAAGGGATTTTTTTAATGGCAGGATAAAAAATGCTATTAAGAACATAAGAAGTGCCATGCTGGATCAGACCAAGGGTCCATCTAGTCCAGCACTCTGTTCACACGGTGGCCAACCAGCTGTCAACCAGGAACCAACAAAGCAAGACAAGAGTGCAATAGCACCCTCCCACCCATGTTCCCCAGCAACTGGTGCACACAGGCTTACTGCCTCAGATACTGAAGGTAGCAAATAACCATCAGGACTAGTAGCCTGATGGTTATTTGCTAGCCTTCTCCTCCAGGAATTTATCCAACCCCCTTTTAAAGCCATCCAAATTGGTGGCCATCATTACATCTTGTGATAGTGAATTCCATAATTTAACTATATGCTGTGTGAAGAAGTACTTCCTTTTATTTGTCCTGAATCTCCCACCAATAAGCTTCATGGGATGACCCCAGGTTCCAGTGTTTTGAAAGACAGAGAAAAATGTCTCCTTATCCACATTCTCCACACCATGCATAATTTGTACACCTCTATCATGTCTCCCCTTAGCCTCCTTTTTTCCAAGCTGAACAATCCCAGGTGTTGTAACTTTCCCTCATAAGGGAGATGCTCCAGCCCCTTCATTATTTTAGTTGCCCTTTTCTGCACTTTGGAGACTGTGTACATCCTATTCCTTTTGTAGTGCTTTCCAGGAAAGAAGGTCCCTACTAGATAGAAAGGAAGGAAGCATAAGTTAAGGTGACCACATGGAAAGGAGGATAGGGCTCCTGTATCTTTAACAGTTGTATAAAAAGGGGAAATTCAGCAGGTGTCATTTGTATGCATGTAGCACCTGATGAAATTCCCTCTTCATCACAACAGATAAAGCTGCAGGAGCCCTGCCCTCTTTTGTATCTGGTCACTCTAGTATAGCTCCTGCAGCTTTAACTGTTGTGATGAAGAGAGAAGTTCACCAGGTGCTGCATGCATACAAATGACACCTGCTGAAATTCCCCCTTCAATACAACTGTTAAAGGTACAAGAGCCCTGACCTCCTTTTCATATAGTCGCCCTAGAGTTGTTTCAAGAAATTGAAGTAAAGCTTTTAAAGAAATGGTTTCAGTCACCAGAAGACAAAAGAAAAGAAAAGAAACCCTCCAAGATTCTGTGATGAATTAAAATTCCAAATATTGTTCAAGGAAGGCTTCCTAAATATTCAAGGCCTACTGACCCTGCTAAAGTCCGCTTGTGCCTAATAAATCAAAGAAATTGATTTAAAAACAGCTAATCTGCGTGAAAATATTATCTGCCTACAATACTGCCAAGGGCAGGGAGCTCCCTGATGGTTTGCTCAGCAATTACTTTAGGTGGGATTTAAAGAGGACACATTAACTAAACTTTACTACATTTTGAAAGTAAAGTCTCAGAGAAAACCCACCTTCCTCTTGAAGGACAATTTCACTTCACATTTTAGTGACGGGCTGAGTAGCTAGCACTATAGTACTATGACAGACCTTCACAAACTATTCTCTGAACATACCCAAGCACTATTCAGCAGACCCATCCAAGTGTGCAAGATGGTCTCTGATAAAGATCCTCACAGGGCCAGTGTCAGTAATGGAAGTGAAAGGAGTAGTGAGGTCCTGAATGTCAGACAAAAACCATTTCCCAGGAATGACCTGTTGACCTTTTGATCTGACCTTGTGAAGTCCAGCCCTTCTTTTACCCAGGCTTTCCCCTATTATCCCTTCACTCCAAGAATAATAAGCCTAAGGAGTGGGATGTAGCTGCCAAATCAGCTGAATCCACTGGCTCAGTTCGGACGACACGATAATCAACAGGGGGAGAAGAGGCAACCGTCAGTTGTGTTGCTTATTGTGTCGTGTGGAGAGCAACACACAATGCACACATAACTGATGGTATGCTATTTTGGGCAATTAAACAACGGAAAAAAACAACGGTCTGCTCAGTTGTTTATCCCCAAATCCATTGTTTAAAGTGTAGTGTGGAGGGAACCCCCCTGTCTCCGTGTATTATTCCACTCAGTCATAGAGTTCGCCAGCTGAAACAGCCGAAAAACCCTGGCTGCTCCAATACAGCTGGCAGAAGTTGCGGTGAATGATGGGATACGGCCGGAGGACTGAGGGAAGGGGGAGGGAGGAGACGCAGCAGCCCAGAAGGATGCCGGGACTTTCAGCCATGTGACGGGGGGAGGGGCAACATGTCATGTGGCAAGCGCCGCAAAAATAACGCACCGTGAGTATGCTATTCCCCCCTCCGTTGCTGGAAGTGTCATCCGAACTCAGCCACTGACTTAGCTAACCTTTTACCAACCACAATTAACTCCAAGTGTGACAAATTTATCACTGTTACTGTTATTTCTAATTTGGGAAGTGGGTGCTGGCTATTATGTGTTCATGTATGAGGTAGTATAAATGAAGACCAAGCAGGCACATGGATTTAACTCAATAACTGTCGTGAACTTGCCCAACCCCAGGCTTCTGCTCATGAACATAGGCAAACTGACAAGACACTCCAAACGGCGAGACTCCTTTATTTGTGAAATCACACGGAATTCAAGCATAATGGTTTCATTTCCGCACACATACATGTAAAGCTGATGACGGCCAGACAGCTTTAGGCTCAAACGGCTTGATGAGAACCAGAACAGCAATCTTTCAGGGGGAGAAGTGTTGGGATAGACCAAGTCCTATATGAGCAATTACCAGATGTGAAACACACTGATCCATTAGGAACAGGCCCACAACCCCAGGGAAAGCTTCAGTACAGGGGTGCTTGAAAACCGGCAGAGACAGTATACATCTTGTACAAACCACACCCAGTCTGCCAGTAAGCACTGAGTTGATCCAAGTATGCAAGATGCCAGGGAAAAGAACTTCGACCCAGGAACCCCTCTGCCTGTAGCAAAGGCTCTGGAGGAGGCTCTCTCGCAGGTCACATACAACACACAATCCAGAACAGCAACAGTCGACCTAGGAAACTTCCCCTGTGCCCATACTTTGGCACCATGCAGGGAAAGCTCTCTCTCAGGCCATAGAACACGATCCAGAACAGTAACTGCAAGTCCAAATCTATGAAAAGCCTCAGAGCACTTTCCATGGCACAGTCCTTAGAAATTCTAAGTCCAAATAGCAACAGAGCATGTACAGAATGCATCCAACATCTCCAAACAGACAGAATCCCAAACACGAGGAGTTTCATGACAAGCGTAGAACTGATGGTCCCTAGCAAAGGTCCTCCCCTTTGCTCATTCCTCTTATAGCCTGGAGGCTGGCTATTCCAAGCCACTTGACAGACAGGTCCTTAGACCTGTAACCCAAACTCATGTGCCAACAGGGCGGCACAGTTCAACCTCCTCTTGATGACGACACCATGTGAGAGACAGCTGGCAAGATTGCCCCCACCTTTTCCAAACATTCTTTTGTTCTCAAGGAATCTCACCAGCTCAAGGCCTGGGCTGGCAAACCTCCCTTGAGAAACAGCAACAGATGATAAGCTTACAAAGACACAGACTTTCTCACAACAATTCCCAATCTTTCAACTTACAATTCACAAGGCCTGCCGGCCTTGTGAATTGTCTATGATACACTTGACATCCGACAGTAACATAAAATAAAAACGTATTGAATCATTATCTATAATGTCATAGATAATTATTCAATGTCATAGATGTTATTATTTATGTAGATGTTATTGATTAGCCTTAGCCTGCCTCACTACCCCTCTAAATCCTCTCCCCACAACTAAGATGGCGCTCTGCCAAACTCCAAACCCTATCTCTCCTCAACTAACTGCCAAAGCAGAACATAAACCCTTCTGTGACATCACTCACTCACCCTTTCACCCCGGGTAGAACTAAAACAGCTAACTACACTCAAGCCCCATCCTGCCCAGTTAACCCTTTCTTACCTGTATATAATTTCTTGCAAAACTAAATACATCCAAATTAATATAATCAAACAGATTAACATAACAAGCAGGTGATTTTGTCACAGACCTTTTTGTCAAATCAAAGGTGAAGGAGGTCCACATGTGCACTGGAGCCTCCATAGAAATGTTTGGATTGGTGCTCTTATTTCTTTGCTAATAAGAGAAGAAGCAACTGAAGCAAAGTCAAAAGGAAACGAAACTTCAAAGGTGTACGAAGAGTCATTTATTGGCCCAGCATCTTTTGGGTCATGTGGCTCTTCTGGGGAAGCAGGTTTGGTCCAGTCAAGTAATAACCAAAAACACTCTTGCATCTAGACATGATAGAGGTAAACAGTCATAACAGAGGTATATAAAATTATATAGACATAATAGAGATGTGAAAATTATGCATGGTGTGGAGAATGTGGATAGGGAGACATTTTTCTCCCTCTCCCATAATACTAGATCCCAGGGTCATCCCATAAAGCTGATTGGTGGGAGATTCAGGACAGATAAAACGAAGCACTTCTTCACACAGCACATCGTTAAACTTTGGAATTCACTATCACAAGATGCAGTGATGGCCACCAATTTGGATGGCTTTAAAAGGGGTTGAATAAATTCTTGGAGGAGAATGGCTACTAGTCCTGATGGCTAAGTGCAACCTCCAATATCAGAGGCAGCAAGCCTATAAACACTAGTTGCTGGGGAAGATGGGTGGGAGGGTGCTGTTGTATTGTGTCCTGCTTGTGGGTCCATGGTCGACAGCAAGATAGGCCTAAGGCAAGAGAACAGGAGTTATTTAAGGATATTTACAAGGATGTGATGAAGTGCACCAGTTGCTGGAAATATGGGTGGGAGGGTGCTGTTGCACCATGTCCTGCTTTGTTGGTCCCTGGTTGACAGCTGGTTGGCCACTGTGTGAACAGAGTGCTGGACTGGATGGACCCTTAGTCTGATGCAGCATGGCTCTTCTTATGTTTTTATATTCTTACTTAACCTCACAGTAACTCAGTCATTTGTTTGGCCATATTTCTGAAGGAGATGCAACAGCCCTGTTCACAGATGGGAAACTGAGGCATGTGGAATTAGGTATGCCACATATGATGGCAATTTCATCCTGCAAGGCCAGAGGAACAAGTGAGCACCTTAAATTGCAGGGTGGGGATGGATTTCCACAGAATCTGATGAATTAGGGCTTGTGGCCTTTAAGTACTAATTGCTCTCCTAAATTCAGAGAGAAAGAGAGCGGACAAGTGGAATGGGAGTTGAAGCAAAACATCCAAGGTCAGTCAGCAATCTGTTATGAAGCAAGGAAGCTTAGCATGCAAAACATGGGACCAGACATTCTCAACTGCATTTCGGGGGAGCTCCTCATTAAACCAACCTTCCCGACGTCCTGTTGGTCCCGATTGCCATGTGTTGCATTGCTGAGCAGTGTTTTCAAATGGGCTTCTACTGTGAAATTAACAGGGGTGGGGAGCAAAAATGAAGTGATTCAAGCTTCATAACATTGCTCCTGCATTTGATTAGTCAAAAGGCCAATAAAAACAGGTCGAGGGAGCAGCACCTTTTAAAATGGTATAAAACAATTAGGGAGAAAATAGCATGGACCAGGGAATACCTAGTCCATGCTTTTTGATGTACCGTTTTGTCCTAGGACAAAATGGTAGATCACAAAGAAGAAGAAACACCCAACCTTATATCAATAAGGAATAAGCTGTGAAGAGATACAGAAGCGGTGACTCTAGTGGAATTTCAATTACCCTGACACTGATGGGTATAGCAGCAATAGAGTCATTAGAAACTGGATGCATGTTCCTAAATGTAATACAGGGCTATTTCTTCTGTTTGAAGAGCAATCAACAGGACCAGGGGCTATTCTGGACTTAGTCCAAGGAAATGAAAGTAGGTGAAATGAATAGCATGACGCTAATAAACCCTTAGGGCTATGTTATCATAATATCACCAGATTGGAAACACTTCTGAGAATATTTGTGTGTGAATGGTTATCAAAGTACAGCACCGCGAGTGGAATGAGTTGGAGAAAGTTGATTGGAATCAACTGTTTGTGGACTGTAATGAGAAAAAAGTGTGCATTACTTAAAAAAAATGGAGAGCCTGTGACATTTCTATTCACTTTGGCTTTAATCAAAGCTGAAACCATAAGAGAAAGAAAGAAACCAGTGTGGCCCCAGAAAGATGTAATAATAAAGGTATCAACATATTTTCCTTATTCAAAATGAAATTGCCCCTGAGACACGGAAAGATTTGGCAGACTCAAAATGAATGAGGAAACATTATGAGAATACCAACAAAGAACAATATGCATGGAATATTTCAATCGAAACTGAAGCCTGGTTACTCATGTATATGGGTGCAACATTAAAGGTCTCAAGGTGGATGGGGCAGGGAGAGGAAGCAGAGAGGAAGCAAAACATTAAATATGTCCTCTCAGCCCCAATGCCCTTGACTTGATCGCTGCTCAACACTGATCTCTCATCAGCAATTGGAGTTAAAGGAAAGGAAGCCCTTACTAGTGCTAGAGTTCAGAGATAAGCCAGTGACAGAAGGAAGTGCTAGCAAGGCAGTTGATACGGGGGGGAGGGGGGGGGGTCTGGCGGGCTGTTCAAAATGGCTTGATGGGCTGCCTGTAGGCAGCATTTTCTTCACCCCTGCATTTGATCTTACAGTAGCTCCACTGATTTCACTGAGCTAGAACAAGGAATACTCATCTGTCATCTCACTAAAACACGGGTAGGCAACTCCTATCTTCCCTAGCTAGGATGGCTAATGGTTGGGGATCATGGGGTTTTTAGTTCAAAGAATCTGGAGGGCATCTGGTTGTCTACCCCTTCACTAAAAGGTTTCAGGGTTGGAACACTTTGAGAATCCAGCATGAGGACCACTTTCATCTATCCCAAACATTCTTTCTCAGTTTGCCCTTAGATTTATTTGAGTAGTTTGTCCTGATTTATATTATATTTTATACTATTTATTTTTTTGTATACAAAACACCATTCTATTCATCTTTATAACAGCCTTGTGTGGTAGGTTGATCTAAGAGAGAGAAATGTGCCCATAGTCACCTAGGAAATGTCCTAGGTAAATAAGAGCTAACTCTAAAACTCTGCCCACTGCACTACACTGGTTAGAAAACCTATTAGCTAGCTATTCACTGGAATAAGAAATGTGGAGCAATTGGTCAGGTCCAATTCAAACAGCCACTCCATGTTTTCAAGGAGTGAATGTCTTTGGTCACTGCAAAGGTAACCCACAGCAGAGTGTTGCTTTCTTGGCTTGGGTTGCTCTTGCAATGTGCAACAATTTCTGTGCATTCAAAAGAAAATTGCCAACTCCTGGAGGGAATGGGATTTGTTCTGATCCTAGAAGCAATGGCAACAGCACCTTCAAGATATCCAAAGACAACTCATCCCTTGCTGTTTCAATGCTCATATCAGAAGCCAACATGGGAAATATGAGAGATAAATTGACGTGAGCCAGGAATCATAGGATTTACTGAAGAAAATGCCACATGTAGATTGATTGAATGCTAAGATCATATGTGCTCACCATATTTATCTGAAAATTTCCAGGCAAAGATAAGGCATATAAAATCTATTGGTATGGTAATTAGAATGATAGGTTCATATGACTGGAAATATCAGGAAATTACTGAGTCTACTCTTCACCTTTTGGCAGGAACCTCTCTATACCACTTCCACAGAGATTGAGCTACATAATCCATATCAGAGAGTGGCAAAAGCAGGAAGCAAGAATGAATGTTCAGATGACACTCTAAGTCATGGTGGTTAAGCATTTTAAGCTAAATACTTTGGCTTAGTGTGTCGTTTGAACCATGATTTAACATGTTGTGTGAACCATTCCTAACCATGGTGGCTACATAACCTTGGTTTAAACATGCTCACTAACCATTTGCTGCAAGAGGGTTAGTGGCCTAACCATGGCTTAGTGTGTGTTAACGCACAAGAAAATGTCTGCTTGGCAGGTGACCAGTTGATGAAACACAATGAGCTATGACATACAGGTGGGACTGTATGAACACTGCAGCTCACCTTTACTTATTTGTAGGGTTCTTTGAGTGTTGTTTCCATCTTCAACAACCACTGCCACCTTGGTTTGGATGACACGGCAAGCCATGACAACCCCCTGCCAGGGAATGAATATTCGAAATGGGCACCAGCATAGGGTGACCAGATAAAATCCAGGTCAGGGCTCATGTAACTTTAACAGTTGTAGAGAAAAGGGAATTTCAGCCAGTGTCATTTGTATGCAATTAGTTCCTGGTGATATTCCCTCTTCATTACAACAGTTAAAGGTGCATGCACTATACTAGAGTGACCATATACAAAAGAAGGCAGGGCCCCTGCAACTTTAACAGTTGTGATGAAGAGGGAATTTCACCAGGAACTAATTGCATACAAATGACACTGGCTGACATTCCCTTTTCTCTACAACTGTTAAAGTTACATGAGCCCTGACCTGGATTTTATCTGGTCACCCTACACCAGCATGCATTGCAACCCACTGTGGCTTAAATAAGCTAAGGTCGGTTGTATAGAGCAGCCTTCCCTAACTGGTGCTCCAGATGTTTTGGACTTCAACTCCCATCAGCCCCTGCCAGCATAGCCAGTGGTCAGGAATACAGTGAGTTGTGGTGGACTGAAAAGGTATGATCTGGAAAGTAGCACTTTGTTAGTGCTTCAGGAGGGAGTTGTGTGCCCTTGGCTGATGCTTGCTGCCAACTTCAGAATGCACACTAGCCAGAAAGGGGGGAAGCTAAGTATGCTTGACTAACCAGTAGATCATACCCCCTCAGGAATGTGTTGTCTAGCTGGCAGGCTTGTAATGCTCTGCTGAGTATTAGGAAGAAAATTCTGTCCTGTTGTATCTATGTGTTTTCACAGCCTTCCTCACAGCCTCTTCTCCGAGTAGTGAATGGATTCAGCAGTGAAATCTGGTTCCAGACTTTCCTCACAAATGTTTGGTATTCTACTAAAAAATATTAGTAAGAAGCACTGGCCTCATACTTTGGATTTCTAAATATCCCCAAGAGCTGAATCAATAATCAGTTTGATAAAGAAGGGGCAATTTGGACATAATATACCTACGTTTCTGACAGGGCCTGATTAAAGCTTCATCCACAGAAAATTACATGGACAGTTAATTCTAATATAATATTTCCATGTATATGTGCTTGAAGGATCATCCTGTGAACACCAAGTGTTGTATCAGATGAGGCCCCGCATTGCTAGTATTTAAGAAGTAGTAAAATTATTTAGATTCCAGCCATTATGAGGACGGGTGGATAATGGGGCCATATTTTTTCCCCACTGGATACCAATGCTGATGATACCAAAACAAACTTCAGAACAGATGCTTAATTACCTGGAGTTAAAAAACCTTCCTTCCCAACTAAAGATCACCATTTATGTTTGGTGGTGGTCCTTTCAATTCACTTTTAGAAACCAAACCTGACAAAAATTAATGAAAAAATACTCTCTGAAAATACTTGAAGCACTGAAAGCAAGGGGTAGCATTATTTTACTTCACAATCCCAGCAATATGCTTACCAGCAGAGATTACAGATGGCAGTAATAATAGAGATAACATTTTATTTTCATCATTTAAACTTTTGCAGTTTAAGAATGCATGGCACAAAATTCTGCTCCAGTTGAGGTAGATTTGTAATAGCCAGGGATAAAGATCCATGCATTCAGTGTAGATTTCTAAATTTGTCCCCCACCACATCCAAAACTGTTTTTAACAGCAAACTGGGAAATGGCATAGCAAGTGGTATGTTGTTTGGAAAGAGCTGGTCCTACCATTAGGAAGAATGATATAGCAGCCTCAGGCAGCTGGGTTTCATGAAAGGACAGCAAATTATTAGATAGTTAATTTATTTTAATTATATATTTACTGTCAGCATTTGTGGGACTTTCTGTCTCCGATGCCAAAATAATTGGGCTGGCCTTGAGTACTATGCATCCAGACTTGGTTGGGGTGGGGATTTGCTGCTCTACCATAGGCAGCAAAATGTTTTGGACCATCCTTGTGATGAAGACATTGCTCTAGCCCCATCCATTGGCCAAGGGAACAAGAGCCACCAATTGCTATTCGACAAGGGAAGATTAGCCTGGCTTGATGTGCATTTAAATGCCCACTTATAGCTCACTACCTTGAAGAACAATCTCCCTTTCTCCTCCACCCCCTTCCATTGTGTGCCTTGTCTTTTTCATTATAAGCCTGAAAGCAGGGCCCAACTAACTCTCTCTCTCTCTCTCTCTCTGGCCCCCTCTACAAGAATTCAGTTTGGCGCCTGGTTGTCCGATTATGCGCATCTTCTCACAATCACTGTTACGATAATGACTGAACGCGGGAGGCGATTAAGCGCATAACTGGTGGCCCGACTGGTTGTTTGAAACGCGCTTTAAAGTGGCTGAAATGCGGAGAATTGCTTGTTTACATGGTCAAAATGTGCTTTAACAGCCGCAGAGCAGGAAAACTCGCTATTTAACACACATTCGATAATGCGCATAATCGGAGAGAAAACACGCCTCTACCCCTGATTTGCACTCCGCTCTTGTAGAGGTAAAAATTTTAATGAAACTTGAAAGAGCTTTAAACCTCTCGTGTAGAGGCACCCTCTCTCTCTTCCACATCTGCTGCTTGTGAGCTGTTGTGGCAGACAACAATAGTCTGAAAAGCAGGATAAAAATTCAGTAAATAAATATTTTGGAGATAAAGATCTTCTCTCTAGGTGCTGGTAAAGTAGGATGGCAGGGTCAGCAAGTGTCATTTGTATGCATGCAGCACCTGGTGAAATTCTCTCTTCATCACAACAGTTAAAGCTGCAAGAGCCCTGTCCTGCTATGCTAGAGTAACCAGATACAAGAGAGGACAGGGGTCCTGCAGCTTTAACTGTTGTGATGAAGAGGGAATTTCACCAGGTGCATGCATACAAATGACATCTGCTGAAATTCCCTTTTCAGTACAACTGTTAAAGGTACAGGAGCCCTGTCCTCTTTTCATATGGTTACCCTAGAAAGGTGATTCAGTTGGGACCAATGTCTGCCTAGTGGGACAGAAGCTGCCTTAAATGGCTGCCTTACAAAGGGCCAAAATGCACTGATAAAAGAGCTTGGTCGTCAGAGATGCTGTGAGGATCCAAAAGGAGGATGCTTGTAAAGTACAAATACGACACGCCAAGGGCCTTCTCTCAGGCAAAATGGATGTAAATAGCATAACGTTCCAACCTGGGATGCTGGGACTCATCACTAGTGAGAATGAATGCTCTGCTGGGCAGCCAAAACACCCACCAGTCTTCACCATCTTCCCCCGTTTTGCTCCATATAAGTTGTCTGAGCCTTTTGAAGGGTAAGGAAGCACATTAAAGAAGAACTATTCTGTGATGGAGAAGTGTTACACAAACACATAAGATCACATGAGTCTGCTTTTCTCTAATTCTCAGTTCGTGTTCATATTTAGGAATAGATACAGACTTAGGACTCATTCCATAACCTCTAGTGGTCAATTAATTCTGTGTGTTTGAAGTCAAGCAATGTTTTGTGAATTAGCATTACCTCTCTAAAACAACTAGAAATAGGATTCATTTATTAACCTCTGAAATTAACCTAACAATAATCATCTATCATATTTAACTCTACCTTAGATATGCTCATCAAGGTCTTTCAGGTGGCGCTATGCATGTAAATGCAATGCATGACTCAAACAGGAGAAAGCTACTTCAAAATTTCACAGCCTTCTGGCAAAGTTCATGCTGTTTTGCAGAACCAACCAACCAAAACAAACTAACACAAAATAGTTAGTTCTTGAGGGAGATCTATGTGGTGATAATTGCAGCTTTAAGTTTGATATAGCCTTGTATTACAGACTGCAGTGAGGGGGGATGGACATACAGTTACTTACAGGAAACTGGAAACTTGATAGACGAAGTCATGTCACTATTCCTTGAAGAAGCCTGAAAGCTGGTTACAGATTTTCACTCCTTCCGGCTGTTGAAACCCAAGCTATTTATCCTTAGAGATGCTGCATAACCAATTTATATGGCCTGTTGGAAGCTTAGGCACTCCTTAGTAGACAGTACTGTAAAAGGACTTGAGGAGTTAGCCTCCAGTGTGTCCACAGAAACATGAAATGCCGTGCAAATTACAGCCGTGTGATAATGATCCAAATTTCCATGAAGCTTAGCTCACAAACAGCTTTCAAAATGTGTATTCTTGGTTGGAAGAGTTGGAGGAAGGATGGGAGAAGAAGCAAGACCATGCATACCTGTGCAGTATTGTGCATTTACTCTGCACAGGATGAGAGAAGAGAATTTAAAGAAGTAGGCACAAGTATAGCAACAGTGCCTGAGCCACATTTCTCTTTGGATTTCAGAACTGCAGAGGCAAAAATATTTGCTCACAGATATGCAACACGTGTGTGGTGTTTGAAAGAAAATCCCTTCAAAACCGTTTATTAGTAAACACACACACACGCACACACACACACACAGAGCAATCCTGTTGCCCACCCTTCACCATTCTGTTCTATGTGAAAACATGACATTGTAACATAGACATAAAATTAAAAGAAGGCATAATTTTTGTTTCAAACCAAGAGCTACAGCTGAACCTGTATCAGATTGAAGGATTTGCTACTGGCTTTATGACTTCAGAGTAAACTACGTATTTGTTCTAAGTAGCGAGCTCAGAGGAGAGGTTTAAAAGACTTTGCATTGTTCATAGAACCTCTCAAGCATACTGAGGGTGGAATTCCATCTGTTCAATCCAGTTCAGTTCAGTGAACTGGTTCACTTTCAGTGGTTCACTGGGCTGTGACACTTTGTAGAAATTAGGCTAAATTAGAAAAAAAAAAGGCTTTACATTATCATTTAAGAGGCTGCATGGCAAGATAACCAAAAAGTGCCATTGGCTCAGTTTTCTCCCCTTTCTGGTAAGGATGATTTAGCACATACCATTAAGGATGAAGGATGTGCCCATTTGTCTGCTGCCTTACATCCCAATCTTTAAACATGTTGTATGGGACAATTTCCCATTGAAATGAATAGGATTCGTTTCATTGTATTATGTTTAGAAGTGAAGACATACATAGTGCACACCGCATGCAACCTGCATGCTCCTTACACAGTCCTGTGTGAATCTCCATATAGTATGAGAGATTTAGCAGCAAAACAACCCTTTTGGCAACCTGAATAGGAACTATGCTCTCTAGTTGATTGACTAGAATTCCACTTTCTTTGACTGAATGCCTTTTTTAATCAAGCAAGTCAACATAATCCAAATTCTTTGCCTAACTAGCAAAGCACTTCTTCTTTTTTTTTAAAGGATCAAATGCCAAATGTGAGCAGTACGTTTTCTAATAAAAAATTGTATTGCAATAATTCAGTCCTAGACATAATTACATGAATGTAAGTCCTATTGACACCAACAGAAGTCACAAGCATGGAAATGTTAGTAAAACAAAGTAATTTTTGCCTTTTATTGTTCAAACCAGAGTCCCACAAGAGTTTCACAGTTGGTGAGATGAACCTGTACTGGGACAATTCAAAAGATGAGGTTCACCTGTACAGTGATTGTTGCTCCATAGCTCTCACGTATAATTTCCTGGCTCATATGAGTAGGATTTAAAATGCAGGAATGAGGACAGTAACAATGAAGCATCAGCAGCTCACACTGGGGCCTGGTTTACTGATGGAAGTGACTGAGGATTAGTTAGTACAGCTGCAAGCAGGAAAGGAATATGTAACTCCAATAGACTGACTATATGTTGTCTTTGCCCTGGGATAGCTCCAAATCCGCGCTGCATTTGTTATATGATGCAGCTGCCGATTAGAAGCCACCTCAGGGCAAAATGCTGAAGATGCAGAGAAGAAAAGTTGGGGATTTACCCTGACTTTTCCTACCCGAGCGAGGTCAGCGCAGCTCTTCCCCGTCTGTCCTTGCTCAGGCGCTGCTCGGCGGGAGGGGTGTTCCAGGGCGGAAGGCAACCTGCCATTGGTCCTGGAAGCAACAGGAGAAGGAGGGGGAGGGCTCAGCAAGCCTAAAGGCTGCCAGAAAGCCCGCGCTGCCTCCTTCCATCTGGATAACTTGCCGCCACCCAGGACCAGTGAAACCACAGGGTTTGGCAGCAGAGCGGTGCCAACTCAGCGCCTTGAAGACCGCCCCCAAGCAGCCATAGCATGGAAGGAGGGAGAGCAGTTGTGCACATTAAGTATGGCAACTCCAATTTTTCCCTGCCTGGGTGGGAACAAGAGGTTGCAATCACAACACAGTACTTGTTGGCACTTCTGGTATACAACTGAATTGGTCTTCCACTCTGAAGTTTCAATACAAAGTATATAGGGCCTTCATCATAAAAACACCAAGGCCTAGCCTCTGGGCTCTGGAGCAACACCACTCTCTATCCACAGATAATAATGACCAATGTTAGTTTTCAGCCTATACTGGGCATTGAGGCTGTGTGTGACCCTTGGTGTTTAATATCTCTAAGGCCAGGACTGGGCAGAGTGGTGTATTATAGAAAGCTCTTCACAAAAAGCTCTTCCGTGCAAAGCTGCAGAGTTTGTTTGGAGGCCAAAAATAAGTGCAGCTGTAAAAATTGAGAAAGAACTGCACATAGTATCACTGGAACCAAATCCCTCATCCTATTAGACAGTACCAATGACAAAAAATGATCTTCATGTCCATGCAATTTAGAATCTCTTAGTATATCCTCTCTCCATGCATCCAGGATTGTTTTTATCCCTGCACCCAGCTCAAGCTGTGACTGCTACTAAATACACTCCGATGAGTGTTGTCTTTGTGTTTCAGTGCAACAAGTGGACAGAGGATGTGTTCTTTGATTCAGCGCTTTCTGACCCCTTCGCCCACTCCGCACCCCACCCCTTTCCAGCTAAGACATTCTCTAGATGAAAGTTTCATCTTACTGACCAGATTAAAATATTACAATTACAATTAAGTCCAGAATTAACATAGGCATCTGTGCTGTTCATTGGGTTTTGTTGTCTTCAAACATTGTGGAACATTGGCTATTCTAAAATATGGCCAACATATAAAAACACTCAGGGCTGGTGAAACAAAAGAAAAACCCAGCAGTTCTAATGAAACAGGAATGCAATTTTGCCACATACTTCACTCCCAGTGCTGTGAACACTTGATTCCATATCGACATAATATTCCTGATCCTTCAACATGCCACTGACTTGTGTGTTCCTTCCTCTTTCTCCTCTGGAACCCTATGATTTCTTCTGTCCTAATTGAGCAAACTATGTTTTTTGTTCCACCTGAACAAGGCAAAGTATGGTTTTTGCACAACCCACCATTTGTTTCCATCCCAGACGATGAAATCGTAGTTAGGAAGGAATTTCACTCTCTGGCTTGGAGACAAGCTGGTTTGCTCAAATGAGTTAGGGAAAGAGAGGATCAGAGTGTGCCAAGGGCGATGGAGCATGCAAAGTTGTGGCATGTTATTGATCCTCCAAACCATGATTTGGAGGGTTGGAAGCATGTTTGAATCAACCCAGTGGCTCTGTACTCTCCAGTTTCCATCAAACGAAATGAAAAAGCAGTACAGATGCAGTCAATACAGTAAGAATAGTTTTAATGCTAAAGCTAGCATTCTATTTACATCCATAAACTGCATATTTGTATATGAAGTTTTTATCTTTATAGCCAGACAAGTGGTCTTTGCAGCAAGACAGAGACCCCCTCCCCAGTTCCACTTACCTTGTGAGGAACAAAAGCAGCAGCAGACAATGAGGAACCACCCCATCTGGGATCCCTAAAACGTACCTGCAGCGATGACAAGAAGCCAGCAGATTCCAACTAGGCCCCAGGAGACCAAGATGCTAACAACTTTAGGCGGCTGCTTATGAATCAACAAAAAATGAGGATAGTGATTTGCATATGCTAATTTGTATGTATAGATGCAAATTTAGAAATAATTATCCTAATTTAAATAAAAATAGAGTTCTCCCTCTTGCAGAAAGTCCTTCCCTTGTGTGAAAGGCAGATCCTGGATTGCTGGGAAACTCATGGGCACTGGGCTCTACCCTTTTAGGAGTTTTATTGGTGTTTTATTGGTATTTTAATAATGTATTAGTTTTATGTGCTTTTAATAAGTTTTATGTATTTTATATTTGATGTTGTTCCCTGCCTCAATCCAGAGGGAGAGGAAGGTAAGAAATAAATATATTATTATTATTCATGCCATTGCTGGTTTTTTGTTTTTTTTTTAAATGTTTTTATTGGTTTTATATACTATACATACACATAAAAAACCACATCACTTACAAATCATATATCCCCTTACAGTGCACCCCCACACCGGGATCAGCTACATAAACTTATTATTTTTTATTTTACTCTTTATTCCAAAATTGCATAGATTCCCTTGACAGTCTATACCCCTTCCCTTTTTCTAATACATAGTCCACAAATAATCCCCATATATTCCCAAAATCATTTTTCTTTATTATACCTCTTTTAACTTTAATATTACTTGTTGATTTATCATTTATGGCAATATTCCATACTTCTTTATACCATTCTTCTATTTGGTAGTTGCCTTGAATTTTCCATTGTCTAGATATCATTAGTCTCGCTGCTGTCATTAAATTCGTAATCAAATCTTTAACATTCTGTTCTCCTTCTTCTTTAGCATATATTGATAACAATGCTATCCTAGGACATATCTCAAGCTTTAAATCTGTTATTCTTATCACTTCTTCAAATACTTTTAACCAAAATATCTGTACATGTTTACAAGTCCACCACATATGGAAATAGGTTCCCACTTCTTGACAGCTTCTCCAACACAACTTTGAATGTTTCTTATCAATTTGATTTAATTTCACCAATGTTAAATACCACCTTCATACTATTTTATAATAATTTTCTTTTATTCTTACTGAGATGGTTTTCAAAGTATGCATGCCATTGCTGTTCATGGGCATGGAATTCTGGCACTTGGGATTCTCTAAAGTGAAGCTAAGTAGACTAAATCAGGAAGGTACTTCTAGGGCTGTGCAAGCTTCAGCTTCAGAATTCTGAAGCTTTGGCTGCCATTTTGTGTAGAATCCACCATTTTGTGCATATCCCTAATGTTAACAGAGGAAAGGTCCTAAAATTCCCAGCATGCATTGCTAGGGAGGGATGGACTTACTGGGATCTGGGAGCAGCAGACGCCCATGGTGTCACTGCTACCTCTTGCCCATGTGATCTGGGCCACACAAGCCCCTGGATGGTTCATGCATGGTCTGGAGCATCCCACAGCCGCCTCTTCCTCTGAGAGCAGCCCATTTCCCTGAGAGCTGCCCCTTCCCCCAAGAGCCGCCCACTTCTCCCTGCTGTCCATAAATGCTGGGCTCCCAAAAGTGCGCAGATCTAATCTTATTCACAACGGCTGCCATAAATAGCCATTTCTGCAAGATTGGAGGTGTATAAGGGGCCCTTTATGCCTCTAATCCTGCAGAAGTGGCTATTTACGGCACTTCCAAGAGCCCAGCATTTATGGGCAGCGAGGAACACAGGAGGAACATGCATTGTTGTTATTCCCCACAGTATGCTGAAATCAGTTGTGCTCCATCATTGTTACACGGTAGAACCAGCTGTCCCTAAAACCCAGCTTTTCAGAGCTGGAAAAACATCCTTCTGGGGGATGGAGGTGGAGAAGAACCAATATCATCAATGAGAGAGACTTGTTACCTGCTCTTCTCCAGACTCCCCCTCTGCCACTACAGTTTTATGAATAGGAATGGGGAGTAACTAACCCACAATACTTGCTCCCCATGAGAATACCCCACTGGCACAAACAAGCCCCACTCCAAAAAGTATCCCACCAACCCCAGCTTTAGAGTTAAGACTACATCAGAGAACCAAATTAATGCAGCTCCCAATTCTGGAAATGTGCAGCTTCAGAGTTAACATTACATCAGTGAATGGAATTAATGCAGCAATGAGGAAGCGCATAAATGTATCTCAATGGGAACAGTAGAAAAAGGAGTAAATGAGGGGAAAGTTTAGCCCACATCACAGCCAGGTCATAGGCACACTCAGGATTTAATGTGGAGTCATGAGGGCACTTTGCAGACAAGCACCGGGAGCCGCTTTAAGTAAAAAAGAACACTCTCCGATACTGTGGCGTTTCCAGGCAGAAACAGCTGGTTGGTAGCACTCCTGCCATGACATCATGTGCCGCAAATGACCTCACAACACACCCAAGCTGCATAAAAAACACAGTGAAGACAGCCCCCAGGTTTACGTCCAGAGCCTTGTTGGGACAAACATTTTTAAAACTCTGGGCAGGATTTGAAGGGGGAAATTATTGTGCAGGGGAAAGGTTAAGCATCATACTTCCACCCACCAATTCTTGCTCCACTGATACACCAGTGTCGGCCTCAGAAAGAAGGAAAGTAGCCCTGCTTCCATGTCTGAAATGCAAAAGAAAGGTTCTTCATGTTTTGAAAAATGCTCATATTCTTCCCATCATTTCAAATATTTCACACATCTCACTTTTAAAAAAACATATGCAGAGACAAACTGTTGTCAAGAGCCAAGAAAGAATATCAAAGCATAGTAAGACATCATCTCATGTTCTAGGGTTATCCCAGAGTTGGTGATTTTTTATCCAAGATTATAGACCAGTTTTAGGAATTGTTCCAAATGTATATCCCCAAGCCCTGATTAGTTTGGGATGTTGGGATAATGTCCTGCGGGACTTGAATTGATTATAATTGTTTGTAACAGCTGCCAATAACTGCAATTCTACATTATGGTTACAAGAGTAATTTCTCTCGTGGGAACACAGTTTACAGGATGAAAAGAATTTACAGAAAGAGAAAAGATTATTGCCATAATAAAACTGATTCTTAAATTATGGCACAGTGCCACAAACTCCTCCTCATGCAAATAAAAACAGTGCATGGGAAGGTTTGCCGGAATAAACACTCTCTCCATCAGTAAAGGCTTATGGGACTGCAGAAATTCACATGACAAAACTCATGATTTTATTTCCCCCAATAAACCTTACCCACTGAAACACAGGGAGCTGCCTTATACTGAGTCAGAAAAATAATACATCTTGCTCAGTACTGTCTACATCAGTGGTGCAGAACTTCAGGCAGGTTCCCAATCTGGCCCTCTGGAGTTCCCCAGAAGGTCATGCTCCTTTCACCTGGCTCCACCTCCTCTACCCTGAATACCAATTGTTTGGTGGTTTTCTGGCTTTTGTGCATCCCCCCCCCCATTCTAAAACGCCTCTCCTAAGGCTTATGGTGCCTCTACAAGAGCGATTTAAAGCTCTTTCTAGGCACATTACCAAATTTACCTCTACAAGAGCAGAGCGCAAATCAGGGGTCCAGGCACTTTTTACCTCCGATTATTCGCGTTTTCGAATGTGCATTAAATAGCGAGTTTTAATTTACGGCAGACGTTAGAGCACCTTATGGCCGTGTAAACATGCGATTCTCCGCATGTCAACAACTTTAAAGCGTGTTTCATACATCCCGTAATGTGCTTCGCAGCCTCTCATGAATAGGTATTAGGAGTAAATGCACTTATCTGTAAATGAGCATAATCAGGCAACCGGGCGTCAAACCGAAATCTTGTAGAGGGGACCTTAGTTACTAGCAGTAAGAGCTTTAAGCTACAATATGCTGGTATGTTTGGACCCACCTGTTTGCCTTTGGACCCGCCCAACACTGGAATGTGGCTCCCCGAGAGCTTCTCTGTAATGGAATTCAGCCCTCAGGTTGAAAGAGGTTCAGCACCTCTGATCTACATTGGCCCTGTTCCGACAACATGCTAAGCCATGATGAGGCCGCTAACCCTTTTGCAGCAAATGGTTAGTGACTGTTTAAACCGTGGTTATGCAGCATTGTTAGGAATGATTCACATGAGATGCTAAGTCATGGTTCACACAACACACTAAGCCAGAATGTTTTGCTCAAAATACTTAACCACCATGGCTTAGCGTGTTGTCTGAACAGGGTCATTGATTTGAAGTAGCTAAGGTTTCAGACAGAGGACTTTCCCAACCCTACCTGTAGATGCCAGCTTTTGAACCTGGGACCAAAATGTGCTTTACTGCGGAACTGCAGGCCTTTCCTTTCAGCTCAAGCAGACTAAGCAATTCTTCTAAGCAAGTGCAAATCCCTTGTATGAGCCTCAAAAGCTAATCAAATCCCAGCCATAGTTTATTAATTTGCGTTGTGCTTTTGAACATGACATTCAGAGACTGTGTATTCCATGCATTCTTTGACCTTTTCTACACTGGCCTTTTGACCCGGAGTTGTCCCTGGGTGCTCCCTGTGTGTCCAAATGATGCACAGGGAGTCCCGAGGGCAGTGGGGGACGAGCTCGGGTTTTCCCAGGGATGAGGAAACCCTGGAAAAACTTGATTCTTCCACTGGTCTCGAGGCCATCCCGAGACTGTGGAAGGTGTGGGCACCTGTCTCACCTGATGCCTGCTTACTCACGAGTAAGCAGGCACCAGAAATGGGCATGGAGCCTCATCAGGGGAGAGGGATGGTGGGGGGGGGGAAAGGGGCATGATTTCGGGAGGGAATGTTTAAAAAAAACCTACCGTTTGTGATGGAGCAGGGCCTCACTCTTGCACGACCAGCCCCACTGCTTTAAAAAAATTGGTGGCTATGACGTCCTGGCTTCTTCCTGGGATGTCACACGCCGCGTGTGCACGCTGGGGGAGGCTCTTGCGATCAGGATATCATGAAAGCCTCCCTCCTCCCTCCCGGAAAGGCCCTTTGTGTGAATGTGGAGTATTTTATCTAGTATAAAATTTAGGATCCTAAAACCGCTGGTTTTATTTCTAAGACAAATTTCAAACAGAACAATACAGAGAAGTTTAGAGAAACATGTATATATGTGATATGTATTTTAAATATATGCAATAGGTTGTATCCAATATTAGTCCTACTTAGAGTAGACCCATTGAAATGAATGTGACTTAAACTAGACTACTATTGGTTATAATCCTTTATTAGCCACCTTGAAGGTTTGTAAAAATAAAAAAGCAGTATGATTAGATAAATAAAAATATGGGTAATAATAATATATTTATTTCTTACCTGCCTCTCCCTCCGGATTGAGGCAGGGAACAACATCAATACAAACAATATAAAATACATAAAACTGATCAAAAGCATATAAAATGAATACATTATTAAAATATCAACAAAATCTTAAAATTCAACTGGGTAGGCTGGGTAGGTATAGCTCTCTTAAATTCTGGAAGACTGGTATGTTGGCGGATCTCTCCCGGCAGGTCATTCCACAGTCTGGGAGTAGCAAAAGAGAAGGTTCTCTGGGTAATGGTTGTTAGCCTAGTTTTGGCCGACTGTAGTAAATTCTTCCCAGAGGACCTGAGTGTGTGGGGCGGATTGTATGGGAAAAGGTGATCCCACAGGTAACCTGGACTCAAACCATGTAGGGCTTTAAAGGTAATGACCAACACTTTGTACTTCGCCAGGAAACTAATTGGCAGCCAATGGAATGATTTTAAAGCTGGTATAATATGGTCACCCTTAGGAGCACTGGTGACCAACCTGGCTGCCATATTTTGAACATATTTTGAAGTTTCCAGACTAGGCAGAGGTAGCCCTATGTACAGCGCATTGCAGAAGTCAAGCCTCGAAGTTACCAGCATGTGCACTACCGTTTTTAGAGTAGTATCTGTTGAAATCTCACAGCAGAGGAAACTAGACAAATCCAGTCACCAGGGGTATCAGGCTTTTTAATAAACTGCATTAGGGATGTGTATCGTATTATTCCAATGTCCGATAACGAACCGATAAGGTCGTTATTGGACATCCGATTAATGATAACAATACATATTCCTGGGGCCCCTATCTGATCGGATCCAAAATCCATATGTCCGATAACTATTGGACATATCGGATATTCGGACTGCCATTTTAGGGCCGGCCCTCCCTCCCCCCTCCCACTCCCACTCCTTACCTGGGCCTTCCCCACTGCCATCCGCTGCTCCGGACTACTGAGAACTAGGCTTTGCGGCCTAGTTCTCAGTAGAGTGACGACGCGCCGGGTAATGATGTCACCCAGAGCGTTGTAGCTCTACTGAGAACTAGGCTGCAAAGCCTAGTTCTCAGTAGTCCGGAGCAGCGGACGGCAGCGGGGAAGGCCCAGATAAAGGAGACCCCTCCCCCTTCACGCTCCTTACCTGTGGCCTTCCCCGCCGCTGCCACCGCCACCCCATACTACTGCTCTGTACTGACGAACAGGCCGGAAAGCCTGTTTAGCAGTAGTACGAGGCGGTGGCAGCGGAGGGGGTGATGACAAGTAAGGAGCACGAGTGGGGGGAGGGAGCATGAGTGGGGGAGGGAGGGAGTGCCGGCCCAGTGTTTTTTCCCATAGACTTGCATTGGGGGAAAGCTTTCTTTCCCCCAATGCAAATCTACGGGGAAAATACCGTTATCGTATCGGAACTTCCAATATTTATCGGATATCGGATCCGATCAAATCCGGGTACCCCCCAATATGATCAGACCCCCCAAAAAATTATATCAGAATTTCCGATAATGATACAATAATTTCAGCTGTGCACATCCCTAAACTGCATAGCACCTTGGAAAATGTTTGCTGGCATCATCTGCTCCTATATGTGCATCTATCTTCATTCTTCATGTGCATCTATCTTCATTCTTTCTCTTCCTGGTTTCAAAAGTCCTTACAAAATCATTCCACATTTATCTGCAAACTTGGATGCAGAATAAAATTAAGTTTGCAAATAAGCGAATATATGCAAAGTTAATGTACATGTTTTATTCTGGTTTCAGAATCTGGATTTCCTTAAATGCAGAATGTTGGAATTGAATATTGTTTGGTGTAGAACCTTAATTACATTAGAAAATGGCTAATATAACTCTATAGTCAAAAGCAGTCTTAAAAGTCCAACGTGGGAAAGCCAGTGTTTATTTATATACTACATTCTTCTCACATAAAACAGTATGGGGGAAAGAGAGATCTGAATGTTAAGATATAGCTTCTTTAGCTAAATGGTGCACCTGAAAACTGCTAATAACGTCAGCCTGCTAACCAAGTATTTGGAGTGTAACAAAATAATTCATTTCATTGCTTTTGCATAAAAATGAGTACCCACCTGATAAGAGTAATAAGCCTAAGATGTGATTAATAGCTAAAGTGAGCTGCTGCCATTTTACTTCCTATCTCCTGCTCCGACTCCTCTTTAACACTCAGGTAACTGTCAAAAATGGACCTAGCTATTATGGACGACAAGGGGTAAATGCTTTCATGTTGTCCTCCAAAGGTTAAAGTTTACCAGCCTCAGTTAGAAGCCACAATCCCCAATAACCATTAATCCACTAAGCTCCAGTAGGAGTGAACATATTTATTGCTGCAGTCACTAAAGGGTGAAATAAAGATTAGTTTTTAGTTAGGAACGCAAAGCTTTTTAGATCAATACAGACCCACCGCCGGAATCAATCTAAAGTTTGAAATTTTTAGGTAAAGATTTACAGGGCTCTCTCTTTTGCACAGTTAATATTCCAAAGCAGGCGGGGGGGGGGGGGGGAGTCCTCCCTGCTACATTACATAGTAATCAAATTGAGTAAACACTAAGTCACTTCATAAACTGACCTCTGCTATGCACACAGCAAATGAGTGTACAGTGATAAAAAAAAAAAATCACCCATAATGTGGATTGTAAATTTGCCAATAAACAGGTAAAGTCAAAATGCAAACGGATTAACATCATAAAATATTGGTAGCTACATTTGCCTATTTGAAATATAAATAATCAATAGACATTAATAATGAAGTTGTTCTTGCGTTTATTACTGTGTATATTAAAGTGTTTCAATTATTTCTAGTTAGTTTGATGGATAAATGCATACACACACTTTATGCAAGCCTTGGAAGAGGATATAGGATTGCTTTTCAAAACAGAAGCTACTGTTTAGATGAAAGAACAAGTGGACTGGAAATATACAGCTTGTTATACCCCTCTGCTGTTCATGTTTGATGCATGTATACAATTTATTATGCTATTTCTTCAGATTTGACAAAGTAATTGTCTGGCAAACCACACAAAAGGTCTGAAGGTGGAGTAGAAAAATGACTTAATAGATCTGAGACTATAAATGGTATTAACAGATATTATATATGTGTAGCAGAGACCAAAGTTATTTTCTGCATTATAACTTGATTATATTGTGACAATCCATGTGTTACACATATTTCCATCCACGCAGCCAATGCAAAAATATGCTGGCATAGTGAACAGTAAGTTCCCAAAATCACATGGGTGTGTATGTATGTGTTTGCTGCATCTGAGAGAGACAGAAGAAAGAGATCTTACACCTTACAATTTACACAACAGTTTCCTCTATACACCAATTATTAAAACTTGTTACCTGCTGCCAACTTTTTATATTACATAAGAGACCATATTCTATCTATAATTGCAGAACATGATCTGAAGGTATATAATGCAGCCATCTTGTTCAAGTAAGCATGTTTAGATATGATCAGTGCCTGGGAATCCCATGTATTTTTACTTGAAGTTCCATAATAGAAGAAAGTAGGATATATGTATTCAATAAAATAAATATGTATTTTCATTGTCTATATGTTCAGTTAAATACAAAGGGCTATAAATTGGCTTTGTTTTGTGTTTTTCTTAGATTAAAAGTTGTACAGGCCTATTTTTGAATGCATCAATGTGGAATATGTTTACCATCTTTGGCTAGTTCATCAACTGCAGCCTTATTTAGAGAAGGCAGATGTGTTGGTTACATCCCGGCTGGACTACTGTAATGTGCTCCATGTGGAATTACCATTAAAGACAACTTAGAAGTTTCAATTGGTGCAGAATTCAGCAGCTAGAATGTTTGAAGGAGCCCAATTTAAAGCTCTAAGTATGGTACCAGGCTATCTGAAGGACCATCTATACTTTTGGGGTTATGTCCAATTAGGGTGACCATGTCAGGGAACCAGGACATGTCAGGATCTTTCGTAACAAATCCGGGAAAGGGGGGGGGCAATTATGACATTTGAAGAAAAATCCAGATTTTCCCCATCCTTCCCCACTCCAAAGGGCAGCTCTACTTTATAGTCAATGGTCAGTTGACAATGGTACTGGTGTTACATGGCAGATTTAATCCAGAATAACATTTCTATGTTGCTTTTATCCTACATAAGTATGCTCTCCCTGTCTGAAATGGTAACTGGACAGCGATTAGTACCAATTACAACCATGGCTTGGTTTGGAATTATCTTTGTATTGTGAAGCACAACTATAACCAATTCATCACATCCAAGCTCACAGCTGCCATAGGACAGTAATTATTTTCAGTCTCTCTTGACCTAAGTCCGTTTTCAACTGATGATTGGAACATGAAAGGTTCTATAAACCATTATCAATTGCCTAAGGCATCCAGTTCTCCCACAGTTTCTTTATGTAATTTAGCTTTTTTAGAATCACATGAAAGTTGAACACTTCACCATAGAAAAAAAGATAACTCCCTCATTGCTTGTGTGATTTCTCACAATGTTAAGAACTATAGAAAAACTTCCATAAAGCAAACATATTATTTCCCTTCTACAAAATGTTTGTACATATGGTGGGGTAATCCAAAAGTAGTCCAAGTGAAGTCAAACCAAGATATTGTAAATGAATACATGAGGACCAAACTGTGACTGGGGAGATGTTTTTAAGTTTTTTACTTTAATATTGGGGAGGGGGTTAACATCTTCTCCCCCAAGATTGCTGCTCTGATAAATTTTGAGGCCCTTGTCCTTTTAGAAATAAAACCCCCTCCAAAACACCAAAAAAAATCCATCATGGCTCTCTTCCATCATGCATGGTAAGTGGCTATTAGCTCAGTCTACTTGGAATGTATTTTATAAATTTTACTAATAAAAATATTAAACTGAAGAAATTCAAAGCATTTCAAAATCTTGTAACTTGCAGATCACTGATAACTTATTAACGATTTAGGTATGTAAATTATTTATGTTTATATTGTTTCGATTTTATCTGTACACTGCCCTGAGATCCCAGTCATAATAGGGCAGGATACGACTGTTTTAATACATAAATAAATAAATAAAGAAATAAAGAAATAACTCTTCCTACTGAAAAAAATAAATCCCACATTTTCTTCTCTTGCATTTATTTTTAAGTTTTATTTTTATCTTTGTATTTGCTATTACATAGGACTTCCCTTTACTCTAACCTTTTCCGTGTTTCTTTAACTTTACTTTGTAAGCGTAAAGTTTCCTGCCCACCTTCCTTCACTTTTGTCTTATGTTTTATTCAGATTGTGAGCTTGTGGACACAACCTGGTTTACTTTGGGGCAAGTTTTATTAAGATCAACAAAAATCCCACCCCCCCACAAAACATGCTAACTTTTGAGTTCTCAAGAACCCTTCATCAGGTTAAATGGTAGAAAAAGCAGAGTGGGGAAGTACAAAGATTAGGCCAGATGTTGTGGCCATGAATTCTGCTGCTTAGACTCAGTCTCAAAATGGAGATTGCAGAGTGAATGAATTTGTCATTGGTAGGTGCTGCAGGTATCGGACTACAACCAGCATTCTGGGAGAATGAAGCAATGGGTGACACACACACCATTTCTGAAAATATAAAGACCAGCTATGGTGACCATATGTCAGGAAAAACCAGGACATGTCAGGATTTTTGGCAACAAATCTGGGAAAGGGGAGGAATTATGAAATTTGAAGAAAAATCCGGATTTTTCCATCCTCCCCCCCACCCAAAGGGCATCTCTACTTTATAGTCAATGGGAATTAACAAAAATGCTTACAACTCTGTCAGTTTTAAAGATAAAGAAATGAAATTTGGCAACTTGATAGATCTTAAGTAGGTTTTTAGCCGTGCCATGTTTGAAGCAGATCTGTTCATCCATTGATTTTTAAGAAGTTTTTAAAGTTTGAGGTTTTAAAGTTATTTTTAACCATCATTTTTAAAGATAAAGAGATGAAATTTGGCACCTTGATAGCTCTTAAGTAGGGATTTAGCCATGCCAAGTTTGAGCAGATCCGTTCATCCATTGATTTTTAGGATTTTTTAAATAAAAAAATTGAAGTTATATATTTTTTAATATAAAACCATTATTTTTAAAGACATGGAGATGAAACTTGGCATCACAATAGCTCTTAAGTAGGGCCTTTGCCATGCCAAGATTCAAGCAGATGTTTGTTTTTAGGATTTTAAAAAAAGTTTGAGTATATATATATACATATATATGCCATACCCTTCAAACTCTGCTTGTCAAACCTCCTCTTTGGGGTCTTGCACCTTGAGCAGTTTCAGACCTTGGCATGAATGGGATCTCAAGTTTTTAGCTAAGAAGTGCTGGAATTCAAAGTCTGGATGTGCAAAGTGGTGCCAATGCAAAAGCTTTGAGAAGCTAATGTATATAAGTGAGAAGTGTGAATGGGTGAAGTAGTGTCTTCCGCAGACAACACCCACCCTAATGGTAGAGTAGAGTGCCCCTGCAACTTTAATAGTTGTGATGAAGAGGGAATTTCACCAGGAATTAATTGCATACAAATAACACTGGCTGAAATTCCCTTTTCTCTACAACTGTTAAAGTTACATGAGCCCTGACCTGGATTTTATCTGGTCAGCCTACCCTAAACCTCTATTTATATGCAGTGGCACCCTTTGTGGCTTTACTCAGAGAAGTCCCACTGAGTTCAATAACATTTTATCCTAAGTATATATAAGATCATAATCTCTTTCTTGCTTTCTTTCCTAATTCTATCACAGTAAATAATAAATCCTTTAAAATGTTTATTTCTCTTAATTGGAACAGCATGTGAAAGATCCACAACTTGATTTTGATCACTCACTTTGAGCTTCTTGGACTTCAGAAAAAATAACATTTTCATGAGTTGGAAGAAACTTCTCAACTTTTTCATGTGCTCATTTATGTCTTGAGTGCATGTATATATGTGTGTGAGGGGGTATACTTTCATCCATTTATTTGCATTTATTATATTTCAATACCCCCATAGGCAAAGGTCTCTGGGTGGTTCACACACACAAAAATCCAGATATTTATCATTTTATTTCATGAAGGAGGGCGGAAGAATTGAAGCCAAGCGAGAAACATGAGGAATTAGGACTGCATGGTACAATGGCATTGCCACCATGTTACAGGACAGTAAGTCAGCACTTCCTGACTTAAGCAAATACTTGAACATGTTATGTATTCTGCAACAATTGAAAATGCTGTTAACATCAAATTCTAGGAGTGTTTAGAAACATAGTAAAATGCAGTTGCAATGCTACCATCACTAACGTGCCTATCTTTGAAACCTAAATTTGCAACTATGTGAATTGGCTGTAACTTATTTTAAAACTTTGCTTTAATAAACGTTTCACTCATTCTGGAACGGAAAATATTTCGCAAGAGGCCTTTTTCAATTCCTGCCTCCTTTCAAAATTGCCACTGTTACTGGACATTTCAAGCATTGCAGGGAAAGAATGAAGAAGTACCACCTGGAACCCACCCCCTCTCCCAGATCTTCGTATTTCTAATGGCAACCCAATGTACATTATTCATGAAGCGCAGGTTGAACAGTATATAGTCATATTTTACCATTGATAATGCCATTGCTACAGAGGTGTGGAGACATCATAGATAGCCACTGGAGTCAAGCAGTTCTCCAGTTTTTCATAATTTCATTTGGCTTGTAAACATCTATCCCACAATGAGTTGACCTTCGTTCCACCAGAACATAGGAAGCTACCTTGTAGTGAGGCCCTTCCTATACCTAAGAGCCTTTGGGGAGGGAGGGGGAGGACTTACCTGACTTACCTGCTTCCAGGATTGTCCCCCAGCATACAAACACCAGCGCAATGTCCCAGAAACAAACAGGGACATTGCGGGCGCCCCGAGCCTGCTCCCCCCACGATGTCCATGGACTCCCCCTGGACCGGCTCCTTCCCTCTTGCTGACCCCCACTACTCATGGGGATGTGGGAAGAAGCTGAGATGGGCACCCACACCACCAGCAGTCTTCAGGATGGTCCTGTGAAAATGGAGGGGTCATCCCTTCCTGCTCCTGGGATCCCGTGCGTCATTTGGACGCGCAGGGACGACCTGGGGAAAAAAACACCATGTAGACGTGGTCTGAGTCTAGTCCAGTATTGTCAACACTGACTGGCAGCAGATCTGCAGGGTTTCAGGCAGAGCCTTCTGCATACAAAGCAGGTGCACTATCACTGAGCCAAGGCCCCTCAATGGGTGGGAGAAAGTACAACTAAGAAATTATGAATACTTTCATGACCTGAAAATATGGGTACCTGTGCAAAGCAGCTTTCTTGTGTTCCCAGTTTGGCAAGAAAACGAAGGATAAATGGTGTTGGAGAACCTATGATAACATCACCATTAAGGTGTGAATTGTGCACATTTATTTATTTACTATATGTTTAAACAGCCCAGTAACCAAAGTTCTCTGTGTGTTGTACAATACATCAAAAAAATGTAAAATACAAACATTAAAACTAAACAAATAGCCCAGAATCAAAACTAAGATAAAACCAGCAGCAAAGAATACAACTGTGTCAGCACATATAACCAAATTAGAACAGAAGCATTAAATCAGTTCTTAAAACATTTGGGAGAATAAGATCTTCGCCTGCACCAGAAAGACCTAATGTAGGCATCATTTCTGGTGAGTGTTCCAGAAACGGGTGCCACTTCTGAAAAGGCCCTCTCTCTTTTAGGCACCTGCTTTGCCTCATTTGGTGGAGGCACATGGAGGCCCTCCGACGGTGTTCTTAACGTCCAAGTAGGTAAATATGGAAGATGTTCCTTCAAGTTACCTAACCCCAAACTGTTTCAGGCATTAAAAGTTAAAACCAGCACTTTGAATCAGGCTTGGAAATAGTCTGGCAGCCAGTACAGATGGAGAAATAGTGACATAAAATTATCACAGTTTTGGAAGCTGCAGCTGGTGCAGAATGCAGCAGCGAGGTTACTAACAGGGTCCTATTCCTGACAGCAAGCTACATCCTTGCTAAAAGAACTGCACGGGCTGCCAATAAGCTACTGAGCCAAGTTTAAGGTGACGTTAACATATAAATCCCTAAACAACTTGGGGCCAGGTTACCTTAGGGAGTGCCTCACCCCTTATGTCCTTTCCCAATCTCTGCAATCATCAGAGGGAGCACTTCTGAGGTCCCCTCAGGAGCCCTTGCAGTAGAGCATTTAAGTGTACCCTCTGAAACACTTTTCCAAATGACATCAGACAGGTCCCCACAATGCTGACATTTAGACATCTTAAAAGTCATCTCTTCACTCAGGCTTTACCTGAAGTGTGACCCAACCAACTGTGGTCTGTAGCACACAATAGAGTGTGCAATTTTACAGATTTAATTTGTATTGTGCTGTACTATTGCTATATTTATTGCTTTCATGACATTTTACTTTCTGTTTACCACTTTGATACCTCAGTGGAAAGTGGCATATAAATTTGGGTAATAAATAATTTAAAAATCACATTGGCCAGTCCCAATTAGCCGTCTAGCTGCCCTATTTTGATATAACTGAAGTTTCTGAACCATTTTTAAAGGCAGTTCCATGTATAATGTGTTGTAATGAACCAAACAGGAGGTTATCAGAGTGTGAATAACTGTCACAAGGCTATCTCCGGTCAAGTAGGGTCGTATTTGGTATATCTGCGTAAGCTGATAAAGGGCACTGTGAGCCAAGGAGGCATTCTGATCCTTGAGTGACAATGCTGGATCTAAGAGCACCACCAAACTATGAACCAGTTCTTTTAGGGGGAGTGCAGGTTGACTGCAACTTAAGTGGACAGACATACCATCACAATGATCTCCAGCTTCATGATTGCTTATTGACTGTACAGATGAGAGGCAAGCATGTACCAAAACAAGTGTCACCTAGCTAGAAGTAATCACCTGCCCTAAAAGACCCAGTCACTGTGCAAATATGTCCTATATCTCTACATTCCTCAAGGGAGCAGAAACAAATATGATTGCCTATGGCATAACAGTAGAGAATCATCCTTGTATTTATATTGAACCCACTCAGTAACTCATCTTTGATTAAGTATCTTCATGGGTGGTGCTAAAGGGTCAGGAAAATACTGAGATCTAGAGGAGGAAAGACTTATCTAATTTGTAATATCCTTTTGGTGGGCAGTTTCTGAGCAGATAATCGCTTCAATGAGCATTTGTGTATCTTTTAGCACATATGTTTATGTATAAATTTACTACTAGAATAAGAAACACATATGTATGGTTGTTCGTCATGCAGAATGCTGTTATATTCTCTTATCTAAAAATTATAAAAGTGGCAGAGATGAAAATTGCTAATATTGCTCAGCTGAATAAACCAAAGACAACAAGAGCCAATTTCTGCACATTGAACAATGAGGTGAACTAAAATTTATCTGCCATTAACAGTTTATGACTAAGTAACTTCAAACCAGCTACAGGTTTCTGAGCTAGCTGTCTTACATGTTCTGCAACTTGACAGCCATATGGCAAGATATATGTTTAATAAATATTATGATTACAGTAAAGCATCTTAAATCTAACCTCATGCAAAATAAATTTAGCATATTTTACACATGTGTAGCAAGCAGAAAAATCTGTTCACAAGTTTCTGCAATGCAAAACTTTGCCTAAGGCAGAGCATTTCATAAAGCCCCAACTGGAGAATGGTGGATTCTGTAACCGTAGGCCTTTAGGGAGCATGCATGGGCCTATATGTCAGGCATATGTTCTAGTAACAGTACAATATACAAACTCCAAACCTACCCCTTTTTGTGTTATAAGAGAGCTGCAAAACCTCCTCTTTTGATAGGCTTTATATGACGTCCTTAAATAAAACACCATGTAATTTTAATGCCCCTCAGTTGCTGCTGCATGCATAATTGCCCCAGAGAGGAGCAATCATGATCAAGATCATCATGACATCCAATATAAACTTTAGATTTCATAAATATATTCTGTTTACTTTTCTACAATCTCTTGTACTGGCACTGAATGTTAATCATTCATAAATCCAACTTTATGCATGCTGACTTCTGCTTACACAAGTTTTCCTTCCCCTCTGCCCCCTGCAGCCCTCCAAAACTGCTCTGTAGGATCCTCTAACTTCTGGAGCAGATGTGAGGCACAGATAGGGTTTGTGGGGGGGGGGGTGAAATTTGATCCATCAGTGGTGTCCTTTCTGCTGGCTGAAGGACACCATTGGATACAAACCAAAGCTAGCTATAGGGACTTGAAATCTGACTTTGTTTTGGGATCTTTTTGGAAAGTAAACAACACAACTATTTTCCATTAATGTGTAGAACACTCCCATTTCTTAACACTGACAATACAATGAAAACTGTTCACTAACAAAACCTCTGAAGACATCTCTTTGCAACTTAAAATTGGTATAGCATTCTGTGCCACATAATGATGAACTGTACAAAATGCCCTCTGGGGTTATTTACAGCCATAAAAGAAAGTAATACAGTAAAGTTCAATAGCGCTAGGATGACAGAAAAAGTGCTCTTCCCAGATGCCCTAGTAATACTCTATAGCTGTTGCCAAGTGAATGTAAATATCTTACAGTATGTGTTTTCCTTGGAGCATGTTCATACAGGCACATTCTATACACTCATTTGACACATCTTTAGCACACACCAAATATGGCACGCAGTAACAAAAACGGAGTGTATTCCATGGAATTATGTTCATCTAAAGATCTTTGGTAGATCGAAGTGGGATCACCAGGTGGTTTTTGAAGACTGGATACACTGAATCTTCCCAAGTCTAATGTAGACCATGACCTTAAACTGACAATGCAATAAGCCAAATCATGGAATAATACATGAAGGCATTTAAGAGCAGACAAAAGATAAGTTATATTACAAAAAATGTACCATAGTCTGAATAATTAGGCATTAACATTATTTTTACAGTATCATTACAAGTGGGTTCTTCCCATTTCCTATATAATTCAACGTCCAGCTGGTTTCCTTATATCAGCAGATGCATTTGCATTTGCATTTTTTTGCAAAACTAAGAAGGGAGAAAACAAGGGCTAGTGTTTGAGATAACCCCCCTGGTAAGCATTTTAACTACAAGGGTCTTTATAGTTAGGAAATCTTAGGATTTTACCCCAGTTCCAACTTTCTCTGAAGTGCTGCTCTTCAGTCACCTTTAATGTGCTTCTTATTCAAGGTCATACTTGTCTTTTTGGACAACTGGAAATCTGACAACAGAAGAACAGAGCTATAAATGTGAGGGTATAATATATCATGGGATCAAGTATAGAGAACTTGTCCTCTACTCCAGTGCCTGTTGGTGGAAGGAATACACATTTCTTTAAAGGCCTGTGACTCAGTTTTATAAAGCAGCTGAAAAAAATAAGCCTGCCCTAAACAATGAGTGGTGCGGTTCATAAATACCTCTAGATCAGGCAAAAAGTTGAAAGGTTGTTTGTTAAAAGGGTAGCTGCTTTCTTGCTCGAGTCAGGTTTCTGCACTTGCAAAGTCTCTAAACTGAAAGCCAAATCTGACAATATGCTAATCTGACAATAAAAAGTGACTTCTGAACCTTTATCTGTTGAAGAGCTGACAGTGAAGTAGAGACGATTGTCTAACCAGACAAAACAGCAGAGAAAATATGCCTTCAAACAAGAGCATAAATCGTAGATGGTGCAGATGAACCACAGTAAAAGGAACAGCTATGCTACTAATACTATGCAATAGCCTCACTTTACCTCTGCTCCTCCACCCCTCCCCTTCACACATATGCATGAACGGAAGATGTACACTGTCAAACTAATAACACAGAGGGTTAGAGGGTGACAATATCTCTTGTACTGAGATCAGAGTTTCCATCACATGTTGGGGGGGGGGGGGAATATAGTGCAGTGTTAATCTAGCAGCATTCTGTACAGACACAAAAGTTTGCATATTGCACTGGGCGCTTGAAGATCATAAATCTATGCATGAGAAAGATGTAGTGGAAATTTTGGGGGGGATTAGAGTTTATTTTTGTCATCTCTGTGAGACAGCTACTCATTCATCCAGATCACAGCTAAGAAAAAAAGCTGGTCACAGAAATTAGCAGTTTCAGCTCAGCAGCAAAGTCGCCAGCCTGTGAAGGCAGAGAGAAATTGACTAATTAGCAATGCGCACTAAAACTTGACGGTTCTTTATAGAGAGAGGAGAGAGAGGAGAGAGAGAGGCAGAGGAGGGGAGGGGGGTCGCTTTCTCCCCTTCTTTCTTCCAAAGATGTTTGAAATCGCAGTCATTTACGCTCGACAATTTTTACAATAGCCTTGAGCCATAATTTTGCGAGTCTCTCCAGCATCCATCCCCCTGTATGGTCTCTCTCCACTGGCCATGCACGACCGTTTCTCTCCCCAACCGTGGATTTCCTATTACTCTCGTTACGACTCACTGAGCCCCAGGCCCAAGGATAATGATGTGTTGTTTCTTGGTAGCATAATTTGTCACACGTACATTTTTTCTTCTTCTTCTCTTGCAGAAAGCTCTGCGCTCTCTCTCTTTCTCTCTCTCTCCCTTCTCCCTCTCGTACATTTTCTTGCTGTTGCTAATTCATGGTGATCAAATGATGTACGACAAAATAAATTGTAAAGAGTGACTGCTTGGAGTTGGGAACCAGAAGGTGTATTTTTTTTTTTTTGAAGGAGCGATCAAACCTTTAAAAAGGAAGGACAATTGATTTTTTGGGGGGGAGCTTAAGTGAACCTTTACTTTGGCAGCTGGTTGTGGAGCAGGTAAGTTTCTGGCCTTCGGTCTAACCTTCTTGGGTGTATTTTCTTGTGGCTTGTTTATTGTTGTGAAGATGCTGTGTGTATGTGTATGCGTGTGCAATTTCTGTGGGCTTAGAAGTATGTAGCGTGGGGTGGGGGGACGACACTTGTGTTATACGCACGTCTTTGGAGAATAAACTCCAATTGCAAGAAATGGTCAAAGGAGGATGAAAGAAGGGGAGGGAGAATGGGAGGTGTGTGTAGGGTGGAGGGGTGGAGAGGAATGACCGGGTCCACTTAAAGGGAGAGGCTCTTGGAGATTTCTTAAACCCTCGTTGCTGGCAGGGAGGGAAACTGGCCCGGGAAGGCGACCCTCAATGATAGCCCCCACCCAGCCACCCTCAACCCAGTCATAAGAAAAATCGCGGGATGCAAGCACTGCCGAAAAGAGGTGAAGCTACAATGGAAGTAGCTGCCTTCACTGGAATCCCGCAGAGAAGCGGAGGCAGTGGCGGCGTCGCCGCTTGCTGCTGCTGTGGCGAGCTCGACTCTCCTGGAGGCGGGCTACGGTCAGCGCAGGTCCCTTTCCCCTCAGCACTTAGCAGGTGCAGCTTCCAGGTTAAGACTCGGCTTATTGATTCCCCTCCGCCGCTGCCCTCAGAGAGTCCCGCGACTTAGGTAGGGAAGCGTCGGCGCTGTTTCCTCGCGGCGCAGGGACACTTCCCTGCCTCGGTCTTCCTCGTCGTCGCTCTCCTGCCCTCCAAACTCACCCACCTCCCCCTTGAACTTCCCAGAGTTGCCTGAGTTAAAGCAGCGCCGCCGCTTTCCGCCCACAGGAAAACCAACCCGCGCAGAATACACATCCGACCAGAGGCGCTACCCAGCCTGCCACTGCCCCCTTGCCCAATGCAATGCAGCACGCGCAACGAACGAAGGGACCCCCCCCCCCCGCCGCTCTCAGACAACGAGGACCTCCTCTTCCCCCCCCCCCCTTGGGTTTCACGTACTGCTTCGAGGCGAAACGTCTCTTGGCTCTGCAGACACCAGGGGCTTGCAAAGGCGGGAAAGGCGCAGTTTGGGAAAAGGGGAGGGGCCTCCAAGGCGGCCAGCTCCGTCAGTTTGGCTCAAGTAGTGGCCTGGCCTTGGACTTTGGCAAGGACTGGGTGGCTTCTGCTTTGCTCCGGGTCCCTCGACAGATTCTCCGAGAGAGTTTCTGCAGCTTGCAAAACAACTAGCCCAAACTCTTCCCGCCCGCCCCCCACCTGCCACTCCTGCATGGGAACAGCACCATTGCAAAGCTAAAGAAAACCAGTAGCCGATCCCCGCGAGTGGCGCGCGCGCCTCCGTCCCCTATTTAGGCTGAAAAAAGTAGTTGCCTTCGATCCCACCGCCACCACACTTTGGGGGCGGGAAGCCGGCTTGCTAGAAATGAAGGACAAAGCCCCACGGCGGGGGGCATCGAGACTTCGAAGCAGTCCAAAGGCTGCCGTGATGGCGGAGAAGGGGGCGGTTGAACAGGACACTTCGGCTCTGGCAATCAGGATGAACACGCCAGGCCTGTGAAGCTCCGTGTTTGTTATTGTGTGCTCCCCAACCACTCATTTTTCCTCCCCCCCCCCACCAGCCTTGCCCCTCTTTGCCCAGGTCGGAGGTGGGTTTCCAGTCAGGTGTTGAGGCTGCTCGCCATGTCCAGGTCCGGGGACAGGACGTCTACCTTCGACCCCAGCCATAGCGACAACCTGCTTCACGGCCTCAACCTGCTGTGGAGGAAGCAGCTCTTCTGCGACGTGACCCTGACAGCCCAAGGCCAGCAGTTCCATTGCCATAAGGCCGTGTTGGCCTCGTGCTCGCAGTACTTCCGATCGCTCTTCTCCAGCACCGCCGGCGGTGGTGGAGGAGGAGGGGGCGGCGGCGGTGGGGGGAGCGGGCACCACCACCATCACCATCCTCTGAACGTCGGACCGGGCGCTCAGGACGGCCTGCCCCCCAAAGAGCAACAGCAGCAGGAGGAGTCCGGCACGCCCTCCTCCTCCCCGGAGGACAAGCTGTTGGCCAGCCCCAGGGCCATCAACAACCTGGTGCTGCAAGGCTGCTCGTCGATCGGGCTGCGTCTGGTGCTCGAGTACCTGTACACGGCCAACGTGACCCTGTCCCTGGACACGGTGGAGGAGGTGCTGTCGGTCAGCAAGATCCTGCACATCCCGCAGGTCACCAAGCTGTGCGTGCAGTTCCTCAACGACCAGATCTCGGTGCAGAACTACAAGCAAGTGTGCAAGATCGCCGCCTTGCACGGCCTCGAAGAGACCAAGAAACTGGCCAACAAGTACCTGGTGGAAGACGTGCTGCTGCTCAACTTCGAGGAGATGCGCGCCCTGCTCGACTCGTTGCCTCCCCCAGTGGAGTCTGAGCTGGCGCTCTTCCAGATGTCCGTGCTGTGGCTGGAGCACGACCGCGAGACCCGCATGCAATACGCTCCGGACCTCATGAAGCGCCTCCGCTTCGCCCTCATCCCGGCCCCGGAGCTCGTCGAGCGGGTCCAGTCGGTGGATTTCATGCGTACCGACCCCGTTTGCCAGAAGCTGCTTCTGGACGCCATGAACTACCACCTGATGCCCTTCAGGCAGCACTGCAGGCAGAGCCTGGCCAGCAGGTAAGAGAAGGGGGGGATTCAGCCAGACACCTAACACTTTGCAGTGGATTAATGCTGCAGGTATACATTCAACGTGAGGTTCAAAAGTTGACTTCAACACTGCAAAGCTACCAATAAAGCAGGGGAAGTGCCTGAGAGGGACTTGCAGAACAGAGTTAAGGCGAGGGCTGGACACACCCTCCCATAGGCACGGAATGAAAATAGAGAAACCCAAAAACTTCAGTTGACATTGAGAAAAATATCCTAGCAACACTCACAGGTATGGCTTTAAAAAGAGCCATAGTGAGATACTGTTAATTCAGTCCCTTTAGAAAGGGTGTAGTGGTTTGGGTGGTCACTTTTATTGTACAGAATCAATAAAGAGTTACAGAAAGTTTGTAAACAACTGAAACTCTATACTTGTCGTCTTGTGGTCTGGCATCTGATAAGGAACTGTCCAGTACCCTTAATGTAATGATGTTAGGCAGTAGGGAAAGTTTGTACCTCGCTTCCTCTGACCAGATCTACCAAAGTATGAGCAATTCTGCTTCTCCCCTTCCCTTCTGGAAGTAATATAAGAAGTGTTGCTACAGCCCATAATGCTGCTGTTAGGTGTTTGAAGAAAGCAAGCCTCTTCTTTTAAAACTGAGTTTAAATTCAGTGTGTGTTTGATTTGGAGGCCGGGTGGATCTAAAGGAGAAGTGGAAAAGAATAAAGTCCACAAAGTTAAAAAGCAAAGAAAAACTTAAGTAACAAGTTATGGTGTTCTCCACTTCCCATATTGGTAGATGGTGTTATTAGATGGTGCTTGTCCATTTACTGAATTAGTTTTAGAAGTGCTATGTACAGCAAGGCAGACTGATGACAAGGGAAAGTGGAATGGTCTGGATAATTTAGTAGATGTCTCTTAAAATACAATATGGGAAGAAAATTGGATGGGCAAACAGCCATGGCTTAGTAGCATTAGTTTTAAATCCTATTATGAGCTCCCTGGGCCTTTTCTACAGGAAGATGGTATCTTGCCAGCTACTCATCTTTCTGCTGTGGAAGTTACTATAATTCTTTATTACATAATACTCTATTCCCATGATACTCCAATGAAATGTAAACATTAGATTTAACAGCAAGAAGTACAGCTTAAAATAAGCTATTAATTACTGTGTTTGATAATATTCCCAGTTTAATGTTTTACAATTTTATATAAAAGAATCCTTACACAGTACATATTTTTAGAGCTGTGATGCCTGAATTTACAGTTTGTTGTCAAATTACTTTTTATACCTAGTAATATTGTAGATACTGAGATAATGCAACTATTGTTCAGAAGAAATAGTGATGTCATAGTGTTTGTGCCTATGACATCACATGTATTTTACTGTAACTGATTAACCATAATGTTAAACACAGACAGTTTGAAGTTAATTTCAGGTAGACAAAGCACATCACACAAATCTTTAAACTACCGATTTAGGAAATAAATTAAATGACATGGATAGCTTCTAATATTATCTGTTTAAATATATTTATACCTCTTTTTCAGGACAAATATTAAGTAGACAAGCTATTTGAAAGTCTGTACACTTCTCAGAACTTTTATTTTGGCTTTTTACTGTACAATTAACAATGATTTATTAGTAATAAGGTATTATTAGGAAATACTGTTGTGAGATTCACAGTGTTTTAAGTAGTATAGTGCTTGGTGCAGAAGACCTTACAAAAACTCTATATGCAATACATATCTTACTTCAGCAGATTATATCTGAAGAGTTTCTCATCCTTCTATGTATCTAGAGAGGCTTTGTAAATACTAAACTGGGCATATTATTGTAATAGGAGCTATATGAACTATAAGGTATATTTGTGGCCCTATCAGTAACATGTCTGGCAATTGTCTTTCTAGGATAACACGCTCATAATATATCAGTTTTCTGTATACAGACTACTGTACCTACTTTAGCCTGAATTTTGCACACCACCTGGGACATGAAGGGTCTTGTGTTGTGGTGGATTGTTGAGATACCACACTGTTTGGTTCAGTGCAGATACCTTCCAGCTTCACTGGTCCATATCATTTGAAGGATATGTAGTGGTGTTCTGACCATTGAATGTTTACAGGTGTCAGGGATGCTGATACTTCTGCTGCTGGAAGCTATCTTTTTCCTTTAAGCTAAAAATACAAAGAACAAACATGAAACATGATGTTATTCTGCAATACATTAATGGAACAATATTTCTCACATTTTTAACATATTCAAGTGTGGATGTAGAACTAACATGTTTCGTACACACATAACACTGCATGAACATATTCAAAGTCTTAAAACCAATTAGTCTCTGTTGTCAGCTTTACTCCAGATTTCAGAATCAATAACATTCATTAAAGGTCTACCATTGTATCTTGATAATTTGACTATCATTAAAAGTCACAGAATTATTCCATGAGGCTCTTATTCTCATAAACATGTATGTAAAAAGATTAGGAAGAAACCAAAGATCTTCAGAAACAAAGCAATCATATAGAAGAAAGGTGGTTTTTTTCATCTGTTCTATATGCTTTTATTAAAATTCAGCTTGGGTTCTAATTTCAGTAGAAAAGTGGGATATAAATTTTTTTAAAAATGATCTCCAAAAGTTTAATATTAAATAAAACAAAAAGATTCTTTAAAAGATATGGGAATATTATTTAGATTTTTAGGTTAAGGAAAAGCATATTTAAAAGTTATGGAAATAAAGTACATTGATAGATAGAAATTAATAGAGAGAATGATTTTCAGGAATCATTACTGGTTTCCTGGGAGCAATAATTGCACAGGTAAATTAGAACTACATGGGATGTTTCATGAAAAGAGGATACTTATTAATATGGCTGTTTTCAAAAGAGATCGGTTTTTGGAGTAGTTTTTTTCCCCGAGAGGTAAACAGTTAAGCAGCATAGACATCTGTTTGGTACACTATAATGAAGAAATTTAGAATTAACACACCTGCTCTTAAAAGACTGATTAACATCCTGCTGCAGACTCCCATTTACTTTAATGGGGGCTGTATCAGGCCTTTAGCATCATTTGATAACTGTCTTCCTTATTTGCTTAAAATAACACTTTTGTTCCTAATGCACTACTTAAAACTATAGCACACAGATGCTTTCGGATTTGCCCTATTTGCAGACTTGAAACCCTCAGTAAAGATTACGGGTAAATAGCCAAAAGCTTGAATTATGATTCTAAAGCCACTGTGTGAAAATTGTTATTTTATGTATGTTCTGTATCACAGGCCTAAAATATGCTAATTCTCTTATCACCAATACAAAACTAGGGCACTTATCTGGAACTGTAATACATTTTTATGATGGTCTGTTTCAAAACGAAATCTTTTATTTGATGCACAAACCATCATCAAAATTTCTTACATTTCAAATGTGCTACCAAGATCAGGGGAGTGTATTTGAACCTCAAGGGAACCGCAGGCCAGTGGTCCAATTCTGGTCAGAAGATTTAAAGTTTCCATTCATAATTTGTAACAAACAGGAGTTTCCTGATTTGTCAGAATATGGGAAACTGTGCTTTATACACACCATAGTTAAACCAGGATAGTAAACCATGATTTGGTTCATTTTCTTGGGTTTGTTAGTTAAATATGAATTCTGCAAAAAAACCCCACAAAAACCATGTTTCTTGTATTCAGATGAAATGGGAAATAACAGTTCATTAAAAACTGTGAATGGAAACTTCAAATCTTCTCCCTTCATGCACAAAGGAGGAGGAAGGGAAGAGGGAGTGTGTGAGTTTGAGGCTTGCTGCAGTTTGTGCATCTAACAACAAAACTGTTATTTGTTACTTCTGAATCAGTTGTAAGTTGTAAGTTGTTTCCATTGCTGAATCAAGAGGTAAATGCTAAGCTACATATGGAAACCATAAAGTCCATATGATTTGCTAGAGGGTAATAATAAAACATCAACTCAAGCTTTTCCCCTCATTTGACTAGCAACCACTTGTTAGAGACCTGGTGGGAGAAACACATCCTTTCATTATGAGTTAGAGTTTTCTGGTGAATGATTTTAAAGAAATATCATTTCCTTTCAATTACTTTTTACTCCCTGCTCTCCAGAGTGGTATAAGGCAATTAAGAATACCGGGAACTAAGAGAATTGGAGTAATAGGCAGAGTTCTCTTCTCCGCTCCCCCCCCCCCTTTCCCCATGCACTGAGATTCCAGCTTGGATACCATTGTGTTGTTCTGCCAGTGGAATGGAAACCACTGGTGGAATGGGTTTTCCCTCCCCCTGTAGTTTCCCCACACACACCCCAAATCTGAAGAGGGACCTCCAGAGCAGATTTGGGGTGGAGTATGGCCAATAGCAGGAAGGAGAGGACAGGGAAATTCCATTGTGTGAGTGGAAGTCTGCTCATGTGACATTAGATTTAAGCCAAAATGAAGTACCCCTTTCCAAGTTTAGTGGTGTTCCATTCCCCTGCCAGCAAATGAGAGAAGTTGGTGGACCAAGATTTTCAGCTAAATTTGGTTCACCAAGAAAGTCATAGCACACAAGGGCAGTATAGAGTTCTTTCTCTCACGTGTTTTTGCATCTTACTTTCTTTTGATTCTCTCTCTTATACAATAATATTTATAGTGATTGAGCAAGGGAAGTCAAGTGTGGTTGATGAAGATAATGGTTTATATGTGTTTCCAGAACTTTATAAAGTTTTGCCTATGTTTTATATCTATCCCCTTCCTGACCACTTTCATCACTGAGTGGAATTAGTTTGGCTGAAAGTGTCCAGTATACAATGAACTGCATCACACTGCTTTTTGGTTGCTAGATTTTTGCCACTTGTCAAAATCATGGTGGCTGTGGAATCAGTTGTGTGAAGAGAATGATCAGGGCTCTGGAAACAAATCCTTGTGAGGAGACACTGAAATAACTGGGCATATTTGGCCTTGTGAAGGGAACACTGAGGGGAGACATAACAGCACTCTTCAAGTACTTGAAAGGCTGTCACACAGAGGAGGGCCAGGATCTCTTCTCAATCATCCCAGAGTGCAGGCATGGAATAATGGGCTCAAGTTACAGGAAGCCAGATTCCGGCTGGACGTCAGGAAAAACCTCCTGACTGCTAGAGCAATATGACAATGGAACCACTTACCTAGGGAGGTAGTGGCTTTCCCACACTAGAGGCAGCTGGACAGCCATCTGTCAGGTAGGCTGTAATGTGGATTCCTGCATTGAGCAGGGGGTTGGATTCGATGGCCTTTTAGGCCCCTTCCAACTCTACTATTCTATGATTCTGTGATAAGAGGCATGACTGTCATGTGATAGATAAATCATGCTATCACTGTGTAGTTCAGTAAGGTTTTGCCACTTTGCTTTCTAAGAGTCAGACTGGGTTTATCTGTAGATAGCTGTGATTTGTAGGTATAGTTGAGTCCCAGTTGCAGCCTATGCTTTGCAGCTGCCATCACCAAATAGTAACTAAGGAAGTAGAGGGCCAGGCTTTGGTCCTTCAGGGGCCAGTAGTGATTTGCACAGGTGAAGGTCGTATATTTACTTGCTATTAGAGACAGGCTAGTACGGAAATATTAGGATTTGGGGGTGGGGTTTGTTATGAATAATGCATGTGGACTACAACAATAATAATAATGATAATTCACATACGGTGAAAAAGAGGGGCATGGGAGGACTTCTCCCTCCTTTTATGCTCCATCTCTACTTCCCACTCCCACTTCTTTGTCCTGATCCAACTAAGGAGTTCCACACATGGAAACAGCCTTCTGCATGCCAAACACTTGCTGGATTAGAAATGATGCCTATCAAGTATATGCTCATCTGAGTGTGAATGCTGAATTGTTTCAGTCCCCAATATGGATGTACATTTGTGCATGTGTTAGATTAATTATTTATTACAATTACCTCCTGCCCTGGTCCTTTAAAGAATGAGGGGCCACTTCCCAGTTTAATTGTTTCTATAAGGAGGAAATTGGTCTTGGAGGAAATACACCTGAGGATGTGTGTCATGCAAGACTAATTGTCTAACTGGCAGCCCATCCAGCAGAGGGTCTTTCCAGGCTACCAGCATTCATTGGCAGCATAATAGTAGCAGGCATGTGCAGACCTTAGTCCCAGTGGGCTTTCGGGTCCATTTAAAGGGAGAGATTCTTGGAGATTTCTTAAACCCTTGTTGCTGGCAGGGAGAGATAGTGGCCAGGGAAGGTGACCCTCAATGGGACACACACACCCTCAACCCGGTCATAAGAAAAATCAGGGTGTGCAAGCACTGCTGAAAAGAGATGAAGTAGCTGCCTTCAGTAGAATACCGGGTTGTGGGGTGGGGCTTCTTTTTCTTTTAAAACAGGATTTTCCTGTATAATTCCTGGGGGTTCTTCTGAGCTATAAGGTCCCATTCCAGTGCTTTCCTACCCCTCTTTTGCCACCCTGATTATCATTCATAACATATCCATTTTTCTAATATATAGAATGATAATATGTACATAATTTCAAGTAAACTTACATTTGTTGAACAGCAGCCTTCCACGCCACATGGCAAACCAGCTTTGAAACGGAGAGGAGTTTCAAAAGCAGTTTCTGATATGACATTAGGATCACCTGTTTAAAGGATGGGAAAGTTAAAGACAAACAAACACCTAATTGAGCACATGCAAGCCCCTCAGCATACATTAAGTAGCTCTTTGGATCACTGCTGGTTTCTCTTATTATTAAATCCATAACACTCCGTATCAAACACATGGCACTCTGACAAACACACCAATTTTAAGGGTGCTCTTCTACGTAAAGAAGGAACCATGAGACAACATCTGCTTTTTTAGGGCAAGTATTATGAATATGTTATAATATGTTGATTATTACAAGGTTGATACTGAGGACCAGAGCCTGGCAAGTCATCAGAGGCATTGTGAGCTCATCCCTGTAGCTAAGAGATATCTCGCTAGGCTCATCCACTGACCTGGTTGATACACCTATTTTACTCCTATTTTATGCTCTAATTGTGAGCTCTGCAGTGTTCACATATCTCAAATTATGAATCTGTGTTCTGCGGCTATTAGACAAAGAACACAGGCGTTTATCTATGAACCACATGTGTATTTCATCCTTCCTCCAGAGGAGTTCAGAGTGACAACATATATTGGGTCATCCAATTTTATCTTTTCAAAAACATGTAGCGACTGATCCAGACCAACCAGAGAACTTAATGGCTGGGCAGGGCTTGAATCTAGGTCCAAGGTCAGCATTTTATCTACTTACACCATACTGATTCAATTTACTTTTCATCTCAGTTACCGGGCACTTAGCTTTCAAGTAAGCAGACTTGTTTAGTGTCCTTTTGTGTGTGCAAATATACTATTTAAGTTTTCCCTTCTAAATACTGTACACTACAGGTTCTACTTAGCTGCAAGTAGTTGTAGGAACAAGTATCTTTTATGCAGTTTTGCTTAGAAAATATCGGAAGCACAAATAGGAAATAAAATATCACAGTTATTTTATTTGGACTTTTCTGTTGGATAGCAATCCTGCACATAGTCTGCTTAAATAACATGGACTTCACTGAGATTTAAACAACTTAAATCTGTGCAGGATTGCAGCCTTAGTGATTGCTGATTCAAATCTATCTATCCTGCTGGGTAATAGATGTTCAATCCACCACCCACAGTCATCAGGCTTAGTAAATTAATTATTGTCCCCTGGCCACCATATCCCCTCTTCTAGGTAAACTTCAGAATCAGAAGATAGCTTTCCTCTAGACAGCCAATGCCCTTTAGCACTAATCTTTGAGACTCACCTGCAGAAAGACATCCATAGCATAGACCTCAGTCACAGTGGCATAATAAATCTCTAACCTCAAATAGCACAGCAGTTTATGGTTGGCAAAATCCATGCAAAGTGAGATACCTGTCAAACTTAATCAAATATACAAAGAAATAGAGGAAGCTACCCACAGGGATGCTATCAGCTGTTGAATAAATAATAATATTTTCTATCACTGTTATTAAAACCAGGAGTTGCTTTAACAAACAAAAAGCATTTCTTGGCATTGGCTCTTGTAGTTGACTTATTTGTTACCCTGGAACATTTTCACAAAGATCATGGCTCCCAGGATTCCTTGTAGCATATATCTCTTGCTGTGTCATTGCAAGGGAGAGAACTGATTTAGCTCAAATAAACTCTGCCAAGATTAACAGAAGCAGACTGATTAGGGGGAGGCTGGAGAAAGTAATGACTGAGGTAGCAGACAAAAAATAAGAAATCCCTGTCTTAAGAGAAGCCTCCGAGGAGAAAAGATAACCAGCCTTAACAAAAGAACAAACATTCCTTTTAGAGTTCCTATGAGACTTTTCTAAACTTAAGAGGGGATTTGGGATGCACCATATACAGTCTTTTGAATAGAGCAAGTGAAGGAGATAAATTAGGACCACCACATAATTTCTCATCGGATACCAGTGAACTCCATTAATTCAGGCCAGCAGCTTTCATGCTGGAGGTGAAACATAGCAAGAGAGGAAAGGAGATTCATGTTCTTTAAAACAGAGCTCCACATGAAGTCAGTCCTCAGACACTACTATGATCAAAGATCATCTGCCAGCAGAACGAAAACTGTAGGTGGAATGGATTCCCTACCCTCTTGTAGCCCCCCGTATGCTCCCGAAATCTGCTTCAGAGGGTTGGGGGGAAATCTGAGCATGTGATCTTAAAAGTACTAAAAAATGTATAGGAAATCTGAGCTGGTGACTTCTCTTTTGTGCCACTTGGTTACTAATCCATTTTGGGGATGCTTTTAAATGCTGATTATTATCTATAATTAAACTGACTGGGTTCAGTTTACCTAAAAGACCAGCTTCACCCATATGATCCTACCCATAAACTTAGGTCAGCTCACGTGCCTTCCAGTAAGAACAACTAGATTTATGTATTCAAGGGGCAAGGCTTTTTCAGTGGTGGATTCTCAACTATGAAACTCCCTTCCTACTGCTTTGTACCTCACACCTTCAGGGCAGGTCCTTAAGAAAACTTTACAAACTTACTTGTTTAAACTGGCCTTTCCTTAGTAGGTAGTTAATACATTGTTCCACTCACAGCAACACTAATTTGTATGTTTACATGCACCTTTAATGTTTTTAAGCCTTTTTGTGAGGATATGTTTCTGAAAAATCAATTATAAATGTATTGAATATATAAATTAAATAAATATTTAGGCATTTAGGTTATACAATTACAATCATGTGGTTACCCAGAGGATCTTCTCTTCTGCCGCTCCCAGACTGTGGAATGGCCTGCCGGGAGAGATTCGACAATTTAGCAGTCTTCTTGAATTTAAGGTCCCCTCTACAAGGATTCGCTTTTGCGCCTGGTTAGGCGATTATGCGCATAATCGCAGAAGTGCATTTACGCCTAATCCCTCTGCACGAGAGGCGGCAAGAGGCGGCGAAGCGCATTAACAGATGTCCAAAATGCGCTTTACAAGTAGTTAATGCGCATAAGTGCTTATTCACACAGTCAAAATGCGCTTTAACGGACGGAGCAAAATAAAACTCGCGATTTAACACGCATTCGATAATGCGCATAATCGGGGAGATAACGCGCCTCTACGCCAGATTTGCGCTCCGTTCTTGTAGAGGTAATTTTTTTAATGCGCCTTGAAAGAGCTTTAAATGCCTCTTGTAGAGGCACCCTAAGAGAGAAGACTGATCTCTTCCGGCAGGCCTACCTAGTTGAATTGTAAGAAGTTTTTAATAATGTATTGGTTTTATTTGTTTTAATGTTTTATCTATTTTATGGTCTTTGTATTTATATTTATTGTTCCCCGCCTCGATCCAGAGGGAGAGGTGGGTAAGAAATAATAATAATAATAATAATAATAATAATAATAATAATAAATCAAATCAAAAATTTATTAGGCAACCTAGAATAGGTTTTAGCCAAAATCATAAAAAATATACAATACAATACATAGCAGAAAAGTATAAGAATTCAATCAGAGTAAAATATATTAAATACAGTATAGGTAGTATATCAGAATGGCACATATCCTAAACATGACCATTGTCCTCTAAAGCAGTTCTGAGCTGAGCTGCTTTCACTGCAAACCTAGCTATATTTAACATAGTGGACTTAGATGTGTCTGTCAGTAGATATATAATGTTATCCATATCTTTAAGATTAACTACCAGTGCTAGGTATCTCTTTAGGTATTTGTCTCTAGGGATTTTATACAGTTTACAATATAATACATAATGTATCGTGTCCTCTACCTCATGACTGCCACAAATGCATAAGCGTTGTTCTCGGGGGATGTTCTTGTATCTCCCTTCTCTAAAGTTTGTTTTCATTGTCTGGAAACGCAAATCAGTAACAGCTTTGCAAAGAGGGGGGGACGTGATCTCAGAGAGATATTTCTCTTCCCCATGAGAGATTTTTAGGAAAGGAAGCTAGAGGAGAATCTCGATATTTTAATTGCTTCCATATCCAGCTTAGCATAGTGTTCCTGCAGCCTATCTTTAATAAATTTATGGCTGTGTTGTATATCAGTTGCCACGACAGCTTTAGGGTCAAACCCAAGGTTCTTTAAACTTGTTTCGCAATGACTCAGCCAGTGGTTTTTAAAGTAGGGGTTTCTCTGCTCCGTTTCACAAAGGGTTATCAGTCTGTTGGATGTATAGTTTGTTTTAACATAATAAAAGAACACCGTTCGCCAGATAGAATATATTATTGGCATTACCCCAAGTTCTGCCCTTATATAACTAGTGGGCGTACCTGGAGGAAGGGCCAGCAATATCCTTAGAAACTTGTTTTGTATGATCTTAATTGAGCGTGGTGCTGAGCAACCCCATATCTCAGCACCATATGTAATCTGAGGGATAACCTTTGCTACAAAAACTCTAATGGCCGGGATAATTAGCTGGCCCCCCTTAACTTTAGCAAATTTTAGCACTGTTTGCATAGATTTTTGGGCTTTCAATTTGATAGCTGACAGGTGACCAGACCATGCTCCGTTCTGCTTAAAACAAATACCCAAATAAGTGAATTGATTTGTTTGCTCCAGATGATGCTCATTTAGCATCCATTTATGTTTAGGGGGGCGAGCACCAAAAATCATAACTTTAGTTTTGGAGTAGTTTACATGTAGTTGTTCTCTTTTGCAAACCTCCCCAAAGGCTCTTAACAATCTCCTCATACCTATAAGGTTCTGGGATAACAAGACCATATCGTCGGCATATAGCAATATGTTCAATTTCCTAGGGCCTACGGACACAGGGAAGTTAGAATCGCTTGATAGCTGTTCAATTATATCGTTTACATATATGTTGAACAAGATTGGAGCTAGCAAGCATCCCTGTCTAACACCCATAGATGTTTTAACCTTCTTTGAGAGTTGTCCCCCTTTTCCGACTCTAACTTGAATTGACATGTCGGAATATAGTTTCTTAATCAGAATGAGGAGACGTCTGTTCATCCCAAGGTGCCATAGTTTGTGCCACAGCCTCTCCCTGTTTATTCTGTCGAAAGCTGAAGTTAAGTCCACAAAAGTTGCATATAAATACTTCTTCGGAGAGCAGACATATTTTTCTCTCAGGTGGTTTAATACAAAGCACTGGTCTATGGTTGATTTACCCCGGCAGAAGCCTGCTTGTTCTTCTCCAATGATGTTATGTTGATCTACCCAATCCTCGACTTAGGTTAACAAGAATCTTGTATACAGTTTTGAGGATATGTCCAACAAACTAATGGGTCGATAGTTTGCTGGTATAGATTTGTCCCCTTGCTTAAAAATAGGGACCACAATGCTTTGCTCCCATCCACTAGGAAGTTTGCCGTTTGCGTTGATATAGGTAAATAATTTACTCTTGCCCGTTCGTGGGGAACCTGGTGCTAAATCATTCGTAGACTAACCTGATTCTGGGTCGGGGTTTCATACGTAGCAGAGCAGCTCCCTCACTGCGATCTATTGAAAGTCAGCCCTCGACACAAGAAATAATAATAAATCCTGTCTCTGCAGAATTCAGGCCATGTATGATTTTTAAAAAACACTTTCAAGCCTGGGATACAAGGTTTGGGTTTTATATTGAGGCTTCGAGCTGGCTGCTGGAAGAGATTGCTTTCCCTGCCGGGACCTGATGCAATCCATTCAAGCCCTCAGTTCCTTTAAAACTACTTGGAGGCTTAGGGCACATTAAATGCACTTCGGAAAAATAATCCAGACTTTTAGCATTCTAGGAAAGGCTGGGGAAGAGGTGGGGTGTCAGCAGGACAGGCACGGCGTCTTGTGAATACCATACTACAAATCCGCACACCAGGCATTGCAGGAGTGCACTAAATCGCTAGTGTGATGGAGCTTTGTCTCCTCTCCAAATAGCATCTTTTGGCCTTGTTTCCCTAAAGCATTGTTGTGTGGGAGTAGAGGGTAGGTAGGGAGTGCAGTTAAGTGATTGAGACAGGTCCACCTTCTAATCCTAGGACACATTTTACCAGGGGTTCCATTCAGTGTGCTTTAGGGGAGGGCAAGGATGGGAAGTGAAGTGGTAATTCTTTCAGTGCCACCAGGCTTCACTATGGAAAACGCCTTAAACTGGTTTCAGTCGTCATAATTATATAACCCCTGCACATATTCTGAAATTTTGCAGTTTTCTTGCTTGGGGCTGCCTATATGGTGTGTATTATTTTCATAGAAATTGCTGACAATACTGGGGAGGGGGAGGGGAAGTGAATTCTTACCCCCCTCCCTAATTTGAGAACTACTCTTCTACATGAACTGCTGCACCTATCCTTCTGAAACTGCAGGATTTATTTTTATTTTCAGACACATCTAGTCTATAATTTCATTATGGCCCAAAAGGGGGATAAGCACATCTTCTTTAGGCAACCTTCAAAATGTCAAGGCTGCTCCTGCATGTATTCACCTCAAGCTTTGCAGCCCCATTCCCCTAAGAAGGGGCAACTATCCCTGCACATTTCATCCTGATTTGCCAAAAAATATAAAGGTTATTGGCAGTTCTTGTTTTTTAAAAAATCAAAATACAGAGATGTGCAGCACAAAACCCCCTTCACCTATTTTTCTGACATTTGCCCATCATGATCCTCTGCTAAGGGGCTATTAGGTCTAAATATAACCCAGTTCTGAAAAGGAGGGGAAAGCTATAGTCATTTGTTGATTCTCCATAATAGACAATGGGAGGTATGAAACCTCGGATTTCCAAATATCAGCTCAGGTTTCTTACCTGAGTTGAAGTGAACAGCCTCCAAATTGGACCAAGTAGAATTGAGCAATTTTCTGAACCGCCAAATCAAGTTCCAAGTCTAGGCTGACCAGATAAAATCCAGGTCAGGGCTCATGTCACTTTAACAGTTGTAGAGAAAAGGGAATTTCAGCCAGTGTCATTTGTATGCAATTAGTTCCTGGTGATATTCCCTCTTCATCACAACAGTTAAAGGTGCAGGCACTATACTAGAGTGACTATATACAAAAGAAGGCAGGGCCCCTGCAACTTTAACTGTTGTGATAAAGAGGGAATTTCACCAGGAACTAATTACATACAAATGACACTGGCTGAAATTCCCTTTTCTCTACAACTGTTAAAGTGACATGAGCCCTGACCTGGATTTTATCTGGTCACCCTATCCAAGTCATATCTGGGGTTGGTGCACATCACTAGTAATGATGTGGTCTTCTGTGTCTAGGGCTTTAATTTCACATGGAGGAAAACTTTATGATAGGTCACCATGCTGCCTGCAGTGAGTCTTGAACTCAATGCAATACAATGAGCCTATGATGCCAAGAACATAAAATTGATTTTAGTTTTATGTGCGTGATTTGTTTGAAAGGGTTCAAGAAATTAAGCATGACTAGCTATGAGCAATGTTCACACAGAGGGGGAGGGGAAATAATCTATTAATGTCTGTTTCAGCAAATAGGAACTGCTTCATGTAATGCTAAAACAAGATTCCATAAGAGACATTCAGAGGTTCTTTCCAAAGAACAGGTACAAATCTATTGGCTTGAGGAATATGGGGGTGACTCAGAAGGACAATGAAGAAAAGACATAATTGATAATTCTTTCCAGAAAAAAATGGTAATGGCACGCACAAGGATTCTAACGTGCGGTTCTGAAAGAAAGTTTACGTATAGAGTTCTAATGGAAATATGATGCAAGTATACCAAACACAGGTGATTGAAAAAGGGAGGGCAAAGTTAGCAGCCTCCTCTTTTATAACATCCCCACTTTCACAGCTGTAGTGGAGGGAAGGAAAAGGGAAGGAAAATGATGGTCTGACATAAAGAACATGTGCAGAGACTATTGATGAAAGTTTCTAAAGTAGCCTACAAATGAACTATATAAAGGTAGCAATTAACGTGAGGAAAAATTCTTGCTTCATCCCAACATCAAGTGATATATTACCTCAGAATGTCATCCTAAGTTCAAAATATATTTACTGTAGTTAATGCTGCTGTGCAATTTATGGTCTTTGGGTATTTTTGAAAAAGCATTTGAGGGAGGAAGATTTTGAAAATAAAAAAGTAGTAGTTTAATGGATAGCTATGAGAGACATTCTATTCTTCTTCTGATAGGGACCTGAAGTGTATTTACAAGGGATGCTCACCCGGGAAAGCATTTCTCGGGGGTGATGAGTGGAAAAAGCAGCCAGTGGGTAAAGGGTTAAACAACCTCTCACCAGTTCTCTACTCATAATTACAGCTTCCTGAGGCTGCTTTTCATTTAAAAAACTCAAAATGTTTGGGCATTGTTACATGCGTTTGCATGTAACATGTAATTTGCATAAAGAACCTAGAGGAGGGATATAAGAAGATAAAACAAAAGAGTTTACAAATGTTATAAGTGTACTTGGAATCCAATCAAGACATTTAAGTAAAAGAAGGATAGCATGATCAAACCATCAAGTGAGAGCAATTATTTTGGCCAGGGCATTCCAATTCATCTAGGAAAGGAAAAGTAAATCGTAAAATATAGTGGGGCCACCAATGAGAAGATTGCACAAACTGAATAACTAATACACAAATTATGCCTTTTGTGATGGAAACAGGGAGAAAAAGACACTTGTTATTTGTAGATAAAAAAGGAAAATCAGGAATTAGAAACAGCTTTGAATCTGTTGCTTCATTTAAGTCTTTGGTATACAGTGAGGAGCAAGGCTGAGTAATGTTGCAATCTTATACATACTTACTTGGGACTACCTGCCATTTAACTCTTTGGGACTTTTAAGTAAACTTGCATAGGATTGAACAGTAAATATATTTTAAATTTAGGATGACATTCTAGGGTAATATATCACTTGATGTTGGGGTGAAGAAGGAATCTTTCCTTGCTTTAGTTGCTACCTTTATGTAGTTCATATGTAGGCTACTCTAGAAACTTTCATTAATAGTCTCTGCACATGTTCTTTATGTCAGACCATCATTTTCCTTCCCCTTTCCTTACCTCCACTACAGCTGTGAAAGTGGGGATGTTACAAAAATGGAGGCTGCTAATTTTGCACTCATAATCTTGGATAAATAATACATTTTAATATGCATTTTAAAAATGTCATAGCAATAATTAATCAAACTCATCTTAATAGTATGACTGTATTCCAGAAGAATTGGATCTAATGGCAAGGAGGAACGTATCATGATTATCCATTCTACTTTCAGAATAAGACAAGCTATAGATTGTTTCTACCCAAACATTTTCTTTCAATTTTAATTCTAATATAAATTTGGGGGGACACCCATTCTTTGTTAACTCTTTAGTGATGAAGAATTAACCTTATCCGAAAGTAAAAGAGTGGGTGAATACTATCACTTCAAGAGCATACTATTGGGCTTTTGGCTAGGCCTAATATGGAAACACCATTCATGTAAATCATTGGCTGCACAAGGCTACTGTATGCATGACTTCTGCTTTTTCTGTGATGTCAGTAGCAGCTTTTGAAGCCGCTGCCATCACAGAGGTATCAGCAGCTACATGTACAACACCTAATTATAGGAATCGGATCACACAAACTGTGCCTTCACATGTGTATGTCTTGGCTGGGAGACTGATGGCTGCCCTATATCTTTCCAAGTTGATCGCCTCGGGTGCTGCCATTATGATGTTGCCAAAGGTACACATTATTGCTTCTTCTTTTTTTGGTAAGATTTATACTTCAGCATTCAATACTGGTTTTGATCTGTCTGTTGTTAGTAGTCTCACCTAAGCTTTCAGTTAAAATAACTTAGCCTCAGGCTTGTAGAGAAAACCAAAACCATAAAACATTTTGGCAGGACTGGATGGAAATTCCAGGCATCAATTAGCGAGGCTTCTTCTCTGCACAGAGCTACCAGCCCTGTACTTTGTCACCTGTGCATGGATTGTCTTCTTCCCTTTGCAGATCTCCCTTTCTTTCAGTTGTTTCATTAATCCCAACCTTATTTCCAATTTGTATTTCACAGAAACCAATATTCACAGAAATAAATTGGGCAGCTCCTCAAATTGTGTGAAACAAATATTTATATTAAGTTGATTGATTTGCATAATTTATTCCAGCTGCAGAATTTTAAAATGTTTAGTATAGAATTTGAATGCCCCATCTCTCAGAACCATTTCACACCTCTTCAGAGGCAAACCCAGGTTTGTCAATGAAGGAACACTCAACAGGGAAGTGTACCCAATCATGAACCTCAGACAAGAGTATTTGTACATTGCATTTATTTCCAAACGTTTGTGACATTCATTTACATCTTGGGTGAATATAAAAAAATATATGTGTGAAGTAGGACTGGATGGTAGAGGTTTCAGCGTGGATAACTATATCAGTGTTAACATAATTTAGAACAGCTGAAGTATACAATTGCAAATGTGGATGCACTACAGCCTAATATATTTGGAATCGGTGGATAAAAATCAATGTTCTTCTTCGTGGTCTCTGTGCATTCCCACATATGGGCTCTGCGCCTGCTCGGAGCCTTGCTTTGGGAAACTTCTAAAGCTATCGGAATGAAAAATTAGGCGGGAACCCCTCCCCCACCATCCTATGTGCATACTCCAGAGCGCTCCCGCCTATTACCTCAGTTCTTCTTCGACCACCATTGTGTGAGTCTCGCTAGGAATGCGTAGGATTGAACAGATTTCTTAGACTTCTGCTCTTCCTTTTCTCTCTCTTTCTATTGTTTTTTCTCTTCTAATAGATAGCATTTTTTTTTGTATTCGGAACGGCGATCCGCCTCAGATCGCGACTTCAATAGAGGTGTATGACCTCAGCAGGCCCCTTTCGTAAATGTATTATGACTTACCTCCTCTGGTAAGTCAGCTTGCTACTCGCCCATATGTGGGAATGCACAGAGACCATGGAGAAGGACAAGTTGCTTACCTGTAACTGTGGTTCTTCAAGTGGTCATCTTGCATTCACACAACCCACCCACCATCCCCGCTTCGGTGTGTGATGCTTAATTGTTATATTCCATACTGAAGAGCTTGTGCCTTCGTTTCTGAGATTGTCTCACACTGGTGGTCTCAGGGAACTGAGGTAATAGGCGGCAGTGCTCTGGAGTATGCGCACAGGATGGTGGGGGAGGGGTTCCCACATAATTTTTCATTCCAATAGCTTTAAAAGTTTCCCGAAGCAAGGCTCCGCGCAGGCGCAGAGCCCATATGTGTGAATGCACAAATGACCACTCGAAGAACCACAGTTACAGGTTAGCAGCCTGTCCATTTTTTTAAAAAAAAAATTAAAATCGGATTTTTTAAAATTTAAATCGGATTTTTTTTATTTAAATCGGATTTTTTAAAATAAAATGCTTTTTGAGGAAAAATCTATCTAAAAATAGTTTTCTATTTAAGATACATTATAGTCCAAAGGTTATTCATCATGAAATAAGGATTAGTTTTTAATTATGTAGCATGAGGCTGTATATTCATGCAATGTTTAAATTTTTTGGTAAATGAGTTCCATTTATCCATTCACGTCATGCTCTTCCAGAGGTTTCTGTAAGATTATTGGGCAATTTTTCTATCGAAGATATTATCACAGATGCTTGGTTTTGCAGTTCTCAAAACTGTGAATTTGTGTCTGCAGAGATCACAATCCCATTGTTCCTTTGCAAATCTATGTACACAGAATCAACCCCTTACCTCTTAAGTGCTAAGTTTAAAAAAAATCAATGAATAGATTGTTGGGAGTGAAATAGATCTGCACAAGAAGCTAAAAATGAAACCTGAATCTGCTTGTAAATGTTAAGTTTATACCAGCAAAAATGAGTCTTTGGTAACTCTGAGTTGTGTAAAATATGTATTAAGCTTATAGCGAGGAAGAGTGCACTTTTTGGGGGGGGGGAGAAGTCACATGATTAAATCAAGTCTTTCTGATTAGTGATTAAAATCGTGATTAAAATCATGATTTAAATCAAATTGATTTAAATCAAATCCACCCTGTTTGAAATAGATATTTTTGAGTATCGAAAATAGACTCTCTTCTTCTGCAGATCAGAAAAAATGGCTGACTTCAATTTCTCAAAATTAAAGCCATACTTTAAGAATGCTCACTATTATTTAACTTATTTAATGGTATCACAGAGCATGTGCCATCATCTCAGAAAGTTAATCATCAGATACACAAGCATGCTGTCTCCTCAACAGATCCTCTGTTTCTTTTTAAAATGTATTTTAATGTGTTTTTATTCTTTTATTCTGTTTGTTCACCACTCCAAAATTCTTGAATGGGGAATGGTATAAAAATAATTGTAAATAAATAAACTAATTAATTAAAATACATACTGCTCTTTCCACCAGTTATACTTTTTTCCTTTTTCCCTCACAGGATAGCACATTCTTATGCTTCCCTCCTTCATCTAATAATATGTTATACTTTTTGCAGTTTTGGGCTGCTTTGCTATTTATATTTATAATTTCTATTGCCTGTTTAATGTACAAAGGGCTTAATAATTGTTACTGTTTTTGTGGAAGTTGTCAACAATTCCCTTGTTCCAGACAGATCACAACCTGTTGTTCAGCCTTACAGGTGTTCCCATCTTCTGCAGCTGTAGGGAACATAGGAAGCACCCTTATACTGATTCAGACCATTGGTCCATCTAGCCCAGAATTGTCGACACTGACTGGCAGTGGCTCTCTGGGATTTCAGGCAGGAATTTTTCCTAGCCCTACCTGTAGATGCATTTTTGAAACGGACACATGCTTTCAAATGCTTTTTTCCCTTTTTTTTATCCATGAATCACATTGCAAGCTCAGGAATATACAGACCTTGACCACAGATTGCATCTGAGTCTGTGTTCGGTCTGGAAGGTGCAAACTGTGTAAAATTCTGATCAAAAATGATCTGAAACAAATTTCTCATACATTCCTATTTGTATCCTAATACTGTTGTGAAATTGGGAGCTCAAGGATGACTCTACTTGCCTACCCTGTTTCCTAGCAGAATTAGGGTGCTAAGAAAGAGGAGGCATGAGGAGCATGATCTTCATCAACATTACTGCGATGTGGAGGGGGGAGGCGTTAACCTTGCCCCCATACCCACAATACTTACTCAATATCACTGGGGGGATGAAGACGAGCTTAAAGCCTCCTCCCTACTCCAGTGTTCTGCAGGAGGATTGTGTGTGTATGCTTGTGTGTTTATATAAATGTGCATTTGTGTGTATGTGCATACACACCTGATTGTCCCCAAGCCACCTACCCAACACTGCATGCAGTGGTCAGGGCTGTAGAAGTTGCCCACCCCTGGATTAGAGCCTATCTGGCTCACTCTGTACCAGGCTGCTTTGGGTGATAAAGCAGCAGGCATGGTAGCTAGAATAGAAGTAGAGGAAAACTGGGGATGAATCCAATTGAAGTTTTACTAGCCCAGCCTTCTCCAATCTGATGCCCACTGGATATGTTTGACTACAACCCCCGTTATTCTGAACCAGCATGCCATTTGACCATGCTAACTTGGTAGATAAAGTAGCTTGTGTTCACTCAAACCTGGATGCCACCTTGCATACAGAGCAGCTATAGGATGTTACCTTAAGCCCTTCTGGTGGTTTGGCTTCAATGCCTTTCAATTACTGCAACCTGGGGATGTGGACAGAACACTAGGATTTGTCCAGCCTAATGCCTGTATTTTCTTTTGTTGTCCTTCTTGTCTTATAATATCCACCTGGGTAGGGAAAGACTGGATAAATCTTGGAGGTGGTGAGTGACTTGTTTAGAGGAAGTGCTATCAGACCACTCCTAAAATAATCCTCCCCAGGTGGGGATGATTTTTGAGTGGTGGCTCAATTTTAGATATTCCTGGATCAAGGAATTATCAAGGCGCATTTCAGTTTTAATTTGGCTTTTGGCATGGCTTTGGACTGAAACTACCTTGATTGCTCTGGTAAAGAATTTTCACTAAGGGAAAGATAGAGGAAGCGTGACTCAATTCTTGTGGACCTCTTGGTGGCTTTTTATTTCATCGACAACAGTATCCTTCTGTATCACTTTGCTAAGATGGAGTTGGGCCACTGTACTCTAGTGGTTTCACTCAGTGATGTGGGGTGAAAAATTTTCCACAGAAAATTTTCCAGCGCTTTATTTTTCCATGGAAATTGTCACTATTGCGACAAACCCCGAAGAGGCCGGAGGCTGCACAGAAGAGGCGGGAGAGGGCTAATTCCGGAAGTGATGTCAATATTTAACCCTGTCAAATACATATGTACATACATGCGTACATACAGAGCAGCAAGAAGGTAGGACATTATTCTGATTTTTACAGAGGAGTAACTGAGACTGAGGATATGTGAGTGATTCTATAACTGAGAAGGAATTTGAATCCTATGCTCCCAGATCATTGATACCGTACAGTAGACCTATTAAAATTATACTAACAGCCCAATCTTAAACATGCTTACTTGGAAGCAGATGCCATTGATTTTAATGAGATTTATTTACAATTATGCTTAGGATTGTCCTAGGGGTCAAACATAAACAGAAGTAGGCATCTCTGTGGAGATCTCTAAATGGATAGAAATCCCATGCACACATGGGCGCTTTCCAGTGGGGCTGTTTGGCATTGGACACTGGCGACTGAATTTAGTCCCAACCTTTCACTGTCTTCCCCACTGAACAGGTGATCATCACAACTTGCAGCTTGTTTCAGACGGCTCCTTCGTGTCTATACTTTTAGGGCCAAGCATATACTGCCTGTTACCACTATGTGGTGATTCAAAGCAAAATGTCGTAATTCATCCTGCACCTAAGACAAGTGAACTTTTATTGTTCTTTGTTTCTTCACAGTGCTATGAGGCTTGAAGAGGGTTATTTAGATGAGAGTGAAATGCAAAAACTAATGAAAAAATTGAAATAAGCTTCTTTATTGGCCAACCTTATCATGGTTTTCAGAATTTTAAAGCACAGGTGAAGTTGATTGTGATAGAAATAGAACATACTACACAAGGGGATTGGAATAAACAATTTACTCTCTCATTAAGGATGACCATGCTTAAGTGACTTATGGCATAAACGTTGCTCAGTTTCTTGTTATGTGTTCAACCGACCTTAGCTGGAATTAAAAAATGGTTTATTCTAGTCCCTGTTTGGAAACATTGGGTAGAATGAAGCATATGCAAATTTTCATATATCAGTCATGAATCTGAAGCTAGCCCATGCTAGCAGTGACTGTGAGAATGATTCTGAATCCATGAGTCAAAATGATCCCAAATTTACATTGACTAACTTTGTTAGTGCCTGCTAACTATTCTGTGTTTAATTTCTTTTTAAGCAAGCAATAACTAGCATTTTACTATAAGAGGCAGTCTTTGCACAATAGCTAAAGATAAATTGCCAAGGAAACTAATAACAAGTGCCCTTCCTAGATTCATGCACACTTGCCCATAAGCAGCAAGCACCTTCACAGTCATTGATACTCCTTTGTGTAAATGGAACAATATGGCTCAATTCGGACAACATGTTAAGCAACTGAGGGGAAATAACCCACTGACGGTGTGTTAAAGAGGTGGTGATCTACAGACGACACGCTGCAGCAGGCTCTGCAAAGATTCGGTAACCCTCCCGGTTGTTAATAATGTACTCGGCTCTGACTGACAGCTCGGCTGCCATTTTCCCCGCTTACCAAACTCCGTTAGTCCTCCAGGAGGTATCCCAGCATACACTGCGGCCGAAAACCATGGGCGCCACCATTGCAGCCGATGCAGGACACGCCTCCCAAACCTCATTGGCTGCCTCAGTCAGTGGGCGGAACACAGAAGCCTCAGGCAAAGAGGTAGCCAGGAGGAACGGCAGCACCAATACAACAGTCGCACCCTGCGCCAAGCACTGCAATTCCAACGTTGGCACCCATGCCCCAGCCCCCAACCCCCCCCCCCCCAACTCCCTCCTAGAGAATCTTCCGCACACACAGGAAAGAAGGCAAGAGTGGGGTGGCGTAGAAAACTTTATTCAGCAGGGAGACCAGACATGGGCAATAAGGCACATGGGCAACACTATGCCAGGGCAGAACTTACGGAGAGGACAGTTGCCCCTGGGAAGGGAGGCGGTGGCTGGAAGGCACAGCGGTGAAGAGGGGAATGGCCAAGGCCACACCCCTAGGGAGCCAAGCACGGAACATGCCAAGGGGATGTGGTGGAGAGGGGCGGCACGCCAGGGAGAGATGCCAGTCCACAGATGGAACTACACAGCTGACGCTCACAGGGGGTGGGGTAGCGCAGCCAGATCCAGGCACTGATACTTTCACACACCCGGGACGCTTCCACATGGGCGCGATGCTCCCCAATGGGGTTCTCGGGGCCCGGCAAAGGCTCACTGTCCAGCTGTGTTGGGCAGATGAGGGGGGGCTCTCTGGTCACCGCTTCCCCTGCCCTCGTCCTTCTGGGTGATGAGAGGGTGGAGGTGGCGGTGCAGTGGGGGGGTGTCTACTTTGGGTGGGTTGTTGTGCTCCCTGTTGGTGGGGGGGCAGCCCCTTGTTCCTGGGCGCCTGGGCTTCTTGCTTATTCCGTCCCCCCTCCCCCCCTTTGCCGTAGCGCCCTTCTGGTGCGCTTCCCTTTCCATTTGGGTGACTGACTGGGCACCCTGCGTGAGTGCTTGCAGGAGCTGGCCCCTTTTTGAGCACCGTGCCGGCTGCCTGGTGGGGAGGCAGGCGTCCTGGTTGCTATGGCGGTGATGCCGGGGCTCTGTTGCAACCGCGCCTGAGCGACCGCCTGCTTTCTGCCGCTCTTGCTGCTCTCCTCTATGGTCTTTTGCGTTAACGTACTCACCTCAGTTGTTTAACCCACGCACCTCTAGAGGCTGAATTTGGACAACACGCTAGTCAATTGACGTAACTTTCAAACAACTCGCAAGTGAGTTGTTTAATTCCGTTGTTTAAATCTCCCGCTTAACCAACTGTGGGTTGTCTATCCGTTGTGTGGCTGAATTCGGACGACACGTTGAACTAACCAACTGACGGTTGTTTAATTAAACAACCGTTGCTTAACGTGTTGTCCGAATTGAGCCAGTGTCTCCCTTGCCAAACTATGTACTGTTGGGTGGCCAACCTGCAACATGGTGTTCACAAGTATTGATGGTTCGAAACATTTTCAGAACGCAAGTCAGTAGGCTGTAATGCTCACCTCAATGCAAAGCAAGATTTACAGCCCCAACATTTCTTCTCTAACTTGGATTCAAATATGAACTAGTGAGCCTTCCCCCTTCCTCCCACCTATCCAGATCCACCCCTCCTAGTCCCCTCCCACCCCATTGCCTTGATTCTTGCTCATCCAAAAGCAGCAATGGCAGAGGAAGGGGAGGTGTTTTCTCTTTGCCCACTTCCCTTAATGTCTGGCAAACTCCTATGTCTGTGCATTTGGGAAAACTACATTATCTAGCACCCTTTCCATTCAGCATGCAGCCAAAGCACCTTGCCAGATATTAGAGAGGGAGGGTGGAAGAGAGAACTGGGCCCTGCCATTGCTGCTGCCACTGCCAGAGCAACAACAAAGGTGTGGGGAGGATGGGGGGATGTTGGGGAAGAAGCGGATCAGTGGGTGAAGGGACCCTGTTGTACTCCAGTGACATCATCTGAAGGGTATGAAGTAGGCTTGGAATTGGTATTTGAAAGAACAGAGCTATTTTCTAAGATTGGGGGAAACATATCTTTTTAGAGCCTAGTTCCAAGCCTGAATAGGAGGAATTTCCCCATCAGTAGCACAGGCAGCAGGGATATGTGGCCGTCCTGGACAAGAGATAGCGCTCTGTGGGCTTAGCTTTGCCATAAAATTAAGCCTCCCTGCTGCTGCCTACTTCTGACTTGGTATGTTAGAGGCAAAACTACCCCAGGGCACAAGGGGTGAGCTGTATATGCCCTGTAGTACATTTTAGAATGGCGCTCTCTTGTCGATGGGACTTGAATTATGATATTCTTGCCCCAAATATTTGGCTACACTTTTTGTATATTACTAAGGGCTTTCTGCTAAAGTACTCTTAATTCATTGGAGCTATAATTATAGGCTGTAGAAAACAAATTTAAAACCTAACTGAGTTTAGTTTGTATGGATGCTTTTAAGTAAGATATCATGCTAACAATATAAATGTAAATTAGTCTGTCGATCAGATACTCGTAGATAATGTAAGCTTTTCTTTTTTTAAAAAAATGCAGCATATGGACATTAGTGATAAAGCTCCCTCTACTGGAGTGTTTTTTTATTAACAGTATCTACATCAAAAGTGTTGCCCCCTTCTTTAATGTGCCTAAATGATTCAGTAATGATGCAGATTGAATAATGGAAAGATGTCCCGTTTTGCTTGCCAGAGCCATTGATTAATACAGTAAAGAACATAGCCCCAGTGATACCAAGTGGGTCAACAACAAGAAAACTGGTATCATACAGTTATATCGGACATATACCGTGGTCTGTAGCATGTGCATATAGTTTAAATTTCATACCGCAGTAGAATGAATTGCCTTACCATGGTTCCCCATTTAGATTTTTATCACTTTCCAGGCTTTGTGTAACTGATAGATGTTCAATTATATGTAAAGTGACTATTAAGGCATCAGTACTCATCTAGGGGTCTAGGTCTCCTCTCCCTTCTTCCCTTGAAATTGTGTTAAAGCCATTAGTGTTACAAAGAAACGTGCATTCATCAGGTATAGCGATGGAGGCCAGGGTGCATATTACAGCTTTTACTGCATATGAGACGTTGCAGTCCTGTTCTTAAGAACTGCCAGGCAGATTGGGAATCACGGTCACGGTTAATAGCAGCGAATTGCCAGCTCTTGATGGGTGGGTAGTCACTCTTTTCAGTGGCTGCCCCCTGGGGGAGAAGGTGGAAAAACAGAGGGAGGGAATTAGAGTGACTTTGCACACTTGAGCAGGTTCATGCCGCTGGATCAGTGGCAAGCACTGGCAGGGCTCCACTCTGGGGAGGCTCACAACAACATCACAGTCTCATTTTTACCAATTGGTGTTGCTATAGCCAGTGGTGCTCAGAGGGAGAGCAGAGGAAGGAGGGGTTGCGAAGGGGGAGGAGGAAATGCTGGAGACTGGGCTAAATTAAACAACCAAAAAGTGTTTTGTAAGTAAGTAGATTTTAGTGTATAACCATTAGCAAAGTGCTGCTAATTGTACAGAAGTATTGGAATTTAAGTTTTAGTGGCTCAAAAACTCTTTGCATAACCTAAATTTTTTCAAGGTTCTTTGGGTGTAGAATGGCTTATAATAATGATTTTGACTAATACGATTTTTGACATGCAACTTTAATGCCTAACCTTAGTACAACTCCAGCGCATTTCATGTGTATTCAGCTGTAAAGAGTGATGATTTAAAGGGATAATATGAGAAAAAGGTCATTCTGGAATGAACCTTTAACAAATTGCATAAAGGAAACTTATTATTCCACAAGTAGAGGGCTACGCAGTTTTTCTGATTATTTTTTTCTGCTTGATTCAAAAAGTTGTTGAGACATGATAGGGAAAAGAAACAAAAAAATGAAATAGAAAACTGCAAGCAGTGAACATTCTTGTGATGGTTATGATTTTGTTGCTACTAAAAATACTCTCCAATAATGTGGTTATTCATCTTCTCTTTTCTTTTGGGTGAAGAATTCGTTCCAACAAGAAAATGCTTTTATTGGTTGGAGGACTGCCTCCTGGACCTGACCGGCTACCCAGCAATTTGGTTCAGTATTATGATGATGAAAAGAAGACATGGAAAATACTGACAAGTAAGCAGTTTATTTTATGTTGAGGTACCTTGATGAATTTTAAAACATGGTTAATCAAATTAGACACTTTATTGATTTGCTTCCCTACAGAGATTTGTTTATATATTACAGAGGTTTCACAATGGGAGAATAAATTGAGATTGTGGAAGATACTACATTTACAATGGAATAAGCCTAAATTAAAACTGGCTTAAAATCATTTAGTATACATTTAGCGCAAACTTGCTAAGTTTTCTTAAATAAGCCTCCCTCCTTCTCTAGAAACCCTGTGGTGCATCTATATTATGGACACTGTCCAACCAAAGTTAAGTACAAGTCCCGTTGGTTCAGTGAGAGATTTAAGCATGTGCTTAAATCTTTCCCACTGAAATTAATGACTTAGCTGGATTGTATTCAATTTATATTCTACTTTAGAGTTCATGGCACTCTATTGTATTGTGTTGCATAGCATTCTCTTTTACTTCTCTCTATCGTATTTATTCTGATGTTCACAGTAATAAAGAGAGTTTTCCCCATGATCTCTTACAGCCAGGTATCAGTGGTATGTGCCAGCTCCAGGAAACTGCCTTGGCAGGCTTGCTATCCAGATTTTTCCCCTTCTTTCTTAAAGGGCAAATGTGTTTTACAGCAAGCATTTTGTCCTAAGCTCTGGGCTTTGGAACTTATTGTTATATTGGCTACGATTTCCAGTCTAACTTGGTCATGGAATCAAATAATAGTGTTTTTTTCCAGTGCAGCAGGCTGTGTATGTACTGGTCCCCTTGTGAGCAGACTAGCTGCATTGGTCAATAAAACTAAATTTTTAACTGTCAGAATTGCCTAAAGCTGTTCAAATAAAATTATAAACGAGCAATTTTGATCCATAAATCAAACCCATACTTTAAAAGCTAGACAACTAGTGAAACTTAGATTTTCTAGCAGAAATGCTCTTTCCTTGGAGGTCTGATCCTAAGAGGCCACTTTACCTGCAGCAGTGCAAACAGAAGCTTGGGAAAAATGTACTACACAGGAAACAGCAGCAGTACAATAGCACCATTTGTTGCTAGAGTACAAAGATGTCAATTGTGCCTAGGACACATCTTCTAAGGTAGATGTGGTTCTTCTTTTAGAACCATAGTCTTCAACATTTTCAGGACCAGGACCCACAATTAGAGCCAGTGTGGTATAGTGGTTAGAGTGTTGAACTAGGAGTCGGGAGATCCAGGTTCTAGTCCCACTCAGCCATGGAGGCTCACTGGGTGACTTTGGGTCAGTCACAAACTCTCAGCCCGACCTACCTCACAGAGTGGTTGTGAGGATAAAATGGAGAAGAGGATTATGTACGCTACCTTGAGTTCCTTAAGAAGGAAAAGGGCGGGATATAAATGCAATAAATAAATAAATTAGCTCCAAACCTCAGCATGGGACCCAGTTCTAAATTTTAATGATTTATTCTCATTGTTCTTCTTCGTGGTCTCTGTGCATCACACACTATGGGGCTCGCGCCGACGCCGAGCCTCACTTCGGAACTTCTAAAGCTTAGAAACTCTTGGCGGGAACCCCTCCCCCCACCATCCTATCGCGCATGCTCGGGTTCCTGCCTACCTCAGTTCTTTTTCGACCGCCTTGCTGGTTGCCTCACAGAGAACTTCTCCTTCTACGTTCGTATATAGTTACCTCTCGTTTGTCAGCTTAGTCTCTCTTTTCTTCCCTGTAGTTCTTGTACTCTCTCTTTCTCTTAGTCTCTATCTAATATATATATATATATATATATATATATATATATAATTTAAAAAAATTCTTCCTTCTATCTATTGTTCTTCTTGTATATAGTTATACACTGCATTGCTGAGGCAGTGTAGGGGTTAACGGTGTGGGCCCCCACCCTCCCCCCTCCTCTGGGACGACCCGCCGCGCCTTTTAGTCTCCTGTCCCCTTCACGGATTGCCGCGTTTTTCCATCCTTCGCGGCGAGGACAAGATGGCACAGAACGCGCTTTTCAAAAATTGTACGGGCTGCAGAGCAAAATTAACATTGTCCGACAGCCATTCAAAATGCTTACTCTGCCTGGGGGAGACGCACGTCGTGGAGTCGTGCGCCCACTGCCTCAATTTCTCGAGGCAGACGCGCAAGAACAGGGCGAATAAGCTCAGGGCCTTGCTGTGGAAGAAAGCCCTGGAGACTGTGGACATTCCCACTCGCCCCGAGGCAGGAGACACCACGAAGTTGGCGCCGCAAGCGGAGCCGGGCGCTCGCCCTTCGAAGACAAAGCCCTCCCTTCCCGCAGAGGCGGGCAAGGCGAAGAGGCACAAAAAAGCCCCTAAGGAGGGAGCTGAGGACAAGCATCGAAAAAAGGACAAATCCAAGCTTGCCTCGCAACCGGCGAAACCAGCACAACGCTCGGACGTGGCTCCGGTGTCGAGGCCGAGCAAGATGCCGAAGCCGGTGTCGGTACCGACGAGCTCACCGGTACCGATGAGCTGGCCACCTCCATCACCAGCAGCGTCGGTGTCGCTGCCGATATCGTGGCCACACCCGGCGCCTCCGTCAATACCGACGCATCGACACCGGGTACTTTCGGTACCGAGGGACCTACCGGCAGCAAAATCGATACCGAGTGAGCCAACTGCACCGCAGCGCCCGAGCTCGGCGTCAGGACTACATCTATCTCTCTCTCCACCGGCATCGGATTCGGAGGACCATCCATTCGATCCCCTCACGCATTGGGAGCCTCTCCCACCACCATCACCGCCACCAACGTTTGCGACAGTTGCCCAAGACGACCAACCTCGGTCACCGATGGCCCTGGAGGATTGGGACCGATTCTCATCTCGCTCCGCCCAGTCCCGGGCCGTGACACCTTCACAGGGAAAAGACTGGAGGATGTGGCGGACCCGTTCGTTCCTCTGCTACCACCAAGGCAGCCACCGTCGGCAACGGTGTCAGCACCACCACGGAGCGCATCGAGGCATGATAGCCCGAGGGTGCCGCATCCTGCGATGGAAGTTGCGGCCCCACACTCTCTGTCGGATGATGACTACGTCTCAGACTCCTCGGACGCCTCTGCAGGTGACCCGCCTTCTGTCCCTTCGCCGGACGAGGCAGTGGGTACTGATAGAAGAGCATCGCCATCGGTCGAAGTGGTATCGTTCACAGAGCAGATGCAGCGGCTGGCCCAATCGCTAGGCATTGACTTGCAGCAGCCGGATGAGCCACCGGTAGATGTAGCCTATGACGTTATGTACGGCGACACTACGTCCACCCTCGCCATGCCACTCCTTCCAACGCTCCTACGCACGCTACAGGAGTCGTGGAAGGCACCAGCCACTATAGGACCCGTCTCCAAGCGTGTGGACTCCCTTTACAAGGTCCAGGACAAGGACACCGGGTTCCTATTCCAGCATCCTAAACCGAACTCGGTTATAGTTGAGTCGGCCCAAGGACGAACGTCCAAGTCCCACTCGGCCCCGGTAGACAGAGAGGGCCGGAAGCTGGATGCGTTTGGACGGAGAGTCTATTCCTCGGCGGCTCTAGCCATCAAAATTTCGAATTACCAGGCGTTGATGGCACGATACCACCTATTCATATGGGATAAGGTCGCTTCACTGCACGCCCACTTGCCGGAAGACATCAAAGCGGCGGCACAGACCTTCCAACAAGAGGCTACGGCCCTCGCTAAACAGGAGCTGACCACGGCTCGCCACCTCGCAGACTGCCTGTCGAAATCAATGGTTGCTTCCATCGCTCTCTGCAGACATGTGTGGCTGAGGTCCTCTAATCTCCCGCAGGACTCCAAATCGAGGATTGAGGATCTTCCCTTTGATGGAGAGGGCCTATTCAATTCTACAACGGATACGACTATGGACACCATCCAGAAAGCAAGAATGACAGCGAAAAAGATGGGTTTCTACCCTACGCTGACAGGACAGTCCTACCGTTCACGTAGATGGCCTAGACAGCAATCTTACCACCGCCAAGGTCAGTTTAGGCAGCAGCAGCAGCCTCGCTTCCAACAGGCACAATCAGCCTTCCGTCAACAGAGGACCTACCCTCAGGGTAGGCCCCGCCAACAACGCGGCAGACAGGAGAGCAACACCAAGCAGCGACTTTGACTTACCCCAGGCCCATCTCCAACTGCAAGCCCGATTCGACCACAGGCTCCTTCCATTCTACGAGGCGTGGGCCAGCATCACGACGGACAAATGGGTCCTCAGCATCATCAAGGAGGGCTATCGCATAGAGTTTGCCACCTTACCACCGACGGGGCTAAAGAAGTTCACTCCTGCCTCCTCCATCCTTCGGCAGGAGGTGGCCTCTCTTCTCCAAAAAGGGGCCATCGCTCCAGTGAACATCTCAGAGCTACAGGCGGGATTTTACTCCCGCTACTTCACAGTCTCGAAGAAAGATGGAGGGCTTCGTCCGATATTGGACTTGAAGTTGCTCAACGACTTCTTGCTGACCAAGAAATTTCGGATGATTACACTGGGAGCCATCCTACCTCTCCTCCGTCGTGATATGTGGTTCACCCTCGTAGACTTGAAAGATGCCTATTTCCACATCCCTATTCACAAGGACCATCAGCGTTTCCTTCGCTTTATAGTCGGAAGCGAGATATTCAAGTTCAAAGTCCTGCCGTTCGGGCTAAAGACCGCCCAAGGGTGTTCACGAAGTGCATGGCTGCCGTTTGTGCATTTCTCCGTACATCGGGGGTAGAGCTTTACCCCTACCTGGACGACTGGCTGATCGTCTCGCCGTCCCACTCGCAGGCGTTGAGGGATGTGTCCACCGCAACAGGGTTGCTGCGGAGGCTGGGCCTTGTGATAAACACGGAAAAATCTGTGTTTCAACCCACTCAAACACTGCAGTTTATCGGTGTCCTTCTAGACTCAAGAATCGGGAGAGCGTTTCTGCCGGAGGCCAGACAAATGAGTCTACAACGACTGGCGCGAAGCGTCCTGGAATCACCTCACCACAAGGTCCTCACTTTGCAGAGGCTGCTAGGCCTTATGGCCTCATCTGTCTACGTGGTCAGATGGGCGCGCCTGAGGATATGACCTTTGCAATGCTTCATCCTACAGAACTACGACCCACTTCAGGAACCCAATTCGGCCAAGATCACGGTGCCAAATCCTTTACGCCCGACACTCCTGTGGTGGACTCGGAGGGAGAACCTACAGCGTGGTCTTCCCTTTGTAACCACCAGCCCTTCCAGGACTATCACCTCAGACGCATCACTTCTGGGGTGGGGAGCACACTGCAACCACATTACGGTACAGGGAGAATGGACAACTTTGGAAAGGACACACCACATAAACTTCCTGGAGTTACTAGCAGTGCAGAAGGCACTTCTTGCTTTCAAGGACTACATTGCAGGGCACCATGTACGAATAGTATCAGACAACATGTTGGTTGTCTGGTACATCAACAAAGAAGATGGCACTCGGTCCAGCACTCTGTTACGATTAACTCTCCGTATCTTCGACTGGGCGATCCCGTATGGCATACGCCTCACCGCAGTCCACATAGCGGGTGTGGACAACGTACAGGCAGACACCCTCAGCCGTCAGTTTGCGAACATCCACGAATGGACCCTCTGCCCACATGCCCTAACGACGATCTTCAACAACTGGGGCACCCCGAGCATAGACGTATTCGCATCTGCGGACAATGCAGTCTGCGAAGCATACTGCTCCAGAGCGGGGATCGGCGTAGGGTCCCTAGGGGACGCATTCAACACCTCGTGGGGAGCTGGTCTTGTCTATGCCTTCCCGCCCTTTCCACTAATCTCCAAGGTTGTGGCGATTCTCCAGCTAGAGGAAACAAACGCGATTCTAATTGCGCCATGGTGGCCGCGCCAGGCTTGGTTTGCCCCCTTACTCCGCCTCTCTAGGGGAGAGTACCATGTCCTACCAACACGACCAAATATCATCTCAATGAACGGGGGTCTCACGCACCACCCGAACCCACGAAAGCTCAGACTCACGGCGTGGCGAATCCGGCAAGATGGCAGCATCTAAACTTGCCACTTCCGGTCAGCGCTATCCTACGAGAAGCAAAGAAGCCGTCTACCAGGCTATCATATGCCAGGAAGTGGAGGAAATTTGTGGCTTTCGCTAGTTCGAGGGGAGTCTTGCCACAATCCTGTGAAATAGCGGAGGTGCTAATTTTTCTCAACTCCCTTCACGAAACTGGGCTCCGGGCAGCATCTGTGAAGGTCTATCTGGCGTCAATCTCGGCTCAACATGACCTCATACAGGGATTCTCAGCCTTCTCCCACCCCCTGTGCAAAAGTTTTCTGAAGGGGTTGACCAATATCAACCCTCCACTGCAACCTATTGTCCCTCAGTGGAGTTTATCAGTGGTCTTAGCCGCACTATCGGATAAGCCCTTCGAGCCGTTGGCCACCATTGATATCCGACTACTAACCTTTAAGGTAGCCTTTCTAGTGGCAATTACTTCTGCAAGAAGGGCATCGGAGATTTGTGCCCTCAGGCTTGACCCCCCCTACACGCAGTTCTACAAAGACAAAGTAATACTCAGACCTGGACCTGATTTCCGGCCAAAGATCATCTCCAGCTTTCACATGAACCAGGACATTGTTCTCCCAACGTTCTTCCAAGCGTCCAAGGATGCCGTGGGCAACAAACTCCACTCGCTTGATGTCAGACGAGCGCTGGCTTTTTAAAAGGACAGAACATCATCCTTTCGCAAATCGAACCACCTCTTCGTTTGTTATGGAGGCCAGGCTAAAGGATGCAAGGTTACTACCCAGTGCTTTGCCAAATGGGTGGTCCACACTATTTCCCTCGCCTATGAAATAGCAGGGAGAGAGCCGCCAAGTGCTCTGAAGTCGCACTCCACTAGAGCGCTGGCAACCTCCACAGCTTTACTCCGAGGTATCCCTATTCCGGAGCTCTGCAGAGCAGTGACCTGGTCCTCCGCATCTACCTTCGTCTCGCACTACAAACTAGATGTCAGAGCGAGGAGTGACGCCAGCTTTGGCCGAGCGGTCCTATCCTCGGTTCTACAATGAACTTCTCTACAGCGAGTCTACCCTCCTCCAGTAAGTGTTCGCTAGTTACTCGCCCCATAGTGTGTGATGCACAGAGACCACGAAGAAGAAATGCAGGTTGCTTACCTGTAACTGTAGTTCTTCGAGTGGTCATCTGTGCAGTCACACAACCCTCCCACCATCCCCTCTAGACCTCGCTGTTTTTTAGTGGTCTAAGAGTATTCATCGCCATGCTACTCCATATATATATATATATATATATATATATATATGTATTTGAATATTTATGCTATCTCGTTTGTGAGGCAAATTATGACAGTCTCATGGAACTGAGGTAGGCGGGAACCCGAGCATGCATGATAGGATGGTGGGGGGGAGGGGTTCCCGCCAAGAGTTTCTAAGCTTTAGAAGTTCCGAAGTGAGGCTCGGCGTCGGCGCGAGCCCCATAGTGTGTGACTGCACAGATGACCACTCGAAGAACTACAGTTACAGGTAAGCAACCTGAATTTCTGCTCCTCTCTTTAGGGTGACTAGATGCAATGGAGGGTAAGCCTCCTATATTTTTATTAGGATAGCAGAAGGCATTACGACAGGTGCAGCTTCTCACGGAGGAATAAAAAAACTGCATCTATCAAAGTATCTTTTTCTACACAACTCTTCCGTATGTTGTCATCCTTTCTTTCTCACTCTGTAGTCCTCACTCGCTCACTTGCTCTCTCAAAAGAAATACAAACATCAGAAAAGAAAATAGGTTTGTTGTCACTGGTGTGACCCATCTTAGGTTGGGGTGTGATTCCATCATGAGTCCCAACCCCCCAATGAAGAACAGTGAGGTAGAACACTTCTTGGCTGCTGTTTGGTATCAAAACTGAAACTGATAATCGGCTAATAACTCCAACAAGAAGTTTCCCTGTGTACTACTAGGCTGGAATTGCAGTAGATTATATTCTGTAAGAATGTCAACTACAAAAAGAAATAAGACATAGACTACAAGTCCACAGCAGTTATTTTGTTATACAAGACACATTACTAGTTGAACTTCATCTGTAATCAGAAAAACATTGTAGTATATTTGGTACATAGTATTTATAGAATAGCATAGTGAATTTAATCCAGACACACTTGGCAGAGATCCACTTTCACCAGAGGAAGGGAAGGAGGTGATTTTTGCTGATCCCCCCCTGCATTCTCCTGTGTTCTTTGAAAATCTGTTCTGGAGGGGCATGGGGGACTGCAAGTGAAAATTGTCTCTCCCTTTCCTTCAGCGTGGAGCCTCCGCTAGATCTCAGTCTGCTCCAGTCTGTTCCATAAATGGAAGGAGCCCTTTTATTCACAGGAATGACAAGTCTGGATCCAACCCAGTATATTTACATTGGAAGATCTTCTTTAAAAACAAATAATATGCAGGAAAATATTAGTCTGAAAAACAACTCAGTTTTGTCAGGCAGCAATATGTGCTTCTGAGATTGATTGTGCAGTAGAGTTGTTCTCAAGCAGGAGCAAATGAAAGAGAATATGGAATATGTACATCAGGAATCTCACTTGTGATGCAGCACCAAATGAAATATTTATAAAATGCATACTTCCTGCTTTAAGGACATGGCTAGCACTTTTAATTAACTGGTACCAGCCAATATAGGAACCGTATTGTGGTGTTTCCAGCTGGTGGCTCCCAGCACTATCCGACAGACTTTCCATACTTGGGGGGGGGGGGGGGGTTATAACACTTTTTGTGTGTGTGCATCCTGCTATCTGTGTTCTAGCTACACTAATAGTATTACTTAACTGTGGGAGCAAAGAAAGGACATTCACCTGCACATGACGTTTTTAAATCAATTGTTCAAAATCATTTTGTTTAATTTGCACTAAAACACTTTAAAAAACCCAACACTATTGTACAATTCAACAAAGTTAAAAAGTAGAAGAAAAACAAAAAATAAAATACCTCGCCTAATAAACATAGTAATAAAATGATGACAGCAGGAAAGACTGGGAAGTCAGCAGGTTTTTTTTAATTAATTACAAATTTTGCATTGAAACACTTTCATTTAAGTGCAGATGTGTAAATACTTTAATAATTTGAAAAATAGGCAAAAAGTACAAATTCAAAGATCAATAAAAGAAAATGGTTAAAATGGCACCCGCTGGGAAAGGGAGGGGGAAGGGGTAGTGTACAAGCATGGCCAGAGCTTAGATTGCTTTTGTCTTGATAAACTACGGTTTATCATGATATCTGAATGTTTCCAAGCCTGCAGCTGCAAAGGCACTACAAACAGGTCAGGAGGGGAAGCATTTGTAGGAAAGAATTGATAGGCAGGAAGAGGAAGATGAGGTGCTTCCTTCTTCCCACACCTGTTGATACTCCTCTGCTAGTGCCTCCCTCTGGATGACTTTTCCCCAGTCCTGCCTTTTTTAATCAGGAAGAGGGGAAACACACTGAAATGGCCTAGGAAGGCATTTATTGAGGAGTATCAATGGGTGCAGGGAGGGTTAAGCACCCCATGCTTACCAGCTCCCCCTGCCATCCACCTCCTCCCCTTGCCACATCAGTACTATGAGATCCACCTGCTGTTATGTGTGAGGAAATTGTTCCATGGATGTGGTCATATTCATTAGTTTTCCTGAAAAGAGCAGGGCCCCCAGAAGGATGTCTCTTTCTTTGGCAGAATTGACTAGGATTTAATGTCAGTTCTTTCTTAACCTCCCAAAATATTATTGATTTCCCAACATCTCTTTGAGCCAGATTCTGTACCTGTAAAATTAGTATAAACTCCAGAAATAATGCTTTCAGTTTCCATGGAGCTGAGTTGGCTTAGCATTCATGAAAATATTCTTCTTTCTGATCTCAGGAACTGATGACATGAAGGAGATTCAAGCAGACATGTTGTTTATGTATCAGCTTGGCTGATCGAAGCTTTCAACAGATGGTGATATACGTACAGATGGCCTCTTCCCATATCATCAGTAGGCATCAATTGGAGGAATACGATCAGGTGATGAGATTGTCATCACAACAAGAACAGGTTGCTTACATAGGCTGGGTTTACACGACAGGCTAACCCACACTCAGTGGTTGAGTGTGGGTTGCTATTGAACTGTGGGTGGTTGTTGAACCGGGGGTTATCGTCTGAACACAGTGCGTATTCCACAGGGTGGCTTGTTAACCATGCAGTGTGGCTTGACTCTCAGGTCAGAAAAAGGAGAAACAGGGTCCCAGGATGCAAATAATTTATTTTCACAAAGCCCAACATGTTTCGGCCTGTCCTTTATTGAAAGGCCTTGCTCAGGGGGTTGTTAGAAGATAGTGTCTGCAGAAATTCCTCTAGCAAGATAATTGTCTCCTGTGATAAGCTATGGCGACTTAGACTTTCACCATAGATTATTTTCACCACGCATCCTGAGAACCCGTTTCTCCTTTTTTCTGACCTGGGTTGGATGCTCTCCTCCGTTTGTTTTTGATTTTTTGTTAACCACTCTGAACAACCCAAGAACAAAGTATGGGTTCTGAAGGTGGCTTGTTCAAGAAAAATAAGCTACACTGCTTGGTTAACAAGCCACCCTGTGGAAAACGTGCTGCGTTCAGGCAACATGATAACCCATAGTACAACACCAACCCATGGTTCAACAACAACCTACATTCAACCACTTGAGTGTGGGTTAGTGTGTTGTGCAAAACTAGTCAGAATTTAGAAACCAACCAAAATCTATCCATTAAAGTTTGAGAGCCAGTTCTGATTATATCTTTGCAGTTAGATTCTCACAAAAAATTATGCAAACAGAATATGCCATCACCAGGGATGCGGATTATGGAGCTCCTTTAGAGTGATCCTGATGATAGGGATGGCTTGATGGCTTCAGTAGCCATCCCGCTGGAAGATATCTACAATGTGTTTATGACTTCAGAGATCTCAGCTCATTACCAGTATCATTGTGACAAGCAAGTGACTACATAATGCTATGACTTAGAATTTAACTGGATACGTATGGAATCGAACAGGAGAGAGAGAAAGAGAGAGAGAGAGAAACATTGGGTGGGTTTTCACATCACTTTAACCCATTGTGGTTTATAATATGCTACTGTGATCCCTCAGATGATCAGACAAAAAATGTACACAGAGTAGTTTTCCCCCTCCCCTCGCCCCTCCACCCTCTGGAGTCATCCTACCCATCCGGGATGGTATCCCAGTTTCCTTTGTGCTGGATACCATTCCCTGCCAACACTCATGCTGCAGCTATGTCACGTTCCTCTCTCCAGTTGGCTGGCTGGGTGCTAGGGGATGTCTTCTTCTATCTCTGCCTTGTCCCGCCTGTCTCACCCTGGCTTCAATCCTTACCTCTTTCCAAGCACCCGCACTCTTACCACCACACTTTCTTTTCACTGTAGAACAAAAGATCACGAAGGTTTCCCACTTTTCTGCTTGCTACTGCTGCTGTGCCTTTAACAGTATCTTGATGTGCAAACATCAGCGGTAACTTATTAACTCCATGATGAGAAATTATTTGTTTGATGATTTATTCATTCCATTCTGCTCTTAGGTGCATAAGAGCTGACCTAATTAGCATTTTGCCCTAAAAATGTTGTTGGACTGTACAAATAAATCCTATTGCAACTGCATCTTTGTTTGATTTTTATCAGCCAGATTTCCCTGCTTCTCCCTTTCCCCCTGCCTGTCTGCCCCATCACCACCATCAGCCCACATTAAACACACCAGAAAATATAGCAGTTTTGCAAACAGAACACATTTTAAAAGAGTTCTAAGTTTAGTTCTAGGAGCATTACCATCACCCCGCCACTCTTCACCGCCCCCGTCCCCAGCTGGATTTCCATGCTTTTCCCTTCTCTCCTGCCCATCTACACCCCTCCGCCGTTGCCCTGCTCAACCTGCAGTGTTCCCCACCTCTTCTTACACTGCTCTTCCCCCTGCCCACCTGAACCAAAAAGGGGGTAACATCTCTCAATCCTTGGACGTTTGCAGGATGACAAAATTTCATACACAGGTTCCCCTCGAAGGGAGGCACCCATTACACAAGCAAAACCTTGCATGATTACAAACACATGAGAGCGAAAACACCTTTGCACCGAAAAGAGGGTGGCAGCTCTAAATTTTGTCCCGGAATGGAACAAAATTTCACACACAGTTTCCCTTCATGGGGAGGCACCGAAGGCAGAACTAAAACCCTGCGTGGCCTCTCCATGGAAAACATGGGACATGTCTACACCAGCCATTTATCCCAGGGTTGTCTCTAGGTCGTCCCTGTGTGTCCATATGACACACGGGATCCCAGGGCTGACCTAGGAATGACCCCGGGATAACAGAAACGGGATATCCCAGTTTTTCCATGGTCCCGGGACCATACTGAGGACCACACCTGGTGTGGCACGGCATCCCGGGTCCTAAAACGGGCACGGAGCTGCACGGGGTTTCTCTGTGTCCATGGGCGTGAGGTGGGGGACGCAATTTCGCCATCCCTGGGATGGTGAGGGATTGGGTGTTTGTTTGTTTTTAATTACCTTTTACCCAAATCGTGGCCACGCGGCTCCTCTTCTTTAAAAAAATGGTGGCTACGACATCCCTCTTCTCTTCTAGAATGTTGTGCGGCTGTCTATATACTGGGGGAGGATCTCAGAAGCAGGTAAGTCCGCGATCCTCCCCCCTCCCTCTACGCCCTTAGGTGTAGATGAGCCTATGGAGATTTGGAAGTTTGATGAGCGCACCGCCAATGGGGGATGAGGGTGGAAACAACTGGAGAGCGCAATCTGTTGCAAGGCAGATCTCAGAAACAGAGATCGCCTGAGAGGGGCAGAGTGGTGGCAGTGGCTTTGACCTCTCTTGCCAGGCAACTCCATAAGTAATCTGTTTAAACCACTCTGGAATGCCAGACAACACACTAAGCCATGATGGTTAAAATAAACCACACTGCAGATCATGAATTGTCAGGGTGGCTTATTTTGGCTAAATAAACCACCGTGTTTGGGGAAAACTGCATGCAGGCAACACAATAAACCACCATGGCTAATTCAGAAAAACAAACCATTTTAGCTTATCATGTTATGCAAACCCATAAAGTTAATGGGATTAATAGGTTAATGTTTTCATATGGGGGTGAAAAATGTTATGTTGGAATGATGCCTTAGTAAAATGGAGGTAATGTATAAAATATAACAAATGGAACCATGGATATTCATGTCCCAATCAAATGATGTGTCAGATAAGTGCCTAGTAGGAGATTTGGGACTGGGGGAGTGGGGAGGAGAGATGCTTCCATGCTATTTTTTTTCTTCACTAAGAGGAAAAGCAATATCTGACTGCATCAGTTGATTTATTTTATACAGTGGGTAAATAAATCACAGGTCTTAGTTTCTACAAGAGTTGGCATAGCCAGAACTATGCAGAGAGCTGCAAGCTGACTTGCTGATGTTGTACACAGTAACTCGGGGGCGGGGGGAGTTCTTGCTTTGCCCTGTTTAGTATTTCTATTAAGAAAAATCACTACGATCTTAAAAGTATGCAAGAACCTAGTCACAGAAGCAAAAGCATAATGGCTGCTTCCAGTTTTAAATAGCAAATATTGGTTTCTTTTGTAAACCACCCAGAGAGCTTCAGCTATTGGGTGGTAGAGAAATGTAATAAATAGGAGGAGAGAAAGATTCAAAGGAACTGAGATTTTCAGTGGAATTCAACATCCCCTGCCGCTTTTACATGCTTGTATTTCTCTTGGACTGTCTGGAAGCAAAAGAAAGGGAGACTGAAAGGAAGACAAGAAGATAGATATTTCAAACAAGTGTTTTCTGTCTCGTATTTATAATCAAATACAGGAAAGCGTTTTTGCAAATCAAGTGAAAATAATGAATACAGGGAAAATGCTTCTTTGCTGACTCACCCAGTGTTCCCACACACACAGCCTGCACAAAACATACATTTTAAATAAATGAGTATTGTCTGTGACATAGAGCATAATTGGGTGGTTCAGGTTTAGCAGGAAAAGCATTTCATTGTTGCTGATGACTATCTGTATAAACACTCTCATTATAGTATTTAAACACAGCAATCCTATACATATCTTCTCAGAAGTAAACTCGATTGTGTACAATAGTACTTGCTCCTAGGTATGTGTGTATAGGACTGCAGTTACGCTGAGTTTATCTGCTTCTCACAGGAATTGTTACACATTATTGAAATGGAAGCTAGAGACTGCTGCTTATATTTAAATTTTAATTATTATTTAATATTTACAGCAACCATTTTGTTTAAGTCCTAACAATTTTAGAAAAATCTTTCAGGCTGAATTTTAACAAACAACGTGTTAGAAATGAGATAAAATAATTTTAATCTTGGAGAGAGTGAGTGAATCTGTAGGGTTTTTATTTTATTTTATTCAGAGTTGTATAGCACTTCCCCCCAAAATTCTAACACTAAGGCAATGATGTATTACTTTTACTTTCATTATATGTTTTTAATCAGAGCGAGACTTCACCCTAGATAAAGCGATGCTTTCTGCATGGTCTCACTTGTTTTTGCTAAAATCTTTTGACATGATTAATTTTACTTTAATGCTTTTGTCTTGTTGTACTGGTTAAGATGATGAGGATGAACCAGGGCCAAAACACTTGCTTTTCTATCCCAATATCACTGAGCATTTTTTTTTTTTAAAAAAAACTTAGATGTGGAAAAAAGAAGAATCCAATTGGAATTATATTTCTTGCTGGCCAAACATGAGAATGCATAATATTAAAAGAGGATATCCTTACTGGTTATTAGTTTTATTACTGATGTTTCTTTTATAATAGCATCACCTGTCTAATGGTGTTAGTGCAAACAAGAAAGATCCTTGAGAAGCAGGTGGAAGCTACAAATAATATGCCCACAAGAGCTGCCTACTAACTCAGAAGAGGCAATGCAAGGGGAAACAGGAGATGGAGGTTTGAGTCCCACCAATGGGAGATGCGAATCTGGCCTCCACTAGGCACAGATTGACTTTGGGGGGATTCCTGCTGGTAATAGTAATGTAAAGTAGAAAAGGAAAGGCAACAAGACATCTCATTCCCCAGGGAAGTAGTTTAATCTCACACCCACAAAGAAGACCCATGATAGTGCCTTTGTAATCTTCAAGCCTATGACACATCCTCCTTTCCTCCCTCACTCAACCTGACCTGACCCCATCCTATTCATGGGAGGAAGTACGCGGATCATACCTTAAAGCATGGTCTCCTGAGCACCTTTGTTCACATTGTGGATTGCCTTGAACTTGCAGACCCAGATGCAGCCATCGAGTTGAGATTCTAGGTGAGCGTTTATGTCTGGGATCTTGAGACAGGATACCTCTAAACCTCAGGCCTGGGGCCTGAACCCAGCTCCCCTGGGGTCCCAATCTGGCCCTCTGGAGTTCCCCAGACAGCCATTCCCTCTTCCTCTAGCGCCACCCCTTCCCACAACCACCAGTCGTTTAGTAGTTTCCCAGCTTTTGTGCAGCTTTCCCACCATTTCCCCATTTGAAATGCTTTACCTAAGGATTAATTATAGGCAGTAAGAGCTTTAAACTACATTATAATGGTATTTTTTGCCTTCCGCCCCACCTAGAGAGAACGAATTTCGCATGTTCATTTTACTAGTATTTAGTAAAAAGACGAAATAAACAAACCGTAGCCCCTTGTTAATGTTTTGTTCCAGTACACCACAAGTATTTGACCTGAAATATTGGGGGGGGGGGAGGGAATCAAGCACACTTCATGTGATTTATATGTTATTTTATGTGGAATACTTGTAAACATTTAAAGACAATTATGTACTTCTCTTACATTGTTAAAATTTAAGGGGGAACAAAGGTACTGAAAACTGTTGACACAAAAATTAATTCTAGCAGCCCAAAGAACTTCTTCATATGCTGACAACCGCTCGTCTGTTCATACAGAGTTCAAATCTCTTCTACTAATGTCGTTGGAGTACCTTCAGTTATGCTGTCATTATTTATTAGTTTCATTACACTCTGAGACATTTATGTGTTTCATTTATATGTATTCTCTTACATATTTGCTAAGGAAAATGTTAAATACAACTTTGAAACTGCCAAGCTTGCCTATTATTCTATTTGCAATTGGCATACGTTAATTTTTACTAATGAATTTAGGAAACAGGTTTTTTTTTCTCGCGGAAAAATAAAGCACTTGGAAATTTTCCACATCACATATCACTGTATCTTCCTAAAATAAAGAAGGGGACAGAGTGATGTAGCCCTGGGTCTTGAGGAATTAGATCTTTTTCCCTGGCTGGGGATTATGCACTCCTGGGACAGAGATGATAGACAGTGAAAATGGCTTTCTGAAGCTCTCCATTGACCCCAATGGGAGTGTGTTATCTTATGCCACCTCTTCTGCATACATAGCATTATGTGGCCTGTGGTCAGAAGCAACCCTTGGCCAAACATAGGGTTTTCTATTAATGCAGGCATCTTCCCCACTAGCCCCCAACTACCCAGTTTTCTTCTTGCCCTGTTAGGAACCTGCAAGGGTAAAGGCATTGCCTGTGTAATTTATTTATTTATTGAACTGGTAATTTTACTGTGCTCTACTGCTGGATGCCATTTTAGGAGCAATCCTAACTCGGCCAGTGGGTGATGGTGGGCTCTGCTAGGAACTGTAGACCAAATTCTGTGGCTCTCTGAGACTGGAGAAGGGTGAAGATGAAAATCTCAGGAAGAGGGGGCTGGCAGGACTGTGCTTTAGTCATGGGCAGACTGGAGAGTTATGTACCTTTCTGTAGTGGCATTGGAACCACAGGGTAGACTGATGGGGACAATTCATCTTATGCCTCTTTATGAGTTTTCCAGAGCTGTCTGAAAGAGGCAGTGCTAAAACCATTTCGTAAGAAGCCCTACCTGGATCCATAAGTGTTGAATAATTTTGAACCAGTTGTGCAGGTCCCTTTCCTGGGCAAGGTTCACTGACCAGACTCACAGATGTGACTGATTTTCTGGTTTCATTTCAGTTGTGGATCAGGTTCGGTTTTGGTTCTGAAACTGCCTTGGCTGCTTTGTATAATTACCCATGTCGGGAGAGAGACGGGGAATGTGTTCCTGTTCATCTCTTGGTGATGTTCAGTACCATTGATCATGGCGTCCTTCTTGAGCAGCTCTCTAAGTTGCTTTGCAGTGGTTCCATTCCTACGTGGACAGTTGTTTCCAGAGGGTGGTGCTTGGGGGTATTGTTCTATCAACCATTCTATTTAACTTCTACATGAAACTGCTGAGTTTAAGGTGCAACTCTACTTCTTTTCAATTCAAGCATGTGTGGCAGTGGGTTTGCTGAACCAGTGTCTGGCCAGAGTAATGGAGTGGATAAGAGCAAATAAACTAAGGCTTAATCCAGACAAGACTGAGGCTCTGCTGGTGAGTAGTTCCTCTGTCTGGATGGAGGAAGTGAACTGGCTCTGGATAGGGTCATGCTCTCCCTGAAGGAACAGGAGCGCAGCTTGGTGGTACTCTGGCATCCATCATTGTCACTAACGGCTCAGGTGGCCTCTATGGCACGGAATACTGGCTACCAGCTTCAACCTGTCATTAGTTATGGCCTGACTGTTGTGGGCTGCTTTTGTAGTGATCATTCTAGGTTGCATGGTGGGTGGGTGGGTGGGGAGGATTGTGTGTTGTGGATGAACACTTTTAGTTCTGTATTATTAGGTGTTTCTTCTTATTTGCATTATTACGTCAGTTATTGCTTATATTGATTTTGTTTTCTCTGTTATATTAATTATGGATTTGAATACATGTGTACATGAGTGTGTGTGCATGAATAAAAGTTGTTTTGAGGCTGCTTTCTGTGGATGGAAGTGACACATACATTATCCTCTTTCATAGGCCTGTTCCTCAGTGCTGAGTCATTCATGGGCGAATGCATAGGAGAAAACATATAAAGCAAATGTAGCACTGTCCTTTTCAGCAAGAGGGTGCGAAGCGAGGGGCTGGAATTGCAACAGGTCTCCAAGAGTAAAATGAAAGCTGAAGTTCAAAAGACAAATTAATTCCTATAATTCCTACTTTCCTTGCATCTTAAAAAAACCAATTAAATATTACACTGCTGTTTACTTCTGCCTTCTGCAACTATAGTGGATGCCGATCTATTGCACATAACCTCCTTTATACACACGTCCAAACTTTTCATAGAGATTTGATATGCTGGTTTTGTGAGGAGGACAGAATTTGACAGAAGGCACTTTCAAGCAAGTAATCTTGCCCATGTCCCCTTTGGTGTGATATAGTCCTTTGAAGGGCTGTACCATGGAAGTCTTGAAATATTTGAATAAGTTTGAAATGTAGGAATCACCCTTATGAGATGCAGTATTCCAGAATTTTAATAGGAAGTTGCCTTATACTTGGGCCAAATCCATACCAACCAGGATACAGCACTATGAAAGCGGTATGAAAGCGGTATATAAGAGGCAGGAGCCACACCAAGCAGGATATAGTGGTATGAAAGTGGTATATAAGAGGCAGGAGCCACACCAAGCAGGATATAGCATTATGAAAGCAGTATATAAGAGGCAGGAGCCACACCAAGTAGGATATAGCAGTATGAAAGAGGCATGAAAGCGGTATATAGGAGGCAGGAGCCACACCAAGCAGGATATAGCGGTATGAAAGCAGTATATGGAATATGACATGGGCTGCAACAGTTGTCAGTGCACTTCAATATTGCTATAAAGCAGTAATGTGGCTCCTGACTCTTATATACCGCTTTCATAGTGCTATATCCTGCTTGGTGTGGATCTGGCCCAGGTCAGACTACTTGTACATCTTCCCCAGTATTGTCTGGTCTGACTGAAAGTGGCTCTCCAGGTTCTCAGACAGGGATTATTTCCTATTACTGGCTACCTGGCCCTCTTTTTTTTTAAGGGGATTCATTGAGCCTAGGTCCTTCTGCATGCAAAGCACATGTTCTACCACTGAGCTACGGTCCCTCCCCTTAATTAATATAATTCTACTGTGCTGATTTGTACGCTGAATCATACATATCATTATTTAGTTAGTTAATTATTTAAATTTCTTGCCTAAGGGATGGGGTGGGTTATAGCATATTTGGAAACAACATGTAAAAGGATAAACATCTAAAATTACTCACTATAAATAGGCAAAAATCAATGGGATTATAATCCCAACACTCCTTCTCACTCCCATGTCCTCCTTATTCACATAATATCAGATGCAGGTTTAAAATACGCATTTTACTTTCTTGTAAATAAACAAATCTATTCTATTAGTGCATTTGGGGATTGTTGCTTTGCCCTTCTTACAGTTTTTTTTGTCATGAGGTTTTCTCCCAGCTCTGAGAGACTTTACCTTTTCTGTTCTTACTCAAAGTTAGTTTGCAAAATATGCACAGCAAAATGCCAGGATTATTTATAGAATAATGGGGGCAAACTGTGGTGTTTAAGGAAATGGGGGTGAATTTAATCTCTTTATATGTCCCCATTATGCTGTTTGAAGATTGACAGTTTACATTTATCATACTTATGTGCAAACTGTATACGTTTAGACACCCAAACTTAATTTGGTGAGCAATTCTCAGTGGCCCCAATAAATTCTCTGCATCTCACTTTGTTCAGTCAGCAGTCATAAGCACCAGGGCTTCTGCTTCAGTGCTATGTTGAGCTTGGTTTCAGCCCTGCATTGCAAAGCTTGAACAAGTATTGGCACATTACTAAAGCAGCAGCCTCAACACTAGACAGCTTTAATGAAGGCTTTGGATATCTGAAGAACTAATGACTCCCCTAGAATGTACAATGGTTGTACTAATAATCGCAATATTTTTGTGTAAACATTTCTTTTTCTTTATTTTTTTTCCAAAAGTTTAGCCACCGTTTCTACCTCAGAAAGTATCTGAAGCAACACACAATATAAAATACATACATGGACAACCATAAAACAAATAGGAAAATAGGAAACTGCCTTATACTGAACCAGATCATTGGAAATCTTAGCATTATCTACACTGACTGGCAGTGGCTCTTTGGGGTTTCAGACCAAAATCTTTTCTAACCCTACTTGGAGATGCCAGGAATTGAACACAGGGCCCCTGTTCAGACAGCATGCTAAACCATGATGGTTAAGCATTTTGAGCTAAACATGGCTTAGCATGTTACATGAACCATGACTTAGTGTGTTGTGTGAACCATTCCTACCCATGGTGGTTACATAACCACGGTTTAAACACACTCACTAACACTTTGCTGCAAAAGGGTTAGCAGCCTAACCATGGCTTAGTGTGTTGTCTGAATAGGCCCAGTATCTTTTTGTATGTAAAACATGTGCTGTATCGCAGAGCTATAATCCTTCTCTAAAATAAAGACCAATAAAATAAACATCCAAAAAAGTAGAAAGAAGTATAATGCCTACTTAGCCCACACTGTATGTTCCTTTACCTGGTCCAACAAAACAGAAAATCTAAAGACAAATAGATTCAAAATTCAGATGAGGGGAAGAAATTACAACGATAAATGTATAGATACCTTGACTTTTATTGAAAGATTAAGACAATTTCCAAAACCCCAAGGGTTTACATTTCATTGAAAAATGGCAAGGAATATTTCTGAAAGTCAATAGGGCAGTGAGAATGTGTGTGCGTGTGTGTATGTGTATGAGTGAGTGATATGGAGTTTAACTACACAATGCCTGTGCCAAGCATGATATATGGCTGTATTCCTATTATTGATGCATGGCTGCATATCTAACAGCAAGGGGGGGAGTTCTAAGAAAGAATGGAAATCCAGTAGATTGTCACAATGTGTGCTGTATTTGTAATTGAAATTTTATGTTTTTCCATTTCAAATACCTTTCAACAACAATCAGAACTTTCCTTAAATGTGTTTCATTAAATTATAATATTATCAGATACAGCCTTTATACTGCTATTATTTAGCTGAACATATTTTAATATCTTGGATGAGTGTTTCCTCCATTTATTCCAGAATACATAAAACTTCATTTCATGTGATTTTGTTGCACAAACAAAATATCCATACATAACTATAAGTACAGTGTTAGTTTTCTGTATCCAAATCAGATTTCCTCTCATTTTAATTTTCAAGAGAGAAGCAGTGAGGTGGGTGTAAAAATCCAGGGGTGGTGAGCACGTATGTTGTCCATATCTGCTGTAGGCCATCAGAAAATTTTGCAAAGCAAACTGGAAAGAAACACATGCAAATTACCCTATGCAGATTAATTTGCATAGGATTTTTTTTGCAGAAAACTTACCAATTCAAAGTTTTCCAACAAACTCATCACTAATGGAAATTGGTAGACAGCGCTACACGAGCCAACAGAGTCTGCTGGAGAGAAAGGCCTCCAATGTGTTATAGCAGGCACTCAGCCTATCAGTGAATAGATCTAGTTGTGGATTGGCATGTAGATCTACAGACTGCTGTTTCCTGGACATATCCTGGGGGGGAAATGGTGGCCATTTCTACACTGGACTTTTGAGGTGGGATAGCCCCTAGGTGGTCCCTGAAAGTCCAAATGATGCACAGGGACTCCAGGGGACAGGGGGGATGGGCACGGGTTTTCCCCGAGATAAGAGATCCCTGGGGAAACCTGAGTCTTCCCGCGGTCCCGGGAATGTCCTGAGTCTGCGGGAGGTGTGGCCGCCCATACCGCCTGGTGCCCACTTACTCAGAAGTAAGTGGGCACCAGAAAGAGCATGGTGCCATGCCGCATGGCTTCATGCCCATCAGGGGAGGGGGGAAAGGAAGTCCGCCATCCCTAGGATATTCCCTCCCCAATTTTGGCTGTGATTTTTTTAAAAAAAAAACATATCTTATCGAAGGAGCACAAGTACGCTATTCCCAGCTCCATTTTTTAAAAAAATAAAATGGCGTCCGGGAGGAAGCTGGGTCATCACACTTCCATGTGCATTAAAGTGACGATCCCGGAAGCAGGTACTTCCGGGATCGTCCCCTTCCCTCCCTCTCCACCCCTATGGTGTAGAAAGGCCCAGTGTTGTGAATAATAATGTACTTTCCTATTGTGTTTCTTTTTATTGTGCGGTCTTTCATTAGTTCCCTTTTTCCCTTCCTATGCATCCTATTTCAGCCTATTTTGTTAGCACTGTCTGCAAAATACTTGGTCGCCCTTTTCAGAACTTTTTGCATTCCTTGATATGATGGGATGTCTGCCTGCTTTCTAACACATGAAAACAAAATTCACCTTCACCCCTCAAAAGGACTAATAATTTCAAGATAACATTGCTGTTGTTGGTGAAGTAGGCACACTGTCCATTTTCTGTGAAGCAGAGCCAACATTCCTTTCAGTCTAACTTCTTTCAGTCAACAATAAGTGAAGATCAGGGCCCAAGTATGGCAGTGGGGACTTGGCAATTATGATAAGGAAAAATATCAATACTAAGATTGTGCCTGGGGATATTTTATGGAAACTTATTTCCTCATATTTATGTACTGTTGTCCAGATCTTGTGAGGTATTTCGGGGCCAGTCACAAATAGTGTTAGAGCAGAACAAGAAGCATTCTAAACAGTGGCCCTTCTCTAGAACAGAGAACCCCTATTCATGAATTCGATAAAGTGTTGTTTAAATATGTATGGGGAAGGAGCACTCCGGCCCTACCCCTCTCCTTCGTTGCTCTTATCACTGTATGTATTGATGGCTATTGTTTCAAGTGGGAGACAATGGGAGCTCTCCATGTGATCCGGAACATTGAATAATTAGCATTCTGGATCGCATGGATAGAGGAGACTCTCTGCTTCAGACAGTCACCTTCCACATGTTCAATGCAACAGGAACAACAACAGAGGGGACATGGTTTGCACTCTCCCCCTCTGTTAAACAACACACTTTATCAAACGCATGTATAGGGCTAGAGTGTGAGCCTGTGCAGTTAAACTAGGACATATAGAAAGAAAGATGCTCTCTCAAGAACTATTCCTACCCCAGTTCTTTGTGCATAGGCAAGAGGGAGAGGGAGCTGGTGGGAGGGACAAAGCACTAAAATGACAAGGTTTCAGATGAATATCATGATAGTTCACCTGTTCCCGCAGTGATCTCAGGTTCATCCCTCAGTTATTCAGGAATATCACTGACTGCTTTTGTCACGATTTTTTCGGCTCACTCGCTGCAGTCCTGAAGTCTGCAGCTGATGTGCCCCCCCCTTTACGAAGCTGTTGCTGTTCAGCAAACAGCCAACCCACTGTCAGGGGCGTGTCCAGACATTTTGGAGGTGTGTGGGAGTGGATTCAGCCACCATTTTTGCCACATGTTTTGGATGTGTATCGGCATTTTTTGGCACTGAGAGTATGTATTTTTTTTAACACAAACATATATCTGTGCAGCATTGCATATTTGATGGACTTCCTATCCACCGCATGTGCACATCTCTGACAAGTCATAAAACAAAACCCAACTCCATAGCCGCATCATCTGTATAGCCCCGCCCACTTCTGCCAATCCACATGCGGAAGCGCTGTCATGGGATACATGTCCTCATGCAACAACACTCCTGTCATAGCAGAAACTTCTCTTGCGTGTGCCCCATGAATGCCGATCGCGGAAGCCCCCTTCCCTTGCAAAAGGGCTGAAGGTGTAGATTAGGCCTAACACTACATAGTGAAATAAATAAATAAAATAAATAGGTAACTGCCCTAACTTTTAATTAGCTGTCTTGAGAATCTAACCATTGCAGTACAGAAAGATGGCTCCTAGCACTAACAATTAAAAGACATTGATTTCTGTTTTTCCTCCTCTACGGATTTTGATAGAAAAAAGAGAAGAAGAAAAAAGTAGAAAAACAGAGGACAACAAATTGTCATCTGGAAACCCCCCCCTCCCCAATAAAATTCCATCCATGAGGCAGAGTGAATGCATAATAAAAGTCTCACCTGGAAGCACCCAGACAGTGTGAAAGAGGGAGGTCATAGGGTTTGAATGGCTTAACAGCAGAAGAGTATTAAGGCTGTGTTTGGATGTAACACTAAACTATGCCACTGTGTACTGTAGCAGCCACCATCATAGAAGAGGCATTCCTTCCTGTGAGAGAGAATGGGAATGCCTCTTTTGAGTCAGTGTTTGCCATGTACAGATTGTTGCAGGATCTTCACTACTGCTTTAAAACAGTTTATTATGGTAGTGATTATGGGGCCCAGGACACACTCCATATACAGTTTTCAACCCGTTTTCAAAGTGTCATATCCTGCTTGGTGTAGATCTGGCCTGTGGCACCTTTTTAATTGGATGAAAAGTATTTTTAAATCCGTTGATCTAATTCTGGGGTCTCCAGCATGGTGCCCATGGGCACCAGTGTGTCTGTAGAGACCTCTCTTGGCACCCACCTGGTCTCCTGCCCCTCCAGATTTTATTTTCATTGCATTAATTGTGGGCCTGGTGGGTGCCAAGAGACCCCGGAATTAGATTTTAAAATACTTTTCATCCAATTAAAAAGGTGCCATAATCAGTAGATGGTGCAAAGCCAAGTGCTGCCCTCCAGTGCCATGTTTATTTGGGTTCAAAAGAATGATTTTATGTTTTGGAGCCCAGACCCCCACCTATGATTTTTGAACAAGTTATGTTTCTTTTAGTCTCAATAGTTTGCTTTTTGGGAAATGAATATTTTGTGCCCATCATGGGAACCATTTTGTGAATTTGCAACAAACAAACAAACAACAACAAACCACATGGCCATTTTGTGAGAGCACTCACAGCACACTCCCAAAATTTCAAATGTCCCCACCGACCCAAAAAGGTTGAGAACCACTATTCTAATAAATTGTTGCAGCCAGATGTTTGCTGCATGTTTCTGGTGGTGAGAAAATGCATTTCATACATTACAGAAAACATGTTGCCAACTCATGGAGGAACTGTAAGGACTCATCTTTTGATGTATTGTGTGAAGCAGCCACAAGGCAGTGAGCAGAAGCAATTATTTTACTAGGAATGAAGTATGGAATGGGAAACCAGATGTGTTTGGACTGCCAGAGGAATCACAGGCTGATTCTCATTCAGTTTGGGTTCGGGGAACCGAGACAAGAAAAGACAAAGCAGATATTACAGATTTAGTGCCAAATCTGTTGCGATCAGTGGGAGTTGTAGGAGCTCAGTACTTGACAGGATTGGCACCAAAAACATTTGTTTTCTGTACACTGAATTTGATTTCTTTCCTTAAACCTAAACAGGAGGAACAAACAGAAGTTAACTGCTGGAGAGAAACTAGCTATGTCATTCATGTTGCATTTCACATCTTTGTGTTTGGTTGGCTACGAATTCTGAGGTGGGGGCATGGGAGGGCAGGGAGCTGTGAACTATCTAGTGATTCAGTCTAAAATTGCAATGGATCATAGAATCATAGAATAGTAGAGTTGGAAGGGGCCTATAAGGCCATTGAGTCCAACCCCCTGCTCAGTTCAGAAATCCACCTCAAAGTATACCTGACCGATGGCTGTTTAGCTGCGTCTTGAATGCCTCTAGTGTAAGAGAGCCCCCAACCTCCCTAGGTCATTGGTTCCATTGTTGTACTGCTCTAACAGTCAGGAAGTTTTTTTTATGTCCAGCCGGAAACTGGCTTCTTGTAACTTGAGCCCATTATTCCATGTCCTGCACTCTGGGATGATCGAGAAGAGATCCTGGCCCTCCTCTGTGTGACAACCTTTCAAGTATTTGAAGAGCGCTATCATGTCTCTCCTCAGTCTTGTCTTCTCAAGGCTAAACATGCCCAGTTCTTTCAGTCTCTCCTCAGAGAGCTTTGTTTCCAGACCTCTGATTACCTGTGTTGCCCTCCTCTGAACCCCCTCCAGCTTGTCTGCATCCTTCTTGAAGTGTGGTGCCCAGAACTGGATGCAATACTCAAGATGAAGCCTAACCAGTGCCGAATAGAGGGGAACCAGTACCTCGTGCAATATGGAAGCTATACTTAATGCAGCCCAAAACAGCATTTGCTTTTTTTTGCAGCCACATCACACTGTTGGCTCATATTCAGCTTGTGATCTAGAACAATTCCAAGATCCTTCTCTCTTGTAGTATTGTTGAGCCAAGTATCCCCCATCTTGTAACTGTGCATTTGGTTCCCCCCCCCCCCGATGTAGAACTTGGCATTTAGAACTTGGATGAGGGAATAACTAATTTTTAAAAAGAGAATGAGGTCCCAAGGATATTACAACTATAATGAATAACTTGACAGAGCGATCCTATACATGTCTACTTAGAGGTAAGCCCTATTGAGTTCAATGAGACTTGGTCCAAGGAAAATATATATCCAGTTATTTGGGGTTAAGCCCCATTGACTGAAGTGTGGCTTATTTCTGAGTAAACTGGCATAGGATTGTACTGCAGACTTCTGAATCATTAATGTATCTGCTAAAGAAATACAAAAAATAGCTCCATTTTGTCTTAGAGCCAATCTACACACTAGCTTTGTAATGTTTTATAAGGGTTATGAAAACTCTTTGGGCCACATGACGTTGTATACCCAAGGATTTTTAAAACTCACTTCAGCTATATACAATGGTGTGTCCTTCCTTACCGTTTGTGATTTGTGGGGGCAGTGCTTCGTTACCAGCGCCCAAATGCTAAGCCGTTGATTGGTGGGGAAGACAGAGGGGCTAAGGAGGAAGTGGGCGAGTGAACTACAGCACCCACAACGCTTGGCCCTATACTCATTGAAAGCTAGGGAATGAAAGGGGAACTAAGGAAGTGGGCGAGTGAACTACAGTGCCCACAATGCCTTGCCCTAAACTCATTGTAAAAACGAAACAGAATGAGACGGACAGAAGGGTGTGAGACCACACACATCGCTTTGAAACTGAAGATTTTTTCTCCAGTAATGTGAGTACTCCTTAATGTGGCCTAAGATGTTTTGGAACGCACCTATTTGGAACGTTTTAAATACTATTTAAAACATTTCAAGGTACTGTGTAGATAGGCTCTTAGTGGATACTGATATATGACTAGCTTTACCAACTGACTATTTAAAAAGTTATTCATAATTTGGCATCCTTTTTTTCAGCCCTTTCTGCATAGCAGTAGCTGCTGATGTTATGACTGGAAAAAAAACTCCCTTTATCCATCATCCATATCTATGAACTAATTTCATAGCCCTCAGCAAGGCACTTGTTGGATGGTTTTGGATAGATCAGTGGCTGTTTTCAGATTATCAATATCTTGTCATTACTGCCACGGTATGAATGAGTCTTTGGGCCCACATGCAGCCACTTTGTTCCTTCCTTTGCATTAGCTGGAAACAAACTAGAAAGTCTTTTGTTTATCATAGTTTCCTATTTCATTTAAACCAGGAAACTATTGTTACTAGCTTTGGAACAAGCCAGGATACTAAACCTGGTTTGAATTTGGTTTTATATCTTGGTTTGTTCTGAAGCTGGTAACCATAATTTTCCAGTTCATCTGAAACAGGAAACTTTGTTTAATGACTTTCTGGTTTGTTGTTGGCTTATTCAACAGCAGCAAAGTGGCTACTATCATGCCCAAAGACTCTTTCATAACTTGGCTTATTAAGATGAGATACTGATTGACCAAAACAACCCCAAATCTCTCAGTGTTAGTTACCCATTTAGAAAATGTAATAGCAACCTACCAGGCAGTGTTGGCATGATAAAAACTTCAAAGAAACTTATACTGTAAAAATGCCTCTATTAAGGATAAGAACTTAACACCTGTGTGCAGTGTAGGGCTGTATGAGAAATTCGTTTCAGTTCATTTTTGATTAGGATTTGCCCAGTTTGCATCCTTCAGACTGAACACGAGACTCAGACAGGAAATTGCGCACAAATACATTTTAATCAATAGAAGAATGCCTGCATTTCAGTGGTGCGCACAATTGATGCATACATTTGGGGGGGTGGGGGAAACCAAGAAAATATGGACAGATTTTCATGCGAATAGAAAAAAAATGCAAAGCTCACAATTTCGTATAGACTCAAGTCGGAACTAGGTTTGAGATGGAATCTGGAGAACTTTGGCAGTCTCAGGTTTTGCTGATTCACACATCCCTAGGGCAGTGTTATTGTTTGATTATCCCAAGTGATTTCTATCCCCATAGCTGCAAAGCAGAGTTTATGAGCATTTTGACATTCAAAATGGTTTTTCAATTTGTTCATAAACACAAAGGTATTCATTATCCACTGATCATTTGGTGCTTTCCCATTTGAAGTGTCCCCTTCCAGCCCAGAGATTTGTGAATTTGTGACCAGAAACCTACTGTGTTTTGGTTAGTTAGTAATTTATTCCAAATAATGAATAGTTTGCATTCAGAGTGAACATCTTTCTAACAGCTTTTATGTTGAAATTTATTGGCAAGTGCTAATTTTTGAATAATTATGAAGAGCAAATTTGGGTAAGGGGATATTGAATTGTTTTATAACAGTAGAAAATCAGAAGGATAAGCATAAGAAGAAAATATGTCTCTGGTAATGTTCCCGGTGCAAATATTCTTTTTATTTTGGGGTGGAATTGGAAGGCAAAGGAAAAATGTTGAATATTGGCCTGTTTTAGCTTTTTCAAAGGCTGCTTACTATTTCCTCCTTTAAATTAGAACATGTATTTCATAACAAAAAATTACTGAATGGGTCTGTTGGTTAGTGTAAGTATTTAAATTTACCAACAGTGTTGGATAGATATTATGTAGCTAATAAACTATGCTGATGTTCTAGTATTTCTCCACTTTTTCAGATGCAGGACCAACCTTTAACCTGTCACCTGGGGAAAAGTTGAATCTTTAAATATATCTGTCCCTCTTTCTTTTGTCCTGCTTTCTCAGGACATAATCCACACTGCAAATGTACTAGTTTAACAGCCATTTCTTCTCCCTAGAGAATCCTGAGAATTGGAATTTGGGCAGGAAGCTATAGAACTACAAGTTGCATGAGCCCTTGACAATTCAAATGCATAGAACTAGTATAGACATTTTTCGTGTAGACCTGTCCCCACTCTTTCACAGCCAGCTGCGGATTTGAGGAGCTATGAGAATCACATATGATATGAAGGAGAGATGTGCACCCCTACACTGCTGACAGTCTGCATTTGGCTGTGGGTTTCTGGTTTGTGTCCACTGTATCTGCCCTTGTGTCCATACATCTGCCCTTCGTACTTCACTGTGACAAACTGATGGAACCTCTGTATTTTCAAGTTCTGTTGTCTTTCCAGTTTGTGGGAACACATAAGTTATGATTAATGGCACAGTCTTACAAGGACACAGCACCAGAAAAGCATCACTATTATCATTATTTTGTAAACTGCCCAGAGAGCTTCGGCTATTGGGCGGGATAGAAATGCAATAAATGAATAAATAAATAATAAAATCAGTATAATGCAGCACAAAGGTGGAGAGTTACAGGTGGGGTGGGTGTAGGCTGTGAAAAAGGAGCCTTTTATTATGCCTGCACCATTCCTGACTCATAGTAATTTGTGGTTGCTTTAGATGACATCCTCCTCCAGGGCCTCTCCCGTGCTTTCTAAGCATTTTTGAAGGTTTTTTTAACAGAGGAAAATCCAACATTTGAGGGAATGGCAGAATGAAACACTAGTATTTGCCCAATTTTGCTGTACTACAACGCCATCTAGAGGCCATGTAGGGAAACATACAGAAAAGCAGAGAAGGAAAAACCCATGTGTACAGATTGGATCTTAATTCCACAAAGAATTCAGAAGCAGCAGTAAAGAACCTTGTCTTAAAAAGCCCTGTAAGGAAAAGGAAATCTCTCGTTCCTTTTGGCTGTGCTTGATTTTGACAGAATAAATTCTTTCTAATTTCTTATAATTGGTTGATGCCAATGGACAAACATATGTATAGGTACAATCCAAGCAACGTATATAGTGGAAGGAGGGAATCTCCTGTCAAACACAGTTACTGGAGGAAAACAACTTTTACCTTTATTGAGAAGTGGTACCTGGTCCACAGATTAAGGAGTTGAGTGGAGATACTTGTCATGACATTCTGAAGGAGTGGTCTCTACTTCACTACTGCATTTTTATCTTAGAACCTTAGAGCTTGAGGAAGAAGGTAGTTAAAAGATAAGTTATTTGTGTTTGTCCTCTAATATGTCTACGTGTATATAGTCTTATTTCTAGGACCAATGCTTTGCACATGTTTTTCAGATGTCAAATTTCTCCTCTTATTTATTGGTCTTTTCTCCTTTCATTTAACTCTACTAGTTTGTTTAATAAAGCTGAGAGTTCTTACACAGAGCTTTATAAACACATGTTATTAGATTTTTAAACCTCTTTTGAAAGTGCCTCTATCCTACTTCCTCCTAGTAAAGTGACCTTTTTAAATGGAGGGAAGTGGGTTTAGATGACAGTCATGATAAATGCGGTCATGTTCACTCAATAAAATAAGGCCCAGTGCATTTGAGGATAAATCAGTGAAATGTACAGCCCCACCTGTCTGTCTCCATCATTCATTTCCACTGTCACTTTCACAGTGGCTGATGGATCACAGTTGCTGTAAAATTAGACAGCCTTTAATCTCATTTCATCCTGATTAGCTTCTCTTTACCCTTTCCCTCTAACTCACTGACTGACACGCTAAAAACTCACACTGGGCTGTGTTTGAGTGTGGCGTACAAACTTCTTTTCAAATACCTTTTTTTGAGGGGAAGAGAGGTACTCACCTGAGATTAAATGAAATGTAAAGATGAGAGAGTCTGAGACTCCTATTAAAATAAATCAGCAAAGTAGAGGACAATATACAATTAATGAGAGCAATGGTCTGCATCACTGGACCACCCATTGGCCCATACTTTGGTTATCTACATCCATGAATTCATAGTGAACTTAGTAAGATTATCAGAAAGTATCCTAGGGGAATGTGAGGTTTACCAGTGCAAAGAGTGTGAGTTGTTTCCTTCAGAATTTAGAAAGTTGTTTTCATATAACCCAAACAGCCATTCTAAGCATGCCCAAAGACTTGTATGCATCTGCTGGGACCTTTAGACTGTTTTATGTTATTTGAAAAGAAGACCCCCACCCCACCCATGCAATATGCTAAGCTGCTTTTGAAACTCCCCAGACTGGTTTGCCATGTGACTGGCCAGTTGCTGTTTGAGAAACACAAAGTCCCCAAGCCCTACACTGGGTGTACAAAGCTAGTTACCCAGTTTTTTTGAATTGTAGCCATCACCTTTAGAACCTTCTTTTCTTACCTGAGTGACTCTGAACTTTCCCTTCAGATTGTTCCTTGAAACTTTCATTTGTGTCTATGGATCAGATTTATGAGAAGATCATAATATTGAGAATTGTATTTTTTTAATGTCACATTGATATTCTGCCATCTCTACACTTCTAAGGTTTCTGTTGATATTCTGGGATCGAACAAGTAGATTGCTGCTGAAATGTTGTTGCTATGCACTTCCTGTAGCGTTGAAAGAAATTAGTTAGTTAGTTGCCTTATCATGATACTACACACCAAGGAACTTGTGCAGTAAAATGGTAGTTACTTTAGTACAATGTGCTTGCACACTGGGACTGTATAATTGAACAGTTATATAAAATATGGTATAAAAGTGGTTTAAATAAATAAAAGAACATAACCACACGAGCAGGGCTGATCGCATGAGTCTTTCACATGGAATTTGCATTCTGCAGGGAAGAAAGGTTTACTCATGAGACCAACCCACCCACCTTCACACGCATGCTACCTCAGTATGGCATCACACCATTCCAAAGAGGGTCCCATGCTTCTGGGCTTAGGATCTGCTCTTTGTCAGAGTAAATATTTGAAAGGGTTCTTTCCTGTGCTGATGCAGTTGGTGTGTATTTTGTCATCCATTAAAATAGAAGCAGGACTTGCTTTTCAAGATTTCATATAATCTGAAGCAGGTTTCCACAACTTTGGATACACAAAGCTAAACACAGTTCACCAGCTATGTATTGTGACCTATCAAGAGCTTGACAAAACCATGTTTTTGCAGTCCCAACATGAAAAAAAACCCACAAGATTCTTTAAGCTCCCAGTGGGCACCATATAGGGCTAGTGGGCTGCATTCACCTGGGTAGATCGCAAGTTATTCAGGGCTGATCTTAAGGGACAGATGTTCAGTTAAATGCATGAAACAAAGATATTTAATTTGCAGAAGAGAAATATAGCTTCCCAATCGCGTGAGGTACTGGTTCCCCTGTATTCAGCACTGGTTAGGCCCCATCTTGAGTACTGTGTGCAGTTCTGGGCACCACACTTCAAGAAGGATGTAGACAAGCTGGAGGGGGTTCAGAGGAGGGCAACAAGGATGACAGGGGTCTGGAAACAAAGCCCTATGAGGAGAGACTGAAGGAACTGGATATGTTTAGCCTGGAGAAGATAAGATTGAGGGGAGATATGATAGCACTCTTCAAATACTTGAAAGGTTGTCACACAGAGGAGAGCCAGGATCTCTTCTTGATCAACCCAGAGTGCAGGACACGGAATAATGGGCTCAAGTTACAGGAAGCCAGATTCCAACTGGACATCAGGGAAAACTTCCTGACTGTTAGAGCAATACGACAATGGAACCAATGACCTAGGGAGGTCATGGGTTCTCCCACACTAGAGGCATTCAAGAGACAGCTGGACAACCATCTATCAGGCATGCTTTGAAGTGAATTCCTGCACTGAGCAGGGGGTTGGACTCGATGGCCTTACATATATCTCTTCCAACTCTACTATTCTATGATTCTACGATTCTATGAAAACATTTCTCTCCCTTTGCATGTTGTATACTGATTATATCACAGATAGGTTAAATGTTTAACGAATCTAACAATGCAAACAAAAGAAGTACCAAGTGACGGTATTACATGGCAATTTGTTTAAGCACAGAAGCTTTAAAAATTGTCTGAAAGGGTAAAAAGTGTGAGAGAAAGCTTGTGGGCTTGATCTCAAAATGTGATTCTGAGTTTGAAATTAACATGGTAGTGGTGATTGACTAATATAAATATAAACCTACCCATGAAATTAAGCTATTCGACCAGTCAGTAAAGGCTTTCAAAGCTATAGCCCTTAAACCACTTCTTCTCTTCCAAACTTCACATTGACTTACATGGAACTACTTGTGTAAGTAATTTGAAGATTAATAGTGTCTAGGCCTGCTTAATGGCTATATAAGATCTACCAGGAATAAGAACATTAATTAATGCATTTTCACTAAACCTAGCAGCCTAACAATTGCTGTTGCTTAGACAGCTGTATGAGCACAGACTATGAAAATATTTGACCTTTACTAGAAACTAAATATGCACCTTGCTTATTCATCATTGCCTTGGCAAAAAATAAATTTTAAAAAATCGGTAAGGAGCTTAAATGAGACTATTTGATCTTTAAGAAAATGTGTCCTAAACAAGAAAGCTGCACATATTCCTTATTGTTATTTGCATATGCTATACGGCTCGAGTGCATTGAGAAAAATAAAAGATAATAAAACAAATGAAATGAGAGATATATCACCCAAAATAATCCAAGTGTGAGATAGGCTGCCTCTTTTTTTGGCACTGGCAAAAGAGCACAAAGTAAGAGCTGGCCCTGAGTCATATTGATTTCCCACTGCACTGGTTTCCTAAGTGCTCTGTTGATCCGCATCAAGCAATAAGTTCCCTGCCTGTACATGCACATCACCTCCCCATTTGTCCTCACCTAGATTTAAGGTGCCCATATGATGAGCTGAACAAGGACATTATTTTTCCTACTGGTGACACCGGGCCAGAACTACCGCATGTGGTATGATAACTAAAGCTGTGTAAGTATGCATTTCAACATACGATTTTTGATAGTGTCACATACCACAGTGCAATACATTTTATGGCATTACAACTGCATATTTTTGTACTACAGTTCTAGCCTTAGGAAAAATATATTAAACGGGGGGAGGGGAGATTTCCTACTTCTCTACCCTCCCCAATAGTAATCCCATCCCCACAAAAAATTGAAAAGGATGTTGCAACTCTGGTAAAACAGTTTTGATCTTTCAACAAAGGGATTCCTGATTAGATGGATGGAAAATGTCTGATTGTGCTGCTAATGACATTGTACAGGAAATTAAGCGTATAGATTTGGAGGAGGCATTAAATCAGCAGGACCTTAATTTAAAAACTTAAAACTGTATGGAAATGCAGCTTGCTCATTGCTGTGTAAGAGAAAGCTACTGAATACTCTGAGTCTTCTTGTTGAAATTTTGCCAACAAAACAAAGCTTGGTTGAGGGATTTTGTGTTCATTTGTTTTTTATTATGTGGTTTTTTTTAATGTTTTGCTATTTACAATGTATTTATACGGCACTGTTGGAGACATGCAGTTTTTGCAATGTCTCCATCTTTTTTTCTTTTCTTTTTTTAGGGTGCAATCCACAAACCTGCTGCAAGGCGCATCTTTGTTAGCCCCCCTCAGCCCCAACAGCTGGAGGTCTGGAGACCACTCCACCCCAGGCTATGTAATAGCAATAGCTGGTGACACTAATGTGCCTGGTTGGTGAAGTCACAATCAGTTACCAGTCAGGAACTGCAAGTCTATTGGAGCTGTTATGACAGCTCCTATATGTCACAAACTGAGCCAGCAATGGTTACACAGTCCTTGGGGCTGTGTGGCCTCAAAGTCCCAGTTTTCCCTGGAGTTTCAGCTGCAAGTGTTGGTGATGAACAACACAGCACAGCACAGCCCAGTTATGAAGAGTGTTCTTAGAGCATCAAAACACACCAGGAAGTAGATACATGGGAGAAATTGGTGATGACTTAATCTGGCTATTTCCCAGTAATTAAAAAAAAAAGGTTAGAAGGACTGGAACTCAGCAGCTTTAAGTTCACTGGATATATGTATTGGAACTGAAGGATAATTTCATTTTGTCTGAATGTAATGTTTCAAGCTATCTTAGCATAAGTACCTTAAAGTAACCATTTTACAGAGATGGAACTTGATAAAAAATACCTGTTTTATTCACAGTTATGCCGTATAATAGTGCCCATCATTGTGTTGTGGAAGTAGAAAATTTCTTGTTCGTATTGGGAGGAGAAGACCAGTGGAATCCTAACGGTATGTACACAAAAATTAATGGAACTATGAATAAAAATGTGTGAACAGTACAGAACTACAAAACAACCAGTACAGGAGTCTCTACTGTTATCTGCCTTTGTTCATGTGACAGCAGCCATAGATCTTACACACATGCATAGTCAGCTACCCATATGGCAGTAAACTATGCGAAGGAGCTCCCTGAATTTCTCTTTCACATGTAATGTTTTTCTGATGTTGAGAGTGACTCCAGTATCTGCAAATACATAGTAACACAGAATCAACCATTGTGGCAACAGAGTCTCAAGACTAAATCATAAGTGGATTACCCAACATCACACAGTAACTGATTAGAATAGAGAATTCAACTAATCTGCTGAGTCCCATTAAAACACAATGCAATCCTGTGCATTGTATTCAGAAATATTTCACATTGAATTCAGTAGGTCTTACTCCCAGATAAGCGGGCATAAGATTGCAGCCTCAGGCTGCTGTTTGTGCATACAGTAGAAAACCACACTTAAAGCCCATCTTTGGCCACTTGAACAGCTGAATATATGCAGTATCTGGATGTTATATGTTTAGAACTAATTTTAAGGTGAAAAGTGAACAAATTGAAACACAGCTTTCTAGGATTGCAGCCTAAATTATTAACTGCCTTCCCACCCACCCCAGTCTAACAAAATATGATTGAATAGTCTAGGGAATTAAGCATTGAGCAAGCAAAAGTCTTCTGTATCATTTGAGGGTTTGGATCAACACACAGTGCGACAATTTGATATCAAGCCCATCACCTGATGAAGATGCTTCTACATGTCCATGGAAAGGAATGGGAACTCTATATACACTGTCTAGCTCCCCTCCATGTGCAGCAAAACTGCTTGTTTGAAGTTTTGGTATCTCTGTCATTCACCAGCTATCACATGCTCTTATGTGTCTGGACAATCATTTCCAAATTAAGACATTTGGTGACATTTCCTCTATATTTCTTACTACAATAAAACACTGTTTGCAGTCTTTGCTATTTTTCTTCCAGTGCTTAGCCATTTGCTTCAAGGTAAAATGTTTATGTATACATTCTCAAAACTCTTATTTATAGTCTTGTACAAGGGATCCACATAGAAATTATCTAATGGTGTAATGCATGTGTGTTTTTATTTGATTACTTCATACATTTTCTACAGCAAGAAATCAAACAATTTAACAGACTTCTGAACAAAGCAAAAGGAGAAGAGTATGCCTTGCAAAATTTAGAATATTGTCAAGGCATTGTTGAAAAGCTTGCACATGAAGGCAGAGTTGCAGTTGTAGCAGTCTGTGTAACAGAGATAATTATGACTGGGAAACTATAAAACAGCTTGCAGGTACACATTTTCACTTAAAAATGCCAGAAGATCCAGCTGAAATTACATATACTGCATATATTTTATTGTGAAAGGCCCATTTCAGCATCTGCACCAAACCAAATTATATAAACATCTTACATCTGTTCAATTCCTTAAAAACTGAGCTATACAAACTAGTCCACTCTAAAAGCCTAATTCTGGTTGAGCGTTTGTTTGTTTGTTTGTTTGTTTGTTTAAATAAATTGGTGTTCTGGAAAAAATAACTTTTCTACTGTGTTCTGAAATGCTACTGCACAAGAGGTTACCTATTGAACTATAACCAACAGAACTGGTCTGAAGACTTCTGTTGTAACCCTTATGCCCTGTCCCATATCCAAATAAGTAGGGAAAAACTCTCAGATGAACCAGTGGCATGATAGGTTTTCCTAGAGTTAGGCTGACCATATGAAAAGGAGGACAGGGCTCCTGTATCTTTAACAGTTTCATAGAAAAGGGAATTTCAGCAGGTGTCATTTGTATATATGCAGAACCTGGGGAAATTCCCTCTTCATCACAAAGTTAAAGCTGCAGAAGCCCTGCCCCCTTTTGTACATGGTCAAGAGACAGGGCTCCTGCAGCTTTAACTGTTGTGATGAAGAGGGAATTTCACCAGATTATGTATGCATACAAACAACACCTGCTGAAATTCCCTGTCCTTTGCAACTGTTAAAGATACACGAGCCCTGTCCTCCTTTTCATATGGTCACCCTACTAGCCTAGAGTTATATTGAATGCACAGAGATTATTTTTGAACTGTTTAACCCATTAAAAAACCAGCAGTTCTGTTTTGGCTATAATTCAAAGGCAAGATAAAATCCTTTTGGGAAGTTACCATTCTGTTTTTCAAGAAAGCCCTTTTCTCAGGTGCTTTAGGATTCTGAAGCATTCAAAATGGCTGACTCCTTTGCCACTCACTGAGGGCTTCCATTATAGTGGACAGCAGATTAATGTCTACCAGAGGAGGGGACCTTCCTAGAGTAGGAAGGTCATTCCTCCAGTAGCTCAGTCTATAGGAGAGGTATTGTGTTAAATGCCTCTCTAAAGAAAGGGCAGAGATTGACGAGGGATTGTTAGAGGCATGAAATCACATTGTGCTGTTCCATGTAGCCCTATTTTTAATCATGAAAAAGATTTTTTTAACATTTAGATTCCTTTACTTTTTCTATAAGAGTATCTTATGAAAAACCAAAATATGTTTTATTAGAGAACAGACCCAAAGGTTTTAAATGGCTTATTGTTAGTGGTGGAGATCAGGGATTAAGGGCACAATCCTTTTGGTTGGGTGGGGAATGCTGGGAGTTGTAGAATTTTTTTCTGTCTAAACATCCATAGGATTGCACCCTAAGGATACAATTCTATGTGTGTCTAATCAAAAGTAAACCCCAAATAAATGTGCTGAAGTAAATTCCCAAGTAAACATGTTGAAGAATCAGCAAAATAATTTAAATAAATACAGTTTGCGGGGTGGGGTAAGGGGGTTCAGGAAACAATTTCTCCTTGCATTACTGGGTCAGTTTCATGGGTGTTTGGTCAAATCACTGTTTCTCCCTAGCCTGGGCGCTCATACTTACGTTCCCTCCCATTTTTCATACAGAGCATCATCAGACAAGCATTTTATAGCATGCTCGTTACTGGCCACTTACGGATGTTCGTGGGTTGTTTTGACAACGATGACGTCTGTCTCCTGTGTCTCCCGCTCCTTCTGCTCTTTTTCCCGTGACAAAATAAGACCCAGAAAATCCAATTTTTTTGATTGAAGTGAAACTTGCCGCCATTTCCTGCTGTGTGCAGGAAAAGCAGCATGCTAAAAATGCCCACTGAAGCTGATCATCCCTATTGTGGGACAGAAAAGCGACAGTAGGGAAACATGATTTCCCTCATCTGATGATGCTCAAAGGCTGAAGGACAATGATGTGGATCATTCTGCTGAACCACAGGGAGAAAATTGGTAGCAATGTGCCCAAACACTTACTTGCTGGCCAGCTTTCGCCCCTCTTCTTTTCCTTCCATTTCCTTATTTTAAAAGAGGGAAGCATTTTAATTTAAACATGGGCCATGTTTATCCCAGGGTCGTCCACAGGTCATCCCTGTGCATCCACATGACGCACAGGGGATCCCAGGATCAACCAGGCTGACCTGGGGACAACACCAGAGAACAAAAACGGGGGATATCCTGTTTTTTTTTGCCATTCCGGGTGCTAAAATGGGCACGGAGCTGCGCGAGGTGACTCCATGTCCATTGTGGGTGGGGGGGGGGGGGTGGAATCAATTTCGCCATGCCCAGGATAGCAGAGGAGTGTTTTTTTTAAAAAAAACAAGCTTACCTTTCCGCGGATAGGGGCCGCGCGGTTCCTCTTCAGTTTTTTAAAAAAATGGCACCCGCAACATCCCTCTTTCCTTCTGGGACATCACACAGCGATGTAGATGGGGGAGGACCACGGAAGCAAGTAAGTCTGCGATCCTCCCCCCCTCCCTCTATATCCTTAGATGTAGACATGCCCATGGTCTGCTTAGCAATGCCTCTCCAGATTGGAGGCATTTGGGTGGGATACTTGTCCAGCTGGCACAGCCTCACCTACCATTACTAAAGGCATAAAGATGGGTGTTAACTTCTTTCTTGCTCTATCCGATTTCCCTGTCAGGAATAGAGCTGCATGTTATTGCTTTATATATTTTAGAAATCTACAAAACACTGTTCCGGGCTTCAGTGCTTAGTTGAAATGGGAGAAGAACAGTTTCCAGGAAGGGAGTCAAAGGTGGAAGAAAGGTTTAGAGAAGTCAGAGGAGGTGTAGCAAAAGAAAGATGAAAGTAAGTCACAGCTGAAATAGAAGAACACATGAAAGGTGAAGAAGGAGAGGGGGAAGAGGAGAATAATTGGGGGCAATTGAAAGGGATAGGTGTACATGAAGGGCACGAAGTGAGGGTTTGCTCCAGAGAGAAAAAACTGCACTGTACTGAATGTAGGGCACTGGTAGACAGCCTCTAGGTGATTCCCACTGTCAAAAGATGTGTACAATTAGAAATGTGTTCAAATAAGAGAGTTACTGAGTGTTACTAAAATATTTTGCAAGAACCCATCATTGGAGGAGGCATGGCTCAGTGGTAGAGCACATACTTTGCCTGCTGAAGGTCCTGGGTTCAATGCACAGCATCTCCAGTTAGGGCTGGAATAATTCCTGCCTGAAACCCTAGCAAGCTGCTGCCAGTCAGTGCCGATAATCTTGGGCTAGATGGTTCAATGATCTGACTCAGATAACAAGACCAGAATGTGCAAATTACATGATTTACAGCATTTACTCTGCATGCTTGGGCTTCTTTGGCACATAATTTTGATATTTGGGGCATACTATATGCCCAACCTGATGACCAGATGGTCTTTGAAAGTTCTGTACTTGTCAGGACTCATGAACTTTGCATGTTCAATCCTGCAAACAGCATCCTCATGTGCTAGATGGAGAATACTTATTTTTTCCTCCAAGGTATGAAATATTATACATCTTCATCTCATTGTGAAACATGATCTTGGATCAATTATTGAGGGTGTGATTTAGGTTGGAAGGTAGGTTAGAAAATGAAAAGAAAAAAACTGTTATCATGTATTTTTGAATTTTAGTGTTTTGACACTGAAAAAGTATTTACCTGGCAGACCATTCACTACCTATTTATTTCACTGTGAGATACATGATTGGGTTGCCATGTAACTGTGATTCAATTTTTTAGTCACACATACAAGAAACGAGAGCTTTCTTAAAGATGGGTATTGAAGGCTCAGGTGTTAAACAGAAATTGACATGCACTCCCTTGCTCCAGTTTTTTGTGTTGATGTCAATCTGTATGTAAAATATACTGCAGTCTTAATATCCTGAAGGAATGCAATGCCAGAGTTTAGCAGTCAGAATAACATAGGCTTCTACAATCCTTGTTTTATTTTTTGTAAGCTAAAATACTTGGTTTAAGTCAATAAGAATGTTTCTTTCCCAGATGGCATATATAAATCCTTCTCCTGAAAGGCAGTATGGAGAAACAGCTAAGGCTTGCTCATATATGATATTTTTGTCTGGAAAATCCATTGTATTTCCTTTGTATACCATGGGAGGAAATCTCAAGAATCCCTAATGTAAGGATGCCTGCGCACTTGATAAAGGTCTTTTCGCTTCTCTGTAAGCAGTCATCATCAACCTGTTCCCAATGCAAAGGGAAGAGAGAGGAAGGAATGTCAGATTCACCCATGATTCTGCAGCTTGCTACAAAATATTCATAAAATTCCATGAGAAGCCCACCAACCTCAGAACGATAATTTCCTACTGTGTCATGAGCATTTTATTTACGGCACATCTTTTGAAATAGCAATGAATTTCTGTCTTTAAAAGAGGCTGTAGAAATCCTTATTAGAGCCAAAATAATTCTTCTTTTGTTTTTGCTATTGGCATAGACATTTGTTGTTGTTTTAGAACATCACTCTAAAGAGGAAAACTCCTTAAAGGTTGCAAAGAAATGAAAGGACTATACTATAAAACTGTGATTTGTAATGATAGAAAACAAAACTAATCTCTTTACAGGAAAGCACAGTACAAACTTTGTCAGCCGGTATGATCCTAGGTTTAACAGCTGGATACAACTTCCACCCATGCAAGAGAGGTAAAAGCTATTACACATTTGGGGCTGGGTATCACTGAGAATGGTGTTGCTGGGGGGGGTTCTGAGAGAGATGACTGGTTTGTCTTAGTTCTGGCAGAAGAGACTCCTGTGGAGCTGTTTAAGGTATTGAAATGGATGCCTTTTTCTATAACATTTTTATTAATGTTATAGCTTTTAAAATCGCTATACCTTTCTAAGCTTTGAAGCACTAGCATATAAAACCTCAGAGTGTTATATTCTATCTGGATGACAAGAATAAATTTCCAGGTAAATGGGTGCAGAATCTCTGCCCCTCTTGGGGTCTCAGTCTGGCCCTATGGGGTAACCCAGATGGTTGTGCCCCCTTTCCTGGCCATGCCCCTCCTTTTGCCAACCGCCAAATATTTTGTGGTTTCATGGCGTTTGTACAATTTTTCCCATTCTAAAAGGCCAAAATGCCTCTTCTAAGGCTGGCAATAAAAGTTTTAAGGTAAATATGCTGGAAATTTATATAGGCTTGGCAGCACCCTTTTACTTTTGGCCCTGAACACCACAGGAATGCAGCCCCTGAGAGTTTTCCTGAAATGGAATTTGGCCCTCAGGTGAAAACATTTCAATATTCCTGAAGTAAAGCATGAACCGTTAAGTCCATTTGTTTGTCTTTTTTAGGTCTCCAAAATATTCCATGACTATTTTATTTTTATTATGTTCCCTTTAGTTGTTTGTTTGTTACATTTATATCCTACCTTTCTTCCAAGGAGCCCAAAGCGGCATACATGAACCTCCTCTCCATTTTATCCCATGAGGTAGGTTCATGGTCCAGTGGGGACTAGAATCCAGGTCTCCCAAATTCCAGTCCAACACTCTAACCACTACACCATACTGGCTCTTCTCTTGAATTTTGTTATGGGTTGACAGAGCAATGATACCGCTACTTCCATATTACGTTCAGGAGTTCATAAGTTACTTGAACTGGTGGTGGCAGCATCTGGTGGGTCCCTGTACCCACCACGTCTATATAATCAGGTTGCAGAGGATGCAAGTTCCTCTTCGCTCTCATCTTCCTCCATCCACTATGAACATTCATTGTTGCCCCCGTTTTATTCATTAAATTAAAATATTTATAGTCTGACAAATTCAAGGTGGCAAACAAATGTTCACACCTCAAATCAACACTGAGGTATTCAGAAATAACACTCTAAGAAGCCAATAATAAAATAACCAAGTATGTATATTTTTTAAAAAGCAGGTGCCTAAATTTATGGAATGCTTTGCAGAACGTTCTAAAGGAGAGTAAGGATGAGTATCGGCCGATAACAATGGGCAGATTCTAAACACTCCACTTCTATACCACGTTGTTTAGTTTCTCCCATAGAGAGGAACTTGATTAGAGCTCCTCTAGATTTTAGTAAGTTGGTGGGAGGCGGAGAAGATTGTATAATGAGAGATGCACTGTTATTATGCAAACCATTATCCACATCTTAAGATACAGATGAATAGTATATAAAGCATTTGGGGATACCCTTTAGCTAGGACATCCATAAAAATTGAAGATGTTCAGCTCATTATCCAGTTGAACAAATCTACTTGTCACAGCCTCACTGCCTCTAACTTAAAAAGCAGTCAGATTTAGTGTCTGCAGAGCTTGTACCATGTGTTTAAAAATATTGGACAGCCTCAGCATTTTCTTATAAGCCTGTCTCATATTTAAAATATAATTTTAAATCACCGAGAAGTCTAAAATCTGTTTGAAAATTGTGTTCTAATTATTAAAGTCCTTTTTTGCTGGGGCTTTACAGTGAGATAATTAACCTTCCCCCTTCAGCTGAGCCTATATAACTCATACAGTGATCAATTATTTAGCTGTACTAAGAGCCTCTGAGGATAGACAGTATTACTGAAAATGTGATCAGACGTTTTAAAAATTATGTGAATTGTTTACTGACTAGTCCCTTGTGACTTCCTTGGACACCTACAATTTATTAAGTCAAATGCTGTTCAAGAGAGATGTTAACAGTTAATATTCTTTAATAAAAGAGCCTTTGGCACTCCTGCCATTTTTATGACAAAATATCTATTGAGCGCAATAATGATTCAAACCCCATCCACTGAAACAAGGATTTATTTACTTACTTATTTATTTACAGTATTTATAGGTTCTCAGTTCAGCTCACAATAAGAAATAAAACAATTTAAAATGCAAATAACAGTTTAAAAGCATGTAGAACGAAACACCATGACCCCAATCTAGGGATCCCCACAGCATGAATCCTTCCTTGAAGGAGGAGAAACTAGATTCAGTGCTGGGTGCTACATTCTGATTTTAAACGCACCTACAATTAAGATTTGTTTGGAATAGTTTGGTGTTTGTTTTTTAAAAATCAATCATTTAACATCTGCATATGTATGTATCAGTATCTGTTACTTAAGAACAATGAAGGATTTGCTCCATTCATGTCCTTCATATTTCAAAGACAAGGCTAAGCAAGTATTTAACCTTCTTTCACTGAAATGAATGCAAATTAAATATTTTATTTTTTGCTGAATGGTGCCCATTTAAAAAAATTATGCAACTGAAGATGTATAAACTCCCAAGTACAGTTGTCTCTTCTTTATGCCACCTGTTGTCCTAAGTTCCAAACTCCTAGCTACTTATCTGATTGATACGCTACTGCTGCTGCTGCTGCTGAAAATCTACAATTTAAATGCACTCCACTGTAGCAAGGGCAGACCATGAAGAGCAGCAAGCTTTGATGCAAAGATCCCATATCCATTACTAACTGCACTTCTCCCAGTGGTGGGACATGGAGCAGGGCCTCATTCGAGGATCAGAGTGGATTGGCAGGATTATGGGGATGAGGCAGCCCTTTGGTATACTAGTTTCAAACTGTTTAGTGCTTTCAAGTTGCTAACAAGCACTTTAAATTCAGCTTAGAAACAAACTGGGAGCCAATGAAACTGATACATCGGCAAAAACACATGATCTTTTTTTAAAAAACCAGCTCCTATTAAAACTCCTGCTGCCACGTTTTGCACCAGCCAAACTTTCCGAACACTTTTCAAGGGCAGACCCACATAGAATGCATTGCAGTAATCCACTCTGGATGTCACCAAGGCCTATGTGACAGTGAGCAGATCCACTTTCTCCATGAAAGGGTGCAGCTGCCAAAACCACTCCTGACCACAGTTGCTACAAGAGGCTGTACATCTACTCGCAAGTCAGTTCTCCTACTGACACAATGGACTTCTGTCTTAGGTGGATTAAATCTCAGCTTGTTCACCCACATCTACTCCTTCATTGATTCCAGATTCGAGTTCAACACCTCCACTGTATCCTTGGAGACTGATGAAAAGAAGATATAGAGCTGCTGCCATTTTCATATTGATGGCAACCAGCACCAACTCTCTGGATGATCACTCTCATAACATTCATGGATATGTTCAATAACGTGGGTTAGAACAAAGAACTTTGCTGAATCCCACAAGCCAGTGTCTATGGGGCTGAACAGTAGTTCCCCAATACCACCTCCTAGAACCTGCCCTCCACAGCAGAACAGTGCCCCATCCCAGCCAGCTGGTCCACAAGGTACCATAGTCTGGTGGTACTGAAATCCACTGAGAGAAAAAACATTAGTGCCTGCCTGACTTCTAGGAAACCTATTTGGTCCGGGATGCAAAGGGCTAATATATAGGTTCAGGAGCCAGTCCTTCAGGTGAACAGTAGCTGTGATACATGGGTCAGTCAGTTTTTAAACAGGCAGCATCCACATGAGGTCACAGTGGCCAGTCCTCTTGAAAGCAGGCACCATTAGTATGGGGCAACTTGCTCAGTCTCTCACAGAAGCAGCCAGCAGCATTTTCATCTCCTGCCAGCATTACTACTCTATGATAGGAACATAGGAAACTCCCTTATTCTGAGTCAGATCCTTGGTCCATTTAGCCCAGTATTGTTGACACCAACTGGCAGCGGCTGTCCAGGGTTTCAGGCAGGATTTTTTCCTAGCACTTCCTGGAGTTACTGGGGATTGAACCTGGGTCCTTCTGCATGCAAAGCATATGTTCTACCACAGAGCTACAGCCCCTCCCTTAAAATGAGCTTTATGACAGGTTTTCAAGATAGCACTTCATCCCTCCATTGTTGAGATGTTCTAGCACTTTCCCATATATGAGACACTCTGCCTTCTGGGAATCCTCAAACTGGCAAAAAATATCCTACAGTCTAGTTTCCAGAGCACTCTTATCTTGCTAAGTGGGCCTGCCGTTTCCTTATTTACCAAAGAGAGGGAATATGTAATAGAAGGTGCCCACCAGATTCACCTCACTCTCAAGATCCTCTAGCAAAGGGATGAAGGGCTAAGTCTGCTGCCACCAAATGCAACCTGTATATTAGTTGGAATCTTCTCTGTTGCAGATCTCTGAAGGAGATAATAAGGTAATGATAGAAGGGATGCTTTGGATGGAGTAGATGTGCCCAAACACTCCATCTAGGTTGGATTAGGGCAGGCTGTGGAATCCTGCCCACCAGAAGGATTGGAGGGTTCTCAAGTACCACCCCCAATAATGATACCAGGAGTTTCATCAGCATTAGCACTGACCTGTGAAGCAGTTTCAAAAAAAGTGTCTGCTATACCTTTTTCTTTTACACCATTCAGATGCCACTGTGCATGGAAAGCTGTGTCTCTGTGCCATCTAAAATCACAGGAAGAACTTCCTCTCGCTGCACACACTATTTGGAAAAGGCTGTCTTAACAAGCTGTAGGCGTGGGGGAGACCTTCTTTGGACACACTCCAAAGCCAAGCTAGAGGGGACTCCTCCTGTCCCTACCTTGGGAACTCTAGAGTAATGGGACTCCAGGAATAGTTGGTATTGGTGTATCCAGATTTAAGGCTGGTTCCAGAAGAACCCCCCAGACTACAAATCTTGAGTTTTTGAAGGAACAGGATCCCCATTCATCATAGGTTGAATCCTTTTTCGAGGATGAGCAGTTCTACTGAACTGGAGCACTTCTATCATGATAGGCTTCAGTCTATATCCTGTCCATTATCGGCTCAAAACACCAGTTCAGGACCTCAATAGCCTCCCTGGAGTGATGAGAAAGAGAGATACAACTGAATATTATTTGTATTGGTGACATTGCATTCCAAATCCCCAGATGACCTTTCCTATGTCAATCAGCATGGAAGACAAAATAAAACCCTGAGAGACATGATAGGGCAGTGGCCAATGTGTTGGATACAAGTTCCCACACAAACACCTTCTAGAACCAACCCTCCAGGAAAGACTGGAACCACCAGGATATTGTGCCTTCAAGTCCCATCCCAGACAAGCAGTGCAGCAGGATACCATGGTCAATAGTACTGGACAGCCCCTGTCCAGTTTCTGGTGTAGATAATCTACCAGGGCGACCCAGGCTGTTTCTGTTCCAAATCTGAGCCTAAAGCCAAATTAAAATGGTTCTGGATAATTTGTATCATCCAGGAACACCTGGAGCGAAGAGGCCACCACACATTTAAGCATCTTGCCCAAGAATGGAACATCTGAGACTGGCCAGAAGTTATCCAATGGGAGTAAAGGAAGGCCTTTACAACAGTGGTCTAACAGCAGCCTCCTTTAAACTTGGCAAGCCCACACCATCCCACAACCAGGCTTTCACCATTCCCAACACATGCTCACCCAGTCCTTCTCTGGCAGTTCATATATGCCAAGAATGGCAAGGGCCAAGTATACTTGTGGCTGGCCTCACCTTCCCAAGAATTCTGTCCAAATCCTTGGATTGAATAAATTGAAAAGTATCGAACTTAACCAGACAAGCAGGTGCAAAAGGTACAGCTACTGGCCGTGGCCCAACTGTGGCATTAGCAGGACAGAAAAATGATTTTATCCACAAAGTATGTAGCAAACTGGTTGTAATGGGCCAACTAATGATCTCATTTTCTTCCTTGAGGGCACCTGTTGTAATACCTCTCTGACCACCCAGAAAAACACTATGACAATTCTGAATGAATGCAATGGTGACAGAAAAGTAAGATTACTTCACCATCATTACTACTATGGAATAGGCTCTAAAATAGGCCTTAGTCTGTGTTTAATCAGATCCATTATGTGTGTTCTGCAGCTACCATCCCTACTGTTTTCATCACTACCAGCTCCTCATAGCTAGCTTACCTCTGTTAGCAGGGAGAGGGTGTTCAGGAGGAATTGTATCAACGGTCTGGGTAATTTCCCCATACCTGAGGTCAACCACAGCTTTGACAGGGTTGTCAGCTAACATGACAGGAAAATCCCCCAGAGCTATCAGAAAACCATTCGGCTCCATCAGTCTTCTGAGATGGACCACCCTAATGGGTCCTCTAGCCCTATAAAAGTTAGGGTCCCCTTTCTAGAAGGCTGTGACCTGGGCTTTATTAAGGTTCTATGCAACAGTCAATGGACTGGACTGAATGAGAAGGTGCTAGCTCTGCCGTCTCATCTATTGCTACATTTCCTACTGCAAATGTTGGGGAGGAGGCCTAATCTTGCAGAGCTTTCTGGAAAGTCCCACCAGTGGTCTAAACGGGTACATTCCCGTATTCACAGAGTAGCCACTGAAAGAACAGTTACAGGTGAGTGACTCTTAACTGTTTAGTAAAATGTTAACTTTTCCACAATATCTTATTTCCTGCCCAAAGGCAGAGTGGTAATAGGAACAAGTTATATTTCTAGATGCAAATGATGAGAAAATTGGCCAATCACAATGTATCTTAAGATGCCAGTTAATCTTATTTTTCATGCTAAGGGAAAAGAAAGAGGAAGAAGTGTAATTACAACAAAAAGCACAATGTTTTATTTAAATCACTTCAACTGGCTGAGTTCTTCTAAAAAGATTCTGGCATTGGAATGATCAGTAATAACTCTAGTAGATATTCAGTCTGATTGGCAATCAAACTTCAAGATTCAGGGCATAAATTCATAGCCGGTGGGGATCAGGAAAGAATTTATTTTACCTTTCCCATGTAACTGCATTGTAAAATTTAGCTAAGTTCATTACAGGAACTTTTCACAAGCCACTGCTGGACTTGTAGCTGGACCAATATCCTGATCCACAAGAGTAGTTTGATGTAATTTCTTTTACTAGAGATGGCAGTATATTTTTGGAGACCAGATGTATATGAGGGAATGATTTGGTTTCTAAACTGAATTTTTAGTGCAATATTTTAGCATGGAGGACTTTTTATAGCAATTAAATTTTACATTAATTAACTAGAGTTCTATGGCTCAAGTATAATTTATTTAGTGGAAAAAGAAGGATAAGGGAAACTTAAATTTTTTACTATTGGGAGTTTGCCCATAAAACACACATTTAATCTGAAGAATGAAGCAGACTGTTACATTTCTGCTCCTAACAGTGACACTATGTGGATGAAGTCAAGAATGCACATAGATAATAAATTTATTAGGAAACCTGTTTCTAAAGACAGCAGGATTGCAAGCAACATCACCACGTAACTGTATCATTTATATTAGACCCCCCCCAAAAAAACTGCTCGATGAAATTTTAAAGCATTTGATTCAATTTAAATTGTTTGTGTAGCCATGTTTTAACTATTTAAGCATGCATATCACTTACATATTTCTCATAACATAGTAAAATGTCTGTTATTAATAATATTTTTGGTTTAATTGGTATTATATAAACCTTCCATACTGAAGGAACAATTCAGTGATTGCCCACAATAATGTTTGGGCAAGATCTGTATAAGGCCCAATGGCTATCTTCCACTAATCTGTTTAAGTCAATGGAAAGTTCCTGAAAATCACAACTATATCCGAGTGCATAACATGAAGAGATTTTATGCGTTTCTGACAAGAGGGCCAGCATACACTGAGAATCCAAGAGCAGTTCATCAGCACTTCTGTACTTCTTAGAAGTGGACATTGGTATGTCCATATGCAAGGTTTAAATCTGTTATTCAAATATAACAGGTAGGACCTGTAACAAAATGTCACACCTGAAAAGTGCATTCTTGTTCAGTATCCCACCCAGTTGTTTCCTCCAAACAAGCTATTCCATTCTTCCCCACTTCCATATTTCTTTTGCAATAGTCACTATATTCTGCGCATACCCAGTTTTCCATTAGACTACTGGAGGCAGGGGTTGCTCCCTTCTTTTCTTTTCTTTTTTTACAAATTCTGCAAACATCCAGGTTCCCCACCACCACCAGACATGCTGATACTTCCCTCTTGTATCTCAGCGGCCCAGCTTTGGCTACAATCCTGCTCACAATTACCAGCTGAGTTCACTGTTAGAGTGATATACTACATTGACTAGAATGTGCAATGAATTGAAAATCGTCTCTTCAACTTCTTTTCCTATCTTATCAGTTTTCTCATGTGCACACAAAACCTACAGGAGAGATTCAAGGGGGCTTTTAGTGCCACATGTGAAATGTTCATATAAAGTGCCTCCTATTAGGCTTTTAGAAATGGAAGTGACTTTCAGGAATGCGAAAATGACTTGAACACACAACATGGCAAGATGTTCTCCTGTCAATTCTGATTCCTGACCAAAGTCATAAATTTCCTTTGCGTATGGAACCAAGGAGATGGAAAATACTTTGTTGAGAGTTATCCAGATAAACCCTTGTTGGAGGGCAGAAATGTAATACAAGGAAAGTTGGTTCTATTTGCAGTAGTGCAGAAAGAAGAAAAAAATGATAATTGAAGAAAAAAAATCTGATGATGTGGTTCTCTTAGTAAATTGGGAACAATGACCCTTGAAGGACCATAAAGAAAGTGAATGTCAAGATAATTTATTATTGTTACATTATCTATTCCATTTTTTTTACTTTGTCTTACTGAGTTGTTATATCCTTCCATGGTACCAGATGCCCCAAACATTAATGAGTTCCTGTTTAAATCCACCACAGCTAATAAAATCAGCACATCGCTTTTAAGCTAAACTTCTGTCTCACCTAGTGTGTGCATGTTAATTAGCACCATCACTGCAAAGAAATTATCCTTCTGAAGATCACACAAGGACCACTCAAAAGACATTTGTTTCACTATCCAGTCACACACCCCAATTCACCAGGTGATCCATTGGAGACACTGAGGTCTAAATTAGCAGGAAATTGTCACTTCTCTTCAGTATTTACATCTGAGCATTTACATTAAAGAGAATAGCCCTATTTGGGTATTCAAAACCCTGCTTATCTTATACCCAACCTCTGATGCAGGGGCATGCCCAGGCATCTGTGCATACAATGCAAACCTCGATAGAAAGAAGCTATATGTGCATAGGCTTCTCTTCTCCCGCATCCATGTTACATGCATGGGGGCCCCTCATCACGGATGTGTGATTTTGGGGGTGGGCTACATGGTGTGGTCCCACTTGTGTAGAAAGGTAAGTGGGGTTTGAAGACTTGAATAGGACTAATAAAGCAAATATTCCTTGCAAGACCCTCCATGGACAGATCTACACCAAGCAGAATATAGCACTATAAAAGTGGTATGAAAGCATATATGGAGGCAGGATCTCCACTACTGCTTTATAGTGGTATTGAAGTGCACTGACAACTGTTGAGGCCCATGACACATGCCATATACCACTTTCATACTGTTTTAATAGTGTTATATCCTGCTTGGTATAGATGTGTCATGGGCCCCAACAGTTGTCAGTGCACTTCAATACCACTATAAAGCAATAGTGTAGATCCTGCCCATGTCTGCATTGGAACTGACTGACCCAGTTCACGTGATCAAACAATCCATTTGATCAAACAACCCATTGAACTGGTTCCTGCCTGTTCACCCACTTCAGCTTTCAATTAACAACCCAAGAATACCTGGATTGTTTCGTAACGTCTGAACCTAGAACTCTGGATAGTTTAGGGGTTAAAGAACCCAGAGTTAACTCAACAATTGCCCGTATTAACCCAGGAATTGGTTGTGACGTGCGGATCGAGTCACTGTGAAGGCCTGGCCTGGCCTGGCCTGGCCTGGCCTGGCCTGGCCTGGCCTGGCCAAACAAGTATTTCAGGCAGTTGCTTGAGAAAGCACATTTTTAGAAAAGGTGTTGCCCATTCAATAAAGCTAGCAAGGTAAACCGATATAATGCATGATCCAAGATACGTGCTCCAGAATCCCTTGAGATATTCCAGAAGGATGTGATTATGTACACTATGTGCCTCAGGAGTCCTTGTGGTCACAGGATGCTGGTTCACAGTATTGTTCAATGAAGCACCTCCACATAAGTTTCTGCCCCATAGCAGGTAACTTAGGGATGTGCCTCTCATATTGTGTGCTACTGCTGTTATAACAAAATGTATTGGCCCTGAGAGTTCATGGAGCTTTTGATAGGAGATAGTTGTAAACTTCTGTTTATTAATTAGAAAAGTATTTCCACACAATAGCAAAAAAAAAGCAAGCCATTTTCTGGGTGTGTTTTCCCTCCAACGCTACTAGTGTCAGCCGACACAGTATCTAGTTTCCTTGCAACTGATAACCTTCTTCCATTATGGCTGAAAATGTCACCTGCCTGCACCTTTCTTATAATAAGGAATTGTAATGGAAGGTCCAAAAAGCATTACAAATGAGCAATTTTAGAACCTGCCATGATACCTGGAATAGGAAGAATGAGAATCCAACAGTTGGGAAAAGGTCATCTAGATTCTCAGGTAAATTAGTGAGCAAATACTGCAGAATTAATTCTAGTCGCTAGAAACTAACTGCTCTATTTGTTTTTTCTCTAGGAGAGCCAGTTTTTATGCCTGTCGGCTTGATAAAAACTTGTATGTGATTGGTGGGAGAAATGAAACTGGCTATTTGTCAAGTGTGGAATGCTATAATTTAGAGACAAATGAATGGCGTTACGTATCTTCCCTACCACAGCCCTTGGCAGCGCATGCAGGAGCTGTACATAATGGCAAAATCTATATTTCAGGTAAGTTGTTATTTGGTTCCCCGTGGTCTCAAAACAAACCCTTATCTACCAAATTCTCCTTTTAAAGGATCTGTCCTCACTTTAACTAATGAAGTCATATTTGATTTGCAGGTGGTGTCCACAATGGTGAATATGTTCCCTGGCTGTATTGCTATGACCCTGTAATGGATGTCTGGGCTAGAAAACAAGATATGAACACAAAGAGAGCCATCCATGCATTGGCTGTAATGAATGATCGACTGTATGCAATTGGAGGAAATCATTTAAAAGGTCACATTTTTATTAGCAAAACAGTGTAGTAGTCTATCTTTTGATAAACACATTTTTGTTTGGTTAGTCATTACTAAGTTAAAAACCCTGCCACACAATTTAGCATGATGCTTGAGCCAGCATTTTTTTAAAAAAAAAATATTACAACAGTACATTAAATAAATGAGTAATGAATGTTTTAGATAATAAAAAATGGGAACTTCCATTACTCAGAAGCATGGATGATTTGTCATCACTATGAATTCACTGTAACAAACAGATTATTTTTGACCCAAATTGCCAGCAGTATTTGCCTCCGTAAATCATTTGCCAAGATATGTGGCTAGAGAAGAAGCTATGTTAGGTCTCCGCAGAGAAACAAGTCCTAGATATCAGGAGGAGACTCTTAAAATCTTAGGCTGCAACCCTGTACATACTTGCCTGGGAAGTAAACAACATTGAATTCCATGGGACTTACTTTTCGGTAATGATGTGTAGGATTGCACTGTTAGTTTTTTTTATTATTAGATTTAAACGTTACCTACAAAATATTTTCTAGAAAGGGTTTTTTTTTAGTTAAATAATCCTTCCAACTCCAGTCTGGTGATAGGAAACAGAATGGCCTTTAACCCGTCTCCCAAATCCTGAAATATTGTTCTCCTTGTAAGTTGGATGGAGAAGTCCTATAGCCTTAATGACATGTTCTCTCTGCTGCTGATCTTCAGAGATTTGGGTTATCTACACTCAGCTGGATGTATCATAAAGAGAGCTGATGACTGGAAGGGAGGGTGTTTTTATACAATAAACCCTTTATTAGAATTATTAGCCAACTTTATTATTAAAAGCATACTGTTATGCAAATCCTACCTGTACTAAGTTCCCTTTCTTTAAGAACAACTGGCTTGGCTTCTCCCAATTTTATTCAATACACTCCATTTCATTTGATGCACATTTGAAACTTGCTAGATGGTTGTATCATGCTCCTTTCGTTTTTAAAATATGAACTGCTAACTGACATTTTCACTATAACTATCTAAAAGAAGGTACTTCTTTTGTATCAAAGTGATGTTCACAATGAAGAGCTCAGAGGAACTATAGCATATTTCTACAGTTTTTGCTTCTAAGACTGGATATTTGTGCTAGTGTCACCTTTTTCTCATGATAGTATCTGTATTTGCAGTTTATTACAGGGATTTTTTATAGTTTCTATTCCTTAAAATACCACTCCGCCCACTTTACAATTACTTTTGCTTGTTCGTTCATTTATATTTTTCTTTCAATCTATCTATCCTCAAGGCCACAAAAATCAAGAACATTAAAAATAACCAATCACCTTTTAGAAAAATAAAATAGCAAAATATCTACAACATCTACAAAGACGTTGTTTTCTACAAGCTTAATTGAAATGAATGGAAGCTTTGTCATACACATATGCTGCTCCCATTTATTCGAATGGATTTTGTACAGCAGAACTTCACACCAAATTATGCCCTCAAAATCTCTAGAGTAAAATGTCAATTAACCCTTCCACGTACACACATGATGACAGTAGAAAAATCAGTCGACTCTCTAATCTCATATCAGTTAACAGTCCTCAAATGGATGCTATCTGGTAGCTGTTGAAAGTATGTGTTTACTATTATGCCAAGGTCAAGGAATCTGAAGCTCACTAAAGTAGGTTTTGTTTACACCGATTGGCTAGCAGAAGAAAACAAAGAGCAAGTATTACACTATCCTCCTGTAATGGGCTTGCTCCTGTTTTTTACCATCTAGTTTAAAAAGATAAATTTCCTCTGGGTGAGGTAGGTCTTTTTTAAAAGAAAAAATAACTTTGATAATGTACCTTTTAATACTGGCTGTAATTATTCTCTTAAAACAAGTGGTTTCCATTTTTTTAAATGAATGTGTGATGCAGGTTTTTCACACCTTGATGTCATGCTTGTGGAATGCTATGACCCAAAAGGCGACCAATGGAATATTTTGCAGACTCCTATTTTAGAAGGTCGCAGTGGTCCTGGATGCGCAGTTCTTGATGACAGCATTTACCTTGTTGGAGGCTACAGCTGGAGTATGGTACGTAATTGTTTGAGAATGGCGCCTCTGGCTATCATTTTGAGAGCACACTGTGACTTCTCCTTCTCAGGAATGATACATTTCGAAATCAATTGCTGTCAGAGTCTTTGAAGTAAAACATTGGGCAGAGTGGGAGGGAGGGGAGATGCCAGAGAGGACTCTTGCTAGTCTCAGGCACTATTATCAGGGGCTTCATCAGGCAGTTGACAAGGCCCAGTACTCTGGCATGGCCCATTGCTGATATCAGAGGAGGAGGAGCAGCAGCAGCTGTTACTCCTGCCTTCTCTCTATGGACCTTCCACAAAGAGAAAGCAATAGTACATTTTAAATGTTTTTATCAGATACCACTTCCAAGGTCCTGCTCGATCCCATCCCAGATTATTGTTAGGAGATCAGTCTCCCACCTCTTCTCACTTTGCCCACCCCCAGCCCTGCTCTTTGGAAGCCTGCATTGAGCAAGGGGTTGGACTCGATGGCCTTATAGGCCCCTTCCAACTCCACTATTCTATGATTCTTCCATAGCTTGTGTTTTGTTTTGTTTTGTTTTTAAGATAGGGCATTGTGTCTGAACAGAGCTTGTATGCACATTTGTTTTAAACATAAATACAACTGCAAATGTTTGAACAATCAAGGACTAGATCTTTTCTACTTGAAGTTGTCCAGATTTTGCTTGGATATTATTTATTGGCTAGTTCAACAAGACTGTGTTGTATTACAGGGAGCCTACAAATCTTCTACTATTTGTTACAGTCCTGAGAAAGGAACCTGGACAGAGCTTGAAGGGGATGTAGCTGAGCCACTTGCAGGCCCTGCTTGCTCTACTGTCATACTACCTGCGTGTGTCCCGTACAACAAATAATATTCTGGAAGTACTGAAAAGAACACTGTTGCTTTCTGGAAAGGAACGATGGGTGGCATAAATATTTTAAAGAACAGAGTTCCTGGTACTACGTACAACAAGACCCTACCCCCTACCCACATTTATGATTTTAAAAGAGGACTAAGTATAGCTCCCACCTGATATAGACTGGTATCTTGTCAGACAATAGCTTAAACGCATGGAACACTGCACACGTTGACAGGCAGCCATTTCAGATTGATCTTAACTTTTCCCTGCTATAGACCCTTACATTGATTCTAAATTTAAAGGAAAAAATAATGCTAAACATCCAAATACCGCCTGAACAAACAAGATTATTATTGTGCATTGTATTTTACCTACATCGGATCTGTGTTGAAGTCATGATGATATTGTTCACAAGTAATTCAAAATTGAGATACTGAAAAGTATTGCACTGCAGAATTGACTCTTTGGCTACTAAACCCTAATCCATGGCTGCTTCACACGCTCTGCAAGCAACACATCAGAACGAAGGTCATAAGAGGTAATGGCATAATAACGCTTCTCTCTTTTTGAACAAATTTGCCCCTCAGGTGCTGCCCCCAAATTTCCATGCGTAAGTATAGCGCAAAAAAAAAAAGCAGAGAGTTTTTAAACTTACTCTCGCAATTGAGGTTTCACGATCGGTGCCAGTCTCTGACCTTATTTGCACTAGTATGAATCCACAGTCATTTTTCCAAAAGTCCACATATTTTGATTTCCTTTCTCTCCATAGCACATGAAACATTTTGGCCAATTCTAGTTTTTTATAATTAAACTTCAATTTGTTCCTGTAATTAATTTACAGATATCAACTGTTAGTTAATTTGGGCAATATCCAAGAGGGTGTTGCGCCCCTGCCGATTCCATTCCACAATTGCTCAGTGGAGATTTAGGACTTCCAGGAGCAACTGAAAATTAGCACAAATGCTTGTTTCTGGAACGGTGCAGGTCAGAGGGACTCGCATAAAGGAGCTCCACCAACCTTATCCAGAAATTAGTGTTTCTGCTCATTTGGGGGCTTCCTATAGGAAGCATTAAATCTCTATTGCACAAGTGGTGGGTCTCACTTACTCAATGGGATCTGCGGGAGGGGTCATTTGTGCAACAGCCCCATTGAATACTACCCCTTAGTTAGATGTCCTTTTTCCTTATTTATGTCCAAAGACAAGACAGAATTCAAGCTTAATCTTTTTAAGATTTCGATCATATGGTGTTCACAGGTAATTGGCAGATATAATTCTTTAATCTGATTTACTTTGAATTTTTTATAAACTAGCTCCATACCCTTGTTGAAAAGATATATGGACCCAGATCTAAGAGCCAAATGAACTAATTTAAGGTGCAATCATGTGTATGTTTAAAGAGAGAGAAAAAAGTCCTACAACTCCAACCATGACTAGCCATTACCTTATTTGTTTTTCTTCCCCAAAGATGTATCTGTATTTCTGCAAACCTCAGGTTTCCCGAGTATGTGGATACCTCCATCTTGTTTCTCTGTGGTCCCAGTTTGGCTACAATCCTTCAGTACTCACCAGCTGGGTTCACTGTTAGAGGGAGCAATGCTGTCGGGGAAATTTCAGACCTTTTCCACCTCTCCTAAACTGCAATGTCTTTTTTACTGTTAGATTAATTAGGTTTAGTATACCAGATTTGTATACTAAACACACTTCCTTGGAAATTATAAATGGGACTTAGGTTCAAGGAGGCTTATTTATTAGAGATGTGCATTGGCTTAGGTGAATTCCCAAAGCCTAAGCCAAATCAGGCCCCTTCAGACAGTTTTTGGTGCTTCCTCAGGTGAAGTGAACTTCCCTATGAAGTGACTAGAACTGGACATAGACAAGGCTTTGTTAACAACCTGGACTTCAGAAACACAGATATTCTGTCTCCACCAAACAGTGTCATTTGGTTTGGTTTCTTTTAATGCAGATTATATGAGCAGGGAATGGGGGTGTTTTGATTGAGTGATTGACCAGCTTCCAGTCCTCGGGGACATTTTATGAGGGACTTCCTAATCACTGTGTTTTGTGGAAGGGCAAGGAAGGGACCATCATGGTTCCCTAAGCCCTGCACCTATTCTTCTAAAAATTTACAGGTTACTTGCCTGGGGCACCTTTATGATATGTTCTATTTTCATACAAATTGCCCCCTTTCACAGAAACAGCTGCACCTATCCTTCTGAAATTTTGTAGGTTTCTTACTTGGAGAAACCTTCAGGATGTCTATCATTTTCAGAATAATGGTCCACAAGAAACATAGGGGGATAAACACATCCTGTTTTTGGATACCCTCAAAATGTCAAGGCTACCCTAGCACAAAGGCACCTGCAGCTATTGTTCTGAAACTTGGCAAACTTGATCCCCCACAAGGGACAACTATCCCTCCTTTTTTCATCCAATCTTGCTAAAAAAAAGTTTTTTAAAAAGTTATTAACAGTTTCCTTTTTTTAAAAAAACCAAAATAAAAAAGGCACGTAGCACAAAAAACCTATACCTATTTTTTACATTTGGCAAGATTAGGTATAATCCCTTCCCACCCTCTCATGGCGCTACTGTGCCTGCAATATCATCCAATTCTGACAAAATGGGAAAACCTTACAGTCAATTTTTGATTTCCCATGATAATTGAGGTGAGGGATGAGTAGGGGTGGGACTGAACCCTTGGATGCCCTAATCTCAACTTGGTCAAAGTCAAAGCGAGCAGCCTCAAAGAGGTCCAAGCAGAATCAGGCCATTTTCCAAAGTACTGAATTGGGCCCAAGTCAAATCTGTGGGTTGGTGTGCACTGTCATTATTTAGGCATTGAGTAATATAACACCTTGCTCTTATTTCATGGGTTTGGCTTAGCTGCAGCACTCCAAGCAGGAATGTGCACCACTGGAGTTAAAGTCTGATTATATACCTGGCGAACAAAACTGGCTTTCCCTGCTTGAGAAGAATCCCATATCTATACTAGATTGCTAAATATGGTAATTTCACATTTATGCTATGCAAGAGTTTGAAGGGGGAATCTTACCCCTACCTTGTCCAGCCTCTATCAGAGCCAGTTCACACCCCATGCATGACCAGTTATGTTCCATGTGAAGTAGGAAGACCAACACAAGAAGACAGGGATTGAGTCCCAGTGCCAATGAATGGAGAAGGATTTCCCTTTTTGCCCTCCTTAGGAGACTTATGCCAGATACTGTAAACTTTTGCCTCACTTCAGCAGCTCATAAAATCAAGCCACAAGTGATGTTTTCAAACCACTTTATGCTCAGACACATATCCTAAATCCCTGTAGGTTAGCTCCTGTGAATTCAATGTTCAATTTAAGATCTAGCCTGTAATCTATATGAAACCAATAATTGTCTATTGAAAGATACAATGTATTGTATTTAAACATTATTTTTAAGTAAGGCAATATAAAATCAGTCTCAGCTTTCTAAAAGTTGTATGTACAAATCTCAATCGCTATGATTCATAGGTGAGAAACAAATGCAGAAAATACAGGTAGGCAGAAGTCAAAAATCATAGTTGGACAAATAAAAAGAGTACACATAAGGTAAGAAATCTCACTTTAAGACTTGGGCTACTAAGGAAGTGATAAAAAGGGAAAATATTGGCTGTCTTTTTACAACATCGCTACTCTATTAATTATTGTTATTATTACTGCTACTACTATTGTTGTTTTGCTAATGCTAACTCCATTGTTGTCGCTTCAACAAAACTAGCAGAGATTTGGTCTTTTCAAATGTAGCAGATGAATTGTTGAGAGAACTGTATCAGAACGAAAGAGAAAGAAAGATTGTCAAGTCCCTACTAAAAAGTTTCAGAAATTGGAATGTTTGTCTTGAAACCTAACCCATTTTTTCTATGTTGTGCAATCTCTGTTAGTTTTGTATTTATTTGTGTTGTTCAGATCAAAGGAATTCCTTGTAAGATAATACTTCGTGCAATCATAATTAGGGTGGGGGAGGGTGTTTAGAAATAAATATGTATATATAACTATGTGAAAAGAAAGCCTGTTACAACAATACATGAGAGGATGTTTTATGGCATTAAAAAAATCTGGATGTCCGCCACTGAATATTGTCACATGCCACTGTTTAAATGCCACTTTAATAGGAAGGGATGGGGGTTTCTTGTCCATTTAAGGGTTCTTTTTTAAAACAAAGATAATTAAAGAATTTATGAGCATTATATGTAAATCTTTCTAACTTTCTGGAAGGCATGACCAAGGAAACCATACTAGTTACGAATAATGTAAATTTTGTACAGTATTAGAATGTGTAAATGAAGCCTGCTTGTAGGGTGAGGGGACTTTAAATAAAACCTTCTGTACTAATACATCTGTTTGTTTATCTAATGTTTAAATAGTCTAACATTATAATCTTCAAAACCTTTTTCTCATATCAATGTATAAAAATTGTATGATTATCCAAGAGCATCTTTCTGTTCTTTGGCCTAAATGGCTATATAGACTTTTCTATGAAAAGAAGCAATGCTGAGTCTTTTGATGTACTGAATGCACAATACTTGGAGCATCTTTATTTAAAGGCCAGCTCCCTTTAAAGGTCCTTCCTTGTAACTGAGATTGCAGGGTCAGAAAGAAAGCAGAATGTGCAAGTAGCAATACAATTACATCTTTAGCCATCATGTAATCATTAAAGAGAGGGTGGGTGTTGTGGGTGGGTGGGTGTTGAGAGAGAGAGAGAGAAAGAACGATAGAGAGAGAGAAGCAATAAAAAAGGGCATTTCACATTTACTTGTTTTGTTCCAGGTTTTCAAATTCATGACAACCAAAGAAGCCTTGGTAGTACTGGAGGTCAGAATGCTTAGTGGGAGGGGAAGCTACACTAATGAATTCTAGAGTGCTTGTAATGCCATAAAAGATTCAGTTAATCTGCAGCATAGATGTTGATCAGTGGAACTGAACTCAGCTCCCTGGACCTTGTCAGATTTATTCTGTGCGTGTCAGTGTTCCACACCAATTACAGATTTTAGAAGAGGCTCTCATGCAAAACTCTGTGCCCTAATATATAAGCCAACTCAGATGTAACTAAAATTAAAATCTGACTGTGGCAAATCTCTGTGATCCTGATATATGAAAATCCAAATAAATTATTTGTTCACAGAAATGAAAAATAACTTCAGCAGGAAATTTCAAAAATTACTTATACAGGATTAATCCAGTTCAATGAATGCATCTTGCATTGATTAATAAAGCATCCATGAATTGCAAAATAAAACTACAGAAGATGTGCAGGGACATTATCTTTCTGTCCCTTACTAAAGCTAAAAAGAGTATATAACCCTGCAAGAAATGTGACCATTCAGTGTTTTATTTTAATTGTAAGGAACTGAATATAAAAACAGTTTCAATAGCATTATTATTGTATTGACGTAGCTCTGGCCATCTGTGTTGTTTTAATGAATTTTCTTCTTGGAAAAACAAACGTAACTATTTTACAGGTCAGCATGGTAGCTCAATTGAGTTTATTTTGCCCTCACTTGCTGGTTCAGGTGTATCGCTGTTCTTCTGTTCCTCCTACCTCTCATGTATGCCCTTACTGTGCAGATTTGAGATGAATGGCTTTTTGCAACCCGTGATTCCAAACCTGTTTTGCTTCCTAGTTCAGTGCACAAATAAATATGATGATCTTAATGGAATAATAATTTGTAGTGTGAATGGATATTTGCCCCCTCCAACGTGAGTGGTATGGGAGGCATATTTTTCCCAGTTCCCCGTTAGAATGGGGAAGGTTGACTGTGTGTTCATCTGTGCCCAGCACTACTGACACCTCATGCCTGGAAGCCAGCAGAGTGAACCTTGCAATTTATAATGCCTAGGAATGACTCCCTCCCCCACCTCCTGCCAGTGCAGCTTGCTAGAAGTATGGAAGTGAGCAGGAGCTTCTGCTGGGTTCATTGAAGGTTACAGCTTTAGTTCTTGCATTTTCGGCAGCATGGCCTTCTAGACTGACCATATGAAAAGGAGGACGGGGCTCATGTAACTTTAACAGTTGTAGAGAAAAAGGAATTTCAGCCAGTGTCATTTGTATGCAATTAGTTCCTGGTGAAATTCCCTCTTCATCACAACAGTTAACGGTGCAGGCACTATACTAGAGTGACCATATACAAAAGAAGGCAGGGCCCCTGCAACTTTAACAGTAGTGATGAAGAGGGAATTTCACCAGGAACTAATTGCATACAAATGACACTGGCTGAAATTCCCTTTTCTTCTTCGTGGTCTCTGTGCATCACACACTATGGGCTCGCGCCGGTGCCGAGCCTCACTCGGGAAAAAATTCTATAGCCTAGACTCTTTTGGCGGGAACCCCTCCCCCTACCATCCTATCGCGCATGCTCGGGTTCCCGCTTACCTCAGTTCTTTTTCGACTGCCGTGCTGCTCACCTCGCAGGAGAACTTCTCTGGACACTGTTCGTAGTTTATTGTCTTTTTTTGCTTAGACTCTCTTCGTATATCCTTTTTTTTTTCTTCTTTCTACTTTTTCATCGTTCTTTCTTCGGAAAAAAAAAATTAAAATAAAGTTAGTAGTATAATCTCGTTAATCTATCCTTTCTTGATCTAACTTTTCTACTCTTAGTCCTTTCTGAGCAGTAGCTCCTTAGGCTATTTTTCCGACAAGTAATGGCGCAGTCCGCCCTTTTCAAGATGTGCGCTTCTTGCCGGGCTAAATTGACGTTGTGCGACGGACGTTTGTTGTGTTTGCTGTGTCTTGGAGAGACACACATTGTCGAGACATGCCCCCATTGCTTAGGGTTCTCCCGCCAGTCCAGGAAGAACCGAGCGGACAGGTTACGCTCCCTCCTTTGGAGCAAAGCCTTAGAGGCAGTGGATGCCCCGGCAAAACCGACCCCAACTAAGATGGCGCCTGCCGCGTCCTTGCCGACGGTTCTAGAGGAGTCGCTCCAAACTAAGGGGGACCGGTCTACCCAGCACCAGGGCCCCAAGGCTAAGAAAGCTAAGCCATCGGCCCCCTCAAAGGATACCGGCCAGAAGAAGAAGGCGAAGGCCGCGGAAAAGTCAAAGAAAGGGTAGGGAGCCTCGAAGCAGCCTAAGTCTGCCTTTTCGGTACCGCAGCCTTCGGGGTCGATCCCCCGCTCCACGGTACCGACAGGACCTGCCTCGGTACCGTCGCCGCCGGCATCAATCTCTTTGCCGATTACCAGCTGACATCGACAGCCTTCCTCCCAGTACCTTTGTCTGCCTCGGTACCGGACCGACACCACCCTTCGACGCCGGATAGGCACCGCTCCTCGATGCCGGACCGCAACCACTCCTTGGCATCGCACCGACACCGCTCCTCGGCACCGGATCGACATACTTCGGGCTCGTCTCGACGCAAGAAGACATGGACCTCCCCACCGCCACGATGGATCTCCTCCTTCGGGTTCCCTCACCTTCTTCGGTCGAAGATGCGAATGTGCCGGTATCACCGACACCATCTCGATGCTCGGTACCGTCTCCGTTGCCGCATCCTCTTTACCGTTCGTGCTCCCCGACACCGGCTCGAGACTGGGATGCGTACTCCGATCGATCCGCCCAATCCTGGACTACACGCTCCGACAGGGGGAGGGAGTATTACTGGTCGACAAGCCATCTACAACTTCGATCCCTACACTGGGCAGTGGCTGAGGGATGTGGAGGCATTCGTCCCACCGGTACCTCCAAGACTTCCACCATCCTCAACACTCTCGGTTCCGCCGCCCAACCCCTCGATACTGCCGCCGCCGCAGGGACCTGGCCAGTCGGTACCAGCAACTGCCTCGGTACCGATAGGAGCGGATGACATCCCGACACCGGCGTCCCCGCAGTCGATAGAGGATTATGAGTCAGACTCGTCCTCCGTAGCCTCCACCCATCCGTCTGAACCTTCACCTGAGGCCGATGTGGGAACAAAGAAACGAGCTTCCCCATCAGTAGAAACCAACAATTTCACGGAGCAAATGCTTCGCATGGCCCAGTCTTTAGGGGTCGACCTCCAGCTGCCGTCTGACAAGTGCATCGACTCTATATTTGATGTAATGTATGCAGAACCCAATGCCTCGGTGTCCATCCCACTGATACCAACTTTATTACAAACCATTCAGGAATCATGGAAGTGCCCTTCCACCACGGGCACTATTTCTAAACATGTAGACGCCCTCTACAAACTTCAAGAGAAAGATGCGTCTTTCTTGTTTACGCATCCAAAGCCGAATTCGGTGATTGTGGAGTCAGCGCAAGGCCGGTCATCTCGAGCGCACTCCACACCGACGGACAAGGAGGGGAGGAAGCTGGACTCTATAGGTCGACGCATTTATTCATCTGCAGCTCTCTCTATGAAAATAACCAACTACCAGGCCATGATGGCACGATACCATCTGTTCTTATGGGAGAAGATGGCCTCCCTCATCTCCTATTTGCCGGATGATAAAAAGGAGTTGGCCCAGGTCTTCTAGAACGAGGCAACACGTCTGGCCAAGCAAGAGCTTACCACAACATGACATCAGATGGACTGCCTGTCCAAGGCGATGTGTCGTATTTCAACAGTCTTTTGTCTGGGAAGCCAGCCAATCCCCTTATCAAATAATGTCCGGGAAGGACGCCAGCACTTATTTGTTTGAAGGTTTTTTATTTATATTCAAAAAGTCCATTTACCAAAGCCAGGGGTCACGCCAGAAAGTCATTCAGTCCAAATGTCGAAGCTGAAGGTCAAACCAGGTATTAGAGCAGTCCAGGGTCCAGAGCAAACAGTCAAGCCGGGTGTTCAGTCCACAGGTTTCAAGCCAGAAGTACGTGGGGTGTCAAGAGCTGAATACGTCGGTTGTTCTCAACGAATCTCTGCTTACGCCTTCACCCTTTTTATCCTCGCTTGAGCCTGTACACAGCTGTGTCTGATTCCTTCGCAATCTTATTGAAGGCTTGCGTCAGCTGTGCTCTGTTTTTGTAATCTCATGCTGCGTCTTGTGGGACGAGCTTGCTCCGCACGCTTGAGCCGCTGCCTCTGCTGGGGAGTTACCGAACAAACCCCTTCAGGCCCAGAATCTTCCTCGTTAGAAACGGGGTGGGAGAGGGTGGCTTTCCTGGGGCTCTTCTGAGGAACCTCCCTGCCGTTCCTCCTCCTCCGGTAAGTCCTGGGGAATGGGTGAAGCTGCGGTCTCTGCCACTTCTTCCTCCTCCGAGGAAGATTCTTCAGACTGCCTCATGACACGATGATCGGTACAGTCTCCCTTCGACGTCATGCATGGTTGAGGTCTGCCAACCTCCCACAAGAGTCCAAGACCCGTATTGAAGATCTACCATTTGATGGAGAGGAGTTATTCAATTCCACAACAGACACGGCAATGGACACAATACAAAAGCAAAGCTGACTGCAAAAAACATGGGTTTTTACCCGTCTTCTTCCACACAGCAATTCCGCTCACGCCGCTGGCCCAGGCAACAACAACAATACCAATCGAGGCAATTCTCTGGCAGGCCACCACGCTACCAGCAACAGGGACCTCCATCTTCCCTCCCACAAAAGCGGTCCTATCAACAGCCTAGGTACCGCCCACAACGCAGCCGCCAGGACCAGCCACAAAAGCAGCGGCTTTGACTGTCCTCACCACTCTCTTCCTAAGGCCCCACAGTTTGGCACCCGTCTGACACATTTCTACAACGCCTGGGAAGCTATCACGTCAGACAAATGGGTGCTGAATATTATAAGAAACGGCTATCGCCTCGAGTTTTCCTCCCGGCCTCCTCCTGGTCGACCCCAAGTTACCCCTCCCTCCAAGCTACTTTTACAAGAAGTAACCACCCTGTTGCGAAAGGGAGCTATTACTCCAGTCCCAGTCTCCGAACTCGCATCGGGATTTTATTCACGTTATTTTACTGTCCCAAAGCGAGATGGCCTGCGTCCCATAATGGATCTCAGGAAACTCAACGATTTCATCGTCACCAAGAAGTTCCGGATGATCTCGCTGGCGACTGTGCTCCCCCTCCTTGTCAGGAATCGTTGGTTTACCTTACTGGATCTCAAGGACGCATACTTTCACATCAGCATATATCATCCTCACCAAAAATTCCTGAGATTCACCATAGGGAATCGGACTTATCAATTCACCGTCCTTCCTTTCGGCCTAAAAACTGCACCAAGGGTGTTCACCAAGTGCATGAGCGCAGTCTGCGCATCCCTGCGGACGTCAGGCATAGAGGTTTACCCTTACCTCGATGATTGGCTACTTGTATCCCCCTCCAGATCCAAGGCAGAAAGAGACAACAAGTTGGCAAGGTATCTCCTGCACAACCTAGGCCTGATGGTCAACGTAGACAAGTCTGTCTTCCAGCCAACACAGACTATTCAATTCATAGGGGTCATCCTCGACTCCACACAGGGAAGGGCTTTTCTCCCTCTGGAGCGCGCCCTCGCAATCCAAAGCCTAGCGTTCACCGTCATTCATTCTCGTCGTATGGCGGTCTTGACATTGCTGAAACTGTTGGGCCTTATGGCATCATCGGTCTACGTCGTCAGATGGGCACGCATACGCATGAGGACACTTCAGCAGTTCTTACTCACGCACTACAGTCTGACAGACGACCCACGATCAATTCGGTTGTCTCTGCCCAAAGACCTACAACCCGACATTTCCTGGTGGACCAACTTGCAGAACTTGAGGAACGGCCTTCCCTTTGTGGACCGCGGGCCCACGCGCTTTCTGACATCAGATGCCTCACTCCTCAGATGGGGAGCGCACTGCGGCCCACTCACGATCCAGGGCAAATGGACCGCGATGGACAAGTCTCTTCACATCAACATGCTAGAGCTCCTAGCTGTACAGAAAGCCCTGCTGGCATTCCAGACACATCTCAGGATGCAACATGTCAGGATTATATCCGACAATACCACCGTGGTGTGGTATATCAACAAGGAGGGCGGCACACGCTCCCCCCCTCTCCTTGCGCTGACATTACAAATCCTCCACTGGGCAGTTCAGCAGGGCATTCTCCTATCCGCTGTTCACATAGCTGGAGTGCAGAACGTGCATGCAGACTCCCTCAGCAGGCAATTCCAGGAGAACCACGAGTGGGAGCTCTCCACCACGGTTCTCCACCAGCTATTCCGACGGTAGGGAACTCCCCTCGTGGACTTGTTTGCGACCCAAGACAATGCTGTCTGCGCCGCCTTCTACTCAAGAGCCGGAGTGGGCGCTCTTTCGCTGGGAGATGCTTTCAACACGCGCTGGCCGAGGGGACTCCTCTATGCCTTTCCCCCATTTCCACTGGTGGCAAAGGTAGTTACAAAACTGTCCCGATACGGCACTAACGCCATACTGATAGCTCCATGGTGGCCCCGTCAGGCGTGGTTCACGCCATTGCTGACACTTGCCAAAAGCGAGTTCTGGCGCCTACCCTTACAGCCAGACCTACTCTCCAGGAACCAGGGCTTGGTGCTACATCCAGACATCCATCAGCTGCGTCTAACTGCGTGGCGCATACGCCCAGGTGGCAAGATATAGACTTGCCTGCGCCAATACTAAGCATTCTACAGGAGGCCCACCGGCCTACCACGAGGACATCCTACAACTCTAAATGGCGTCAATTTTCCGCCTTTGTTACGGCAAGGGGAAGTGACCCGAAGTCCTGCCCAATTGAAGATGTTCTTCAGTTTTTACACTCTCTTTATGAGACGGGCCTCAAGGTGGCTTCACTTAGAGTATATCTTGCCGCCATCTCGCACTATCACAACTTGATCCAACAGTACTCGATCTTCTCACACCCCCTAAGTAAATGTTTCCTCAAAGGTTTGTGTAATCTTTGCCCATCATCACGTCCACTGGTCCCACAATGGAGCCTCTCAGTGGTGCTAGCTGCACTGAGTGCAAAACCTTTTGAGCCCTTAGCCACAACTGACATTCGTTTATTGACCTTCAAAGTGGCTTTCCTAGTTGCCATAACTTCGGCAAGATGAAGCTCGGAACTGTGTGCTGTCCTTGTGGATCCTCCGCACACTCAATTTTTCAACGACAGAGTTGTCCTCAGACCGGACCCCTCTTTCCTCCCGAAAGTGGTGTCCTCCTTTCATATGGATCAGGACATTATATTGCCTGCTTTCTTCAGTTCGCCTACGGACCCAATTAGTTCTAAACTGCACTCGCTGGACGTGCGTCGGGCTCTCGCCTTTTACAAGTCAAGATCAGCGACATTCCGAAAGTCTAGCAGACTGTTCGTCTGCTATGGGGGGAAACAGAAGGGGAATCCGGTGTCTCCACAGAGATTCGCACGATGGATTACTCAGACTATTACGCTAGCTTATCAGCTAGCCGGGATGGAGGCCCGGGAAGCACTACGAGCCCATTCCACCAGGGCGATGTCAACATCTATGGCACTGCATAGGGGTATTTCCATCCCAGACGTGTGTAAAGCAGCAACTGGTCGAATGCCTCGACTTTTGTAACACACTATAAACTGGACGTCAGGGCCAGGAAGGACTTGTCCTTTAGTCGAGCTGTGCTCTCCGCGATTCTTCAATGAAGGACAGCGGGCCAACCCACCTTCCGGTAAGTGCTTGCTGATTAATCGGCCATAGTGTGTGATGCACAGAGACCACGAAGAAGAAATGCAGGTTGCTTACCTGTAACCGTAGTTCTTCGAGTGGTCATCTGTGCAGTCACACAACCCTCCCATTGTCCCCTCTTGGCCTCGCTGTTTTTGTCAGGTCATAGGGAGCACTATTGCACATGCATGTCTTACTGCACTCCTTTATATAAATTGTTTTACTTATCTCGTTTGCGAGGCTGCAGCAGTCTCGTGGAACTGAGGTAAGCGGGAACCCGAGCATGCGTGATAGGACGGTGGGGGGAGGGGTTCCCGCCAAAAGAGTCTAGGCTATAGAAGTTTTTTCCCGAGTGAGGCTCGGCGCCGCGAGCCCATAGTGTGTGACTACACAGATGACCACTCGAAGAACTATGGTTACAGGTAAGCAACCTGCATTTCTCTACAATAGTTAAAGTTACACAAGCCCTGTCCTCCTTTACATATGGTCAGCCTACTTCCTGGCAAGTGAAGGACATCCTCAAGAATAATTAAATATCAATCTAGGGCACCAATCCCAGGACTTCACTCAGAATACAGTATTTCAAAGCTTTCTCATTGGCTGTAGGTTCGGTTTGGCTGGGCACAAAAGCACAGGGGAAGGCTAGCTCCAGTCCAGGCTGCTACAATACTGGTAATAGGCCCCACGATCGCTAGGCTGTGGTCCAGGCTTGATGGGGCTGTATGGAAAGGTGGGCTGCTGGCCTTCATGCTCAGAGCTTCCAAAGCTGGATTCTCTAGTAGGCCTTTTGGTTGGTTTTGCCTAGGATTGCTTCTCAGGCATCTCGCCTGTCGGGTATTTTAGGCCAGAACCTCTTTCTTGAAGTCTAGAATCACCCTCCACATTTTTTCACTAAGGATAGACCTTCAGCAGTTATTTTCCCCTAAGGGAATGCTGCCTCCAGAAAGTTTGAGGACCAAGTGAGTTCCTCGGATATGCGAGTGAATGAGATGCTCAATCTATTCATAGTGGTCCCGATCCTAAGGTTACTAAAATAAAAACGCAGGGAAATGCATCAGTGCAATAAATTAGATTCTCGAATGAAGCAGAAGGGCAGGATGCAAGCTGAGACATCTGTAGTTTTGGAACATCATATAGCACAGTAACAAGCTCTACCAAGGCCAATCGTACATCTATGGAATGAGACTGCCCTTTGGGATCAGATGGCAATACTGAGATTTGGAATCTTGCAGCTGCTGGAGCCACAGGACTGATGGGTTTGTTGCGATGCTATAGGGAAGCAGGTTGAGAAGGAGGAGGCATAAGTCCTGGGACCTGAGCATGAAGAAAAATCCAGCTACTAGGCAAGCAGGAATGCAGGCAATACAGCAAGTCTTAAGCATGCACATAAACACATTTCCTTGAAGCTTCACCTGTCTCCACATATATCCACCTGGAGCGTAATATTTTCTGAGGCCTTTCTCGGTGCCCTTACTGGATGTGGTGGCTATAGGGAAAGTCCTTTTCTGCAGTTGCATCCCAGCTATGGAATGCCCAGAGAGGCTGGCCTGTTAGCTACTTTTAATGTCATTTCAGCACTAGAGAAAGACCTTTTTAATTTTCTCTGGACTTTTAAACTGTTCTATCTCTAATTTGCTTTATCTTTGCCACAATTTTTATGTTGATTGTATATGTTTTATTGTTGATATACTTTATGGTATATATTTTAAATTTGTTTTCTTCCTGTAAGCTGTTTCCCTGTTAACTTGTTGATAGGGTGGCATAGAAATGCTTTAATTGGTGAGGTCTAGCAGCCAGGTGGACATAGTGAATGTGTAGTGCTTCCCAAGCAACAGAGAACCTTGACCTAGAATAAGTCATAGTAAAGGTGCTTTCAAAATCCTCCTCTCCTGTTTCTAGATTATGGGACATATTTACTAGAGCAGAACTCAAAATGTTAAAATCTGGGGTTCTTTCAGAGTTGTATTTCAGAATACTCACATTATAAAAGAAGTAAGTATTGGCTGCAATACTTGTTTTTAATGGGATTTATTGTTATTGTTTTGTTGGGCAGAAGTGTTGGTGCATTTCCACAGGAAAATTTAGAAATCTAAAGTAAGTAATAATAACAATAAAAGGTTTTAAAGCCAATTAGAGAGAGAGAGAGAGAGATTATTTCATTTTGTTTATTTATTGTACTATTTTTACATTGCACCAATGCTTTGGTGTTGCCTTAGGGAGTGAATTTTTTTTATAATGCTTTTGGAACAAAATCAGATTATATTGTTGTTTTATTTTGTTTTTATATTGTGCAGAGCATTGACACTCTGCTGTGAAAAAGTAATAGAAATATTTTTCTTTTGGGCAAGCCAGTTTTAAAAATTATTTTTATATTATAAAATATAAATTCTCTTTAGGACTTCTTATTGTGGTAGGAAGCAATATATAAATCATCATCATCATCATCATCCACCTTGATTCGCACAGAGCATCTGCACGCTAGTATATTATCATACTTTTCTGTGAGATGTATCAGCTGTGTTTATATAGCCTGTTGCTTAGCAAAACACAGTTCTTCTCATATGTCCTGTTGCTTAGCAACACAAAGTTCTTCCTCGGAATTCTGCCACACATTGCCACGTGCCACGAACTGTCTTAGAATTTAATAGAGAGAGATAATAATAACAACAATAATAATAATGGAAAGTGTGTCTGTCACATTTCAGAGAAGAGAACTCTCACAGAGGAAGTGGGAAATGGAAGACAAAGAAGCAGGAAGTTGCATACTAAGCTGACTTGAGCATCAGACGTTTTCCCCTGAGGCGTATTTTTACAAAATAGTGAAACATGGAAAAGGGCTGAAGGGGATTTTGAATTGCTGCAGGTCTATTGGATTGAGTGGGAATATATAGATCCTAGAGATCCTTGTTGTGTAGCTGATGATCATAGAGCCCCAGCCTCTGCTACACCATTAAAGCAGCAGAACTGTCAATGTGAATTCTAAAATAGCTGCTCACAGTCTGGAAGAGCTTCCATGCTCTGAAGCGCAATGCAGATATTCCTACTGTACAGGCAAGGTGGGGGAAATGGATACAGATTGCAAAACCCATCTCTGGCACTTGGTCAAATATCTTCATGTATATGTACCACCTGGATGAGAGCTTTGCTCTTGTATCATGCAGAAGAAGTGTATCGTACATTTAACGGGATGAAGAGGATTTCCAAACAACTTTAAAAGCCTCACAAACAATCATAATTATTAAAAGCAAAAAAACCTCACTAGACCAAACCAAAATGATGATTGTCATGTCGCTAGCCCAGGCATGCATGTTTGGTATTGTTTCTTTTAATAAAAAGCTAGTGCAGCAGGGAGACGAGTTGGATCAGGACTATGGATTGAGGGAGGGGACCTTCTATACTGTTTGTCCCCACCATCCAATCCCAGTACTTCCAATTTGGAATCCTTGCCCTGCCTCCGCACTTCCAATTTTCAATGGCAGAAAATCTCCCATCGACACCAGTTGTGAATTGCAGGCATGCTGGGGTGGCAAAGCCTCAAAACTCCACCCCAAAAGATATATGCACAGGTTACAACTTCCTTTGAACATTTGCAGCTTCTGACCGTACCAGCCTTCTTTTTGGCAAAGAAGATCTTCATGTATATGAAGCAGCAGCAGCAGACACCCAGCCAGCTACGACAAGTAAGGGTAACTGGATTGGGGCCACTGAGCCTCTTCTGATCCAAAATAAAACTCAATGCTCCTACTTCATTAGCGAAACAATAGATTTGCTCTCCCATTCTACTCACAAAAATGATAAATTACTCACGTCTTCAGCCGGCATCAGTTCTGCTTAATGTTTTATCCTCCGATATATCCAATAGGTTGACTGCAGTATTAAAATTATGGATTATATAAATGGCTCAACTCATCCCATTCCATATATTTTCATATTATAAATTAATGTGATCTTTCTGAATTACAGTGCCATGTGTGTTACAGTGGCCCCATTCAGATAACATTCAGGGCTTTGTGGTTAGCTTAACTAGGCTGACCATATGAAAAGGAGGACAGAGCTCATGTAACTTTAACAGTTGTAGAGAAAAGGGAATTTCAGCCAGTGTCATTTGTATGCAATTAGTTCCTGGTGAAATTCCCTCTTCATCACAACAGTTAAAGTTGCAGGCAGTATACTAACGTGACCATATACAAAAGAAGCCAGGGCCCCTGCAACTTTAACTGTTGTGATGAAGAAAGAATTTCACCAGGAACTAATTGCATACAAATGACACCGGCTGAAATTCCCTTTTCTCTACAACTGTTAAAGTTACATGAGCTCTGTCCTCCTTTTCATATGGTCAGCCTAGCTTAACCATGTTCAGCTGTGGTTAACGCTAATCACATGCGGAATGCTAGCAGACACCATTAACTAGGCTGACCAGGTGGCTCGGGATTTCCCAGTCCTAACCGGGAATCCAGGGGCAAACCGGCCCAACCGGGGGGCAAACCGGGGTGGCGGGGGGTCACGCGGCGGTGGCAGCAAGCAAGGAGCGGCGGTAGACCCGGCGGCAGAGGAGCCGGGGAAGCGGCCCCCCCAGCAGGTAAGCACGAAGCGGGGCACTTACCTGCTGGGGCGGCCGCTTCCCGGGCTCCTCCGCCACCTTCGCCGCCACTGCCAGGCTCGTAAGGCCAGAGGCCGTCACTTCCGTATCCGGCCCTCTCCTGCCTCTTCCACGCGGGCAGCGACGGAGGACCCTGCGCGGCCGCGCGGGCGACGGAGGACCCAGCGCGGCCGTGCGGGCGGGGAAGGAGGACCCCGCGTGGCCACGCGGGCGACGGAGGACCCGGCACGGCCGCGCGGGCGGCGACAGAGGACCCCGCGCGGGCGGCTGGTTTTTTGGGGGGTGTGGCTTGGTGGGGGGGTTGTTTTGGGTGGGGGGGGCGGGGGGGGACCGGGATTTTGATTTTTAAAATCTGGTCACCCTACCGTTAACCCTTTTGTGACTAAGGATTTATTCCTGCATTGAGCAGGGGGTTGGACTCAATGGCCTTATAGGCCCCTTCCAACTCTACTATTCTATGATTCCTTAACCATACACTAATGACAAGCCAGTTAGATGATCTCCTGAGTCCTCCAAATGATCCAACCCGTATCCCAGCAAGCCATGCGCAAGGAGCCCATGCAGTTGCACCCACCATTTTAGTTCAGGCTACAGTGTAAGTAGCAAGTACTTATATAAATCAGTCCTTTTTGTGAGCAATGCCTGTGTTCTTGGCCTCACCATCTGATCACCCTGCAGTATGTCTGATCTGCTGTGGTTTCAGAGGCCAGGACTTATGCTGGTTTTGCTGTTGTTATCCGAAGGCGCGCCACTGCCGCCATCCCACTCCAGTGGCCATTTTGAGTGTGTCAGGCAGCTCCGGCTGATGTCATCGGCCATGTTGAGGAGTCCCCAAAACAATACACCTGCTGGAGCAGCCCAACACCTTTCAAAAGTGACTGTGGGCACAAGGAATTGTGTGTGCTAGTGTCATTGTAGAGAAGGAGAGAGCCAGCCAAAACATGCAGTCAAGCTGCATCATCAACCTGCAATGTCACCAAGGTAGGACAAGCGATGCTGTAATGATGCTGCGATAATAATGATAATAATAATAATAATTTTATGTATTTATGTATTTATTTATTTAGAACCCACCTCTCCCTCCAGATCGAGGTGGGGAACAACAATAAATATAAAGTGCAAGAACCACAAAATAGATTAAATATTAAAACAAATAAAAACAAATAAAGATGATGAGGTTACAAAGTGCCGGGGAGAGGGAAATAAAAGTATGTACAGAACGTGCCCATTAAAATAAAATTTACCATGCCAAAATCAGAGCCGATTAAGCAAAATGGCGGCTGCAACGAACGCTTAAGCAAAGCAGCAGTCTGGAGCACCGACAGAGGCTACAGCGTCCAGGGTAATTCTTGATGCTCTATACAGGAAGTTCTCTGATTTTGTCCCGTTAACCACAGGTGCGTGTCAGACGACACCTTTCACCAAATTTAGTGCCCCAACCATGCTGCATAACGTGGTTAGTGAGGCTGACCACAATGTGGTTATTGGAGGCACCTGGTTAAGAAAAACACATGTCAGATGGCACCTTTAACCATCCTGCTTAACCACAAAATGGTTAACAGCATGGTTAATGGTGTCGTCTGAATGGGGCCAGTGTTTGGCTTTTAGAATCCACAAATGTAATGTCATTTACTGCTGCGATGAGATTATAGAATTCCATACACTTATGTGTAATTACTTCACCTGAAAGCTAGTTTTTCCCTTTTGTTTATGTCTATTTTGTGAAGACATCATTTTCTGGAGTTTACCCAGTTGTATGTAATATTTAATTACCAGAACATGTAGTGGGAAAAAAATCTTATTTTTATATACACATTTTGAGCCCATCTATAAATCTTGTCATATAAAAACCATCAACATTTAGGTTGACAGTTAAAAAGGGCTGAGGATTCTGTATTTAGAACTCTGAGGAAACGAGAGCCTCATTTGTGGGCTGCTGCTGTTGCAGTACAGAACAAAACTGTTCATGTTGAATGCTACGCTGATTTAGAATTCATAAATGGACAGAATCTCTGTTCCTCTTGAGATACGGTTATCCTATCGACATGAAGAGACTCAGCAAACACTTAAGCTGCAAGTTGATCAGCCATAAGAACAAAAGCAATAGTGTTTCAGGACCGTTGTGAACAGAATGAAGGTGAATGGATCCTGCTTCAAATCAATGGAATAATTAATTGAACTGCATAAAAATGGAAAGGTAGTTGTGCCCAGCTCAGAACCGCATGCACAAATAATCAGAAAACAGAATGCTTAGCAGTTAACTTTGCTGCCATCATATTGGATTTGAGAAATGTGATGGTGGCAGTGTATGGCCCAAATACTAGTTCCAAGCAAAATGGGCTGTACAAGTAATGAGTTACGTTCCTGCTCTTTTCCATTTGTACACAAATCATAAATGAGATCTGACCCATCTTTCTCACACAAGTCTCAATCCGATACAAGCAAACGAGAAAGGAAAGAGCTACATACAAACAAGATGATCTCACATGTTTCTGGAAGATATATTGCCTGCATCTCCCACTGGTAGTATCCAATTATATGCTGCTGGCTGGTCTGGTGATGAGAAGACCCTACATTTCCAGATTCAAAAGGAAGCAGCTTAGTGAGCCTGGAAAAGGAGTCACAGCAGAAATGTCTTCCTGGAAAATTCTAACTCAAACCACATTCTTGCTTCTGATTTCTGAAACAGCCCCCCAGCAAACAACCCCTGAAACACTCTCAAGAAAAAAAGGGAAACAGACAGCTATTCAGTACCTGAATTACTGATACCTAAATCTCTTCTTGGCCAAGAACACATCTAAGATGTAAAACCTGAAAATTATCTGAGAATCCATCAACAAAGCAGACTTCGGCATCCTAGTAAACCTAATTGAATCATATTTACTCATATTAATCAGATCCTCCTACCACACCTACAGTCCCTGGAAATTTTAGTTAAGCACTCATCTTTGAATCTTTTCCACTCCCACCACTTTGAATACCCTGTATGGATGAAACAAATATTTCTACCCAAACACCTGTAATATATTAGCCCATAAATCACCCAATCCTGTGTGTTTTGGCACCATTGTTCTCCTCCCATCCCCCTCTTGTTGTTTCTTATTGATGACTGTCTGAATTGGTGCCGCTTTGTTCGTTGGAGGATTTCATCTTTACTGCTAAGAGTCTCTCTGCCAACATACAAAGCAAATAGAAGGGGGAATGAGAAAGGAAAGAGTGTGATGACTTCAAGGAGACAGTGAGTGACTCAGTGCAAAAAGGGTAAATTTCGTCTGCATATTCTTAACAGCGAGGACATTCTGCACATCTCCAGAGTGCACTAAGTGATGCAGTAAACCAATAAATTAGAAGAATGTAAATTCTTCAGTAGGAATTGCACACAGGGGAAAATGCTTCCTCATCCTCATATTTGTTTTCATGGAAATAATGTACACTCTTCCTAAAAACCATACTGGTACAAAGCTGAGTAAGACATCAAAACCAGTTATAGATTACAGTGAATTGCAAAATTGGAGTGGTATCTTTATCTGCTATGTCTATAAAAATCCTTATGATAAAAGGTAAAAGTGATCACTCTAGAAAAACTAGCCTTGAGTACAGGAGTTTCCTCTCCTTTCAGTTCCGCTATTCCCTGTCCATCTTATTTATCTTTTATTATACTAAATTATATACTAAATGGCCCAGTGACCTCTGATGTTAACCATTAATTTATAACGTGCTTTTTGCAAGTCCCACAGAACCTTTTCAGGATTACAGTGTGTATAAGTAGGGTTCATTTTGCAAATCATCTAACAGTAGGGTTCTATTTTCCACTTATGCTTATTGGACAGGGATAGGATCACAACCAATGCCCTTGTGCCAGTGAAACACAAGGCTAAGCCAGAGGAGTAAAGTTATGATGGTGTAGCAATGCCATTGTACCAGCATTAGCCTATACCGGTAGAAACAACACAGTGGTGAAAGAATCGCAGTGCAAGGGGGGAAACTGGCTGTAGTTAAAAGTTGGGGTGGGGTAGGAGTAGGGTGACCAGATAAAATCCAGGTCAGGGCTCATGTAACTTTAACAGTTGTAGAGAAAAGGGAATTTCAGCCAGTGTCATTTGTATGCAATTAGTTCCTGGTGAAATTCCCTCTTCATCACAACTGTTTGAGACCCCCTCTACAAGAATTCGGTTTGACGCCTGGTTCTCCGATTATGCGCATCTTCTCAGAAGCGCTTTATGGTAAATGACTGTACGCAGGAGGTAATTGAGCGGAGAATCGCTTGTTCACATAGTCAAAATGCGCTTTAACAGCCGGAGCAAAATAAAACTTGCTATTTAACGCACATTCGATAATGCGCATAATCGGATAGATAACACACCTCAACTCCCGATTTGCGCTCCGCTCATGTAGAGGTCAAAATTTTAATGAGACTTGAAAGAGCTTTAAACCTCTCGTGTAGAGGCAGCCAAAGTTGCAGGGGCCCTGCATTCTTTTGTATATGGTCACTCTAGTATAGTGCATGCACCTTTAACTGTTGTGATGAAGAGGGAATATCACCAGGAACTAATTGTATACAAATGACACTGGCTGAAATTCCCTTTTCTCTACAACTGTTAAAATTACATGAGCCCTGACCTGGATTTTATCTGGTCAGCCTAGGTAGGAGGAGACTCAGAGGAGTGGCTAGCTTTACAGGGATCCTTATGGGATAATCTGGCTTCCTCTGCCAGTACAAACATATGTATACAAACAGCTATCATAACTAGAGCAAAGACAATGTATTCCCCCCCAAATCGTAGAATCATAGACTAGTAGAGTTGGAAGAGGCCTATAAGGCCATCGAGTCCAACCCCTTGCTCAATGCAGGAATCCACCTTAAAGCATACCTGTCCAGCTGCATCTTGAATGCCTCAAGCGTGGGAGAGCCCACAATCTCCCTAGGTCATTGGTTCCATTGTCGTACCGCTGTAACAATCAGGAAGTTTTTCCTGATGTCCAGCCAGAATCTGGCTTCCTGTAACTTGAACCCATGATTCTGTGTCCTGCGCACTGGGATGATCAAGAAGAGATCCTGGTCCTCTTCTGTGCGACAACCTTTTAAGGATTTGAAGAGTACTATCATGTCTCCCCTCTGTCTTCCCTTCTCCAGGCTAAACATGCCCAGTTCTTTCAGCCTCTCCTCGTAGGGCTTTCTTTCCAGACCCCCGATCATCCTCGTTGCCCTCCTCTGAACCTCCTCCAGCTCGTCTGCAAATAGAGTGAAATTGGGTGGGGTGGGTTGAAATAAACCCTAAAACATGTTTTTCTTCTCTTTTTGATCCATCCCTCTGCTCTGTGCCATTTTGTCTGAATGCAAGGACATTTGCCAAGGTTCTGATGTTACCCGGGCAGGATGGGAACATATGTCCTGCCCACCTACAGTGGGTGACCTTTGTGCAGCATCATTGGAAGACCATTGAGAAAGGGGCAGTCCAACTTTGCAGCCTGCAAAGGAGGCTGTGAAGTGGGGGGAGGTTGTTTCAACTGAGTCCCATCTATAGTTAAAGCATACCCATTGGAGAATGCGACCCTACCCGAATCCATACTGAGCAGAGCAAAACCATGGTGCTGCAGCAAGCCTAGGTTAGCAGCAGCAGCATTACCACAGCAGAACAATGCCAATGTAAAAGTTGGGGAGGGGGAAATAATCGGATACAAGCATGGTGCTATAGCACTGGGGGCAAAGTGCCTTGAAAGGCATAGACATCTTTAATCAAGAGCTCTATAAATGGCCCTTTTAGCATTGTGTGTGGCTGGGAGCCTTGGATCCAACGAATGGGGCAGGGTAGTTGAGTATCATGGGTTGGGGGACTACAATGGGCCATCAGGACTTCCTGTCAATGGTTTATGCCTTGTAGTAAGAGTGAGAGGTTTGGTTTTAGTTCTGTTGCTTGAGCTGCCTTGCTCATTTCCATCCAGCAAGACCCCTCCCCCAATTTAATTATTTATTTATTTAAAATATGTTTATCCTGCTCTTCAGCCAAAAGGCTCCCAGAGTGGCTCACAAAGTCAGATTCTAAGCCTGTAGATTTACACTCTAAAAGACATGACATAAAAGGAAAAGGAAGAAGGGTGGGGTGGGGAGCAAACTTGGGCTCTAGATTCTTAGGGCTCCCCTAAATGAGTGATTTATTACATGCTTGTGATTGGCCACTCACAAAACTTTGTGGGTCCATTATATGACATCATCAATGACCATGACGTCTCCTGCGCTATCCCCTGGAAACCCCACTATTAAAAGAACCACAGATAATGTGGTAATATCCAGAAAATGCGGGATCTCCCAGCATGTAACTCTGGTGTTGCATAATAATTCTGCCACTAGATCATGCTGTCCCAATGGAAGTGAACAGAGCACGCGGAGAGGGGAAGTATTCAATCCAAACCACGTGGCTGCCCCTGTAATTGAGCAGATTACAATCCCAAAAAGAAAGCGGAAGCAGAGAGCCCTGATAAGGCAGCGGTATTTTTTCATTTTAATGTAGAGAAGCTGTTAGTTACAAAGTTCAGCAGGGAATAATTCAGGAGGCCCTGGAACTGCAAAGTGGAAGGGCTGCTGCTGCTGCTTCCTTTCCCTTTGGCAGCCTCAACGATGGCAGCTAGTAGCTGAGAGGAGGAAGGCTTTCAGCTCGACTTACCAAGGCTCAATTCACTAGAGATCACACCAGTATCTCCCAGTAGCTGAAAGCCAACTCACACGTCCAGTTTCCTGCTACAGCCTCTTTCCCAATGACCTAGCAGCTATGTCACAGTGCTGACCTTGTGAACTTGCTCTCATAGTGTCCATCCATCCTTGCCCATGTAGGTCATGCCCACACTTCTGCTGTGTTCTGTCACTACATCCATTTAGATTTGACAGAAACATACCTGTGGTTTTTGTTTGGATTTTGAACCTTCCTCCTATAAAATGATCACAGCCTATGAAAAATGAACCCCGTTCACCCCACAAAATTAATTTCACTGACTACATTAACAAGCAGGTCTGCACACTTTCTATTTTTCAAGGCTTCTATGCCTGACTGCATTTATGTTCTCATTTAGCATCTCAAAATGGGCACTTTCTTTCAAGAAGGATTACTGCATGAATCACCTGCTTAGTTAATCTGACTTATTAGCATACTGTCACCCATTAACTGCATTATAACAACTATAGTTCTCAGTATTTCCCCCTGCAACCACCACTTCAGGATAGACCTCTTCAGGTTTGCAAGAGCAGGTGTTGCTTTCTGTCTTTTGCAAAACCTCATATTTCTCAATCCAGCACAATATCTGTGAATAGCTTTGGGAATGATGGTATAAGTATTACCCTGCAGCCCCCTCCATGCCCCCACCACTCCTTAGCCCATAATCTTCCCTGATGATTTATTAGAAAGTTTTCTAAAATTAAGTCCTTAACACTGCAAGAAGCCTCTTTGGAATCCAAACAGCTTTCAGACTACAAAATAAAGACACTGGGGAGTGGAATAACAGATTCCTTTTTCTTATATATGGTAATTCATAACAGGCGGATTGAAGCTAACATCCCTAGTAAGGAAATTAACCATTCAGAACATGATCTTATTGCTCACAAATATTTTAGGTGTATATTGCTATTCACAAGGGCACATGCTTTAGAATTCATTTAAGATTTGTGGGTTCTTGGAAGCATGATTCCATTAGGTAAGCATGCATTGCAAACTAGGAATATTCTTTTTCATAGAGGTGATTCTGGAAACGGTAGGTGCATAAAAGATTAGGAGAAACAGGCGGGCGAAGCCAATGCCTGCAGTGTTATCTAAAATGTCTGTGAAGAGGATCAACTTCTCAAACTTTCCAGTTTGATCACAGAAATGAAGGTTCCTTCACACGAGTGGGTCACTCATGGAAGTTTCCAGGTCCTTTTCACGATGTCATCAACCTCTGCTGCCTCTCCAATAATTTTTCAACTTTATTCTGCCATTTCTTTAACTCACCAAAAATGCAGTAGTATATAACCCCCCATCAAAGTTGTGGTGTATTTCCAGAATCATACAATGTCACACAATTAAATTAAACATATGGAGCAAGGGCAGGAAGAAGAAGAAGAAGAAGAAGAAGAAGAAGAAGAAGAAGAAGAAGAAGAAGAAGAAGAAGCAGCAGCAGCAAAGAGCGTGTATTGTGCCAATAGTAATCCAACGAAGACTCCAGAAGACAAAACCCCAGCAAGGGTGTGGGATTTTTGTTTCACATATAGAAGCTCTAAATCAATGTATTGGCTTTTAGAGAAGTTACTTGATTTTCTGAGAGTCTGAGAGCCACTTCCAATGTATTTGTTTTTATTCACGTTTTTAAAAGCAATGTATGTAAACAGACAGTGGGTAACATTGGAAGAAGCCCTGAGTAGCTACTGTTACATTCCACCATGGATGCACAGGAACCAGAGGAGACTGGTGGCTCCAGTGTTGGGGCAGTGAATCTGCTCTGGGTTGCATTCAGAACCAGTCAGAACTCTAAAGGAACTTGGATAGCTCCTTTTGGGGTTTGACTGGTTCTGCCTGAAACCTGGAGCAAATTCACCACCCCACTGACATCGGAACCACCAGCCTCCACTGACAAGAACATAACATGGAATACTCTGGAAAACTTTGACAGAGTCTGGGACCTCAGGCCTGAGGGCCAAATCCAGCCCACCTGGGGTTCCAATCTGGCCCTTCCCTGGCTCCCCACCCTTTTGCCTTGACCACTGTGAATTGGGCTACGGATTCTTCTGCTTGTACATCATTGGTGATGAGAGGGTTGGGGGATTGTATTCAGTTCCTTCTTTCCTAGCAACTGCAGAGAACTCCAACAGGAAGAGAGTAAGCACTTTGAAGAAAACGGTTGTTGTTATTGGTGGAGGGGATATTTATGTGACTTCCTGTAGAATTTGCCAAGATTTTGCCCAAACAGTAAGAATCAAGTGGCTTTATCCCATAAAACAGGAGTCTACAACTCTTTTGGCCTTGAGGGGCCCTTGCTATGCTGGGGTGAGGACTGCATGCGCACACACACACACACACACACCAGTGATCCTAGCACATTACAATTTCCTTGCTGCTAGCAGGGGAAAAGAATTATTTGTATGAGGATTTCTAGCAAAAGGAGTGGAGAGGCTTCTCTCTACTCCTTCCCACAATGCTACTAAGCACTCTTTCCTCGCTGTTGCTACTAGTGAGGAAAGAACAATCTGTATTGGGATCTCTGTTCTTGGAGGCCACAATTAAGGCCTTGCTGGGCCTCATGCAGCCCACAGGCCGCAGGTTGTGCACCCCTGCCATAAGCAATCTTCTGTGATTGTAGCATGTTCTGTAAAGGGCAACAGGACAGTGCTTCAAAAGCTAAGAAAGTCACCAAACAAAGAGCTTGTTACGAGTTCTCTACTATGGATTATAACGGAGAAAAAAAGAAAATAGAGTCAGTTCAAAATCTAAATTATTTCCTTTGAGCGTTATACCTGCACAAGGTAGTATACCTCTGAGCATATTCTGTCCAGATCCAAGGCGTCAAGGGAGGAGCTCTGCTTCAGTGATGATGGAGATGAATTCTTCAGAAATGTCCATTTAGAGTGCCATACTCTGTGTGTCATTGGCAAAGGGGATATAAAATGCTATGTCTGGGGGTATTGTGACCCCATCCTGATGCTAGCTTCTAGCATAGTTGCCAAGGCAGTGGCAAGTTCCTAGATCAAATCCCATGAATTGTGGCATTGGAACATCAGGCCCTTTGTGGAAGTCCTATATATTCTTGGAGAATGGGGGAGACAAGTCCCAAGGCAGAACACACCAGGTAGCAGGTACAACCCATAGCCACAAATTCAAAATGGATTAAACATCTGTGGGGCTGGGGTGGGGTGGGAGCACTACAATGCTACAGCAGCAAGCTCAATCAAACTGAAGGACATTACTTCAGGTAGGGATGTATGAATTTGGTTAAATCTGTTCCATCTGCATTTCACGGATTGTCAGGTACGTTTTGTTCCATCATCTGTTCATTGACTGAATCGGATTTTTCTCAATTTCCTGGACTTGCATTCATGTGCACTTGCACAAATTTATGCTTCCAAAAATACTAAAATGCTTCCCCACCCCAAGACGTGTATTTTTACGCTTTAGCATGTGGGGGAAACACACATTTTTGATCAGGAGTTTTTCCCTCCCATATTTTTCTATGAATAAATTTGCACACAAGTCTGGAAAGTTTTTTAAAAAATAGTCCACAAGCCCACGGAGCCCTTGCAACTTGGAAAGAGCCCTTCCACTGTGGAATTCGTGGGTCGGATTCAAAGAAATCTGAACTCACCTGAATCCATTGTGGATTTCTCCACCAACCCAAATTCCAGGAAATCACAATATTTCAACAGGCATTGTTCAGTATAGTACAGAACAGCTAAAAAAAAAACCTCAACCCATAGTAAACACACAGTATGGCAGCACCACAAGCTTCCCCTCCCAGTTCATACAGCTTCACAAAACAGACAAGATCAGCACCCCCTAAAGTTGCAAGCCTTTAGTACAGGACTCCTTGAGCAAAGACACTCAACAGCAGAATATATATTCTCAATCACATTAATCTCTTGGGGTGGTGGGGATATTCCCAACTCTCATGCTGCTTGTTCCTATGGCGGGCAAATAGCTCAGTGGTAAAACTCAATGGCTCAATTCGGACGACACGATAGTCAATGGTGGGTTCACTAACCCTAATCCTAACCCTAGGGGATACTCCCCCCACAACATGGTAATAAATAATCAACTGTGGTGTGGATGAGGATCAGCGCTGAGTTGACTATGGCAGCATTCGGATGACACAATAGTCAAAACAACTGACAATTGTTTTCCCCACACCAGTTGTTTATTGTGTCGTCCGAATTGAGCCAATGTGTGACATGCAGAGTATCCCAGGTTGAAATTCTGGCATTTCCAGTGAGAAGGACCAGGTAGCAGCTGATGGGATCCTGAGATCCTACAAAGCTGCTGCCAGTCAGAGTGGATAATATTGGGCCAAATAGACAAATAGTCTAATCTGGTATAAGACAGCTTCCTATATCCTTCCAAAAATTCTGTCCAATCCATTTTCCTCCCATGAGACAGCAGTGGATTCCTTATTACTATGACATGTGTACTACCACCTTTCAGATCTGAGCATCCAGAAAGATATGGAGACCTTCATTATGCAGTTTGCAATGGAAAACTTTTTTTCTTTCCTGCACATGCTAGAAACAGAAATCTAGAAACAATTATGACATTTGTTCTTAGGAGAAGGCAGCAGGGCTGTGCACAGGAAAAAAAATGCTTCGGGGTCTCAGATTGACATTGCACTTCGCCTAAGATCTGAAGCGAAGGGTCCCCTTACTTCATTTTCTGTGTTTCCCATTGGTAAGAATGGGAACATTAATGAACACCTACAGCTTTCCTTCTGGACAGGACTGAATAAAATCTGCAGGCTTTAATAAAAAAGAGGGGATTCTTGCCTTCTCTATGGTTTTGTGGGCAATTTGCTTGAACATGCTCCCTCTTCAGTGGGTGGTTAACACCAAACTCCTTAATTGTGGTGTGGGAACATGTGAATGGCGCTCTCTTGCTTAGCCAGTCTGTTGCGCATCAGGTATATGGGATTCCACCAAGGCCCCAGAACCGGAATCAAGCTGTGCCCGCCACGGCTCCCATACTTTGTCTCTGGCTGTCTGGTCCAGGGAGAGCACCTCTTCTGTTATGACCCAGGTCTGGACGGTCGGTATCACCCCAAAGAGGAACCTGTGCCTAGTGAGACATCTGTCATCCCACTCCAGGAAAGTCCCTTGAGATCCCTTGAGAACCCTGGATGCAAGAGGCTTTGGGAGAGTCATTCTTGGAGGCTAAGGTTGATGAGAGGCCATCGGCCTCAAAGAATGACTATCCCAATGCCTCTCAGGTCCTTCAGCTATGCAAGAGCTTACAGCTATGTAAATGAACATTTAACTTGAAGTCACGACCCAACGGAAGGTGGAGCTTCTGAGAGACCTGAGATGACCAACCTACTTAAGTTACTGCTACTCCCTTCCTGGAGCAGCAGGTCCTTTTACAAGGACTGTCACAGCCTAGCAGCTCCTGCATAGTGCTGTCCCAGGTGCTGTTAGTCTTTGCCTTGCTGTGCTCCTGTTTAGCTGGCCTAACTGCTGACCAATGTGATCTTTGCCTTGCTAGTGATAGCTTCCTGCTACTAGAGCCTCCTCAATGCCTGATTGACCAGACACTTTCCCCAGGGCCAACACAAGCCAGGACAGCCTCTTCCATCTCTTTCATTCACACAGAAAACCCCTTATGGAGAAAAAGATGGAAGAGCTGCACAGCACCTTCTGATTCCTAGCACTAGGAGCCTTCCATCTGGGAGTATCCCTCCTCTTCTGCCCATGGGGGCTCTCCCCATCACAGAAGGCCATTGTGATGAACAAAGAGTGAGAAGGACCCAATTGCCTGAAATGCAGCAGCACAGGCACAGAGCAGCATATCTCACTTTTGTGTCCTTATATGTGTACAGAACAAACCACCTGAAATCTATGAATTTCACAGCCATTCCCATTGTCTCCAAGTAGATGCAAAAGGCACATGGGAAGCAGGGCCAGGACATTTGATTGTGCTCCTATGGACTTTGTTAAGCTGCAGACGTGTTTTAATTCTTTCAGTAAACAGTATGCACGTTAAATATATGAAATAGGAGACTTGATTTAAAACAGTCTTTTGAGGGGTGGATTTAGATTAGTCCACCCTGCCACCTCAGCACAGGAGGACCACTCATCTGGAGCCGGCAAATACCAGCAAGAGTGTTCCCTTTCCCACAGTGATACCATTTTGCAAGCCCCATGGCCCATATCCATTGCATGGGATCAGAACACTGTACTATTCATGCTGAATCAGGAATAAAGCTAGCAACGCACTAAAATTTATTTATTGCATTTTTATTTATTTATTTATTGCATTTTTATACCGCCCTATAGCCGAAGATGCAGGGGGTTAGGGGGAGGCTCTGGAAAGGTTTCCAAGGCCTTTTCTTTTAATATTTCTTGGAAGAATAAAATATGAATATGAATAAAATGAAAGGGGGAAAAGAATAAGAAGCAAGTACAATATTAAGCCTATTGTACTTGCTTGTAAAAAATAAACAATCTCCTCCTCTCGAGGACAAGGCCCATAATACCAATGAAGTAGCAAATCTACTTAAGCACCAGCATGAACTGGTTAGGCATCTATTCACAGTTTGGACTGATGATATACACGCTATCAAAAAATTTCTCTCAGAATGTAAGGATCTGGTAACAACTCTAACAACAATTGTCCTAGCAAAGATGAATGGGAAAGATCTAGTAAACTTGAGGGAAACAGGGGCAAAGGGAGATGAATCAAAGCCTTTTAATGACTCCCAACTTACAGCTTCTAATGAGCACGCTGAACCAGTGTTTATGCATGGGAAAGATGTGAGTAACATCGGCAGAGAGACTAGGACAAAGAGGGCTTCAAATAGGTCAAGAAGGAAAATGAAGTCCAGGCCCACGAAGGATATAAAACTAAAAAAATCCTAAAATATTAAAGGCGTAATCAGCTCTAAAAAACTACCAAAAATGAATTTTAACCGCCTATTCAAATTAATGGAGGGAGAGGATAGGAAACAGAATGGAAGTCCCCAGATTATGGGCAAACTAGCAAACAAAGACAACACTAAAGACCCAACTAGTTTGGATAAAATATCTGAGTGGGCGGACCGGAACCACAATAATGAACAGGGAAGACCCCAGAATCCTTGGTCCCTATCCCAGTTAATTAATGAAGTAAAACCCATTACGATAAAATCTAAGGAGCAGAATTTGGCTCAAGAAACTAGGATAGGAAGGAAAAAGTGGGAATTACAGTTAATAAAAAAATACGCTTGTTTTCTCTAACTACCCGAAGCCCAAAGGCTCATTGGCACAGATAGACCGTATTAAACATTTTTTACGATTTATATCAGCTGTCACTACAATACACCTAACGTTAGACGATATCCAAAAAATTGACTATCTTTTTTTCAATTATGTATCGGCCAGAGCTATAGTGACTTTTGAGTCCTCACTTCTAACTTACAGAATTCTCAAAGAGAGAGAGGCTTTTCAAAGAAAGGGGATGACAGTGAGTAGGTTCTTCAGGGATATTTTTCCAATGCTTTCCCTGGGAATACGGCATTCACCTATACGTAACAGCAAGGAGCCACCCACAGGAGATTTGATCAATCTAGATAAACCTGTGAAGACTATGGCTCTAAATAGCCAAGCACCAAAAAGTGTGGTCATTGCAGAAATGGAGAGAGAGGGAGCAAGAGTTAAGAAGGAATACCTGAAAGACACCCATAACAATTTTACTCAAGAAGAAAAGGAACTGATCAAAAGCTACGGTACTTTACCTTATCAAGAGCAGCAGGCGATCCTAGAGAGACTTGCAACATTGAGCGAAATTTTAATGATCCAAAGTGGAAAATCTGACAGTGCCAATAAAATAAGCTTTTCTACAGCGGAGGCGCAAATAGTAATGGAAGCTAAGGAGCTGTGTAACGGTCCTCTATTACCCCATGACTTACAACATACTTATTCAGATGAGGATAGGACCCGTGGCTCCAAGGATATGGGGTTAGAACCCAACAAACTGGCTCAAATAACTGGACCAATTAGCAGTAACAAAAGAGATCCTCCATGGAACACAAAGTCGATAACTCAAAAAGAACAGAGTCACAAGTATGTAAACTCCTCGAATAATAACTGGACAGCTCACAGGTATTTGGAGCCACATGAGTTCGGCATGGCAATTGAGTCCACTCTAAGTAGGGCATGTCCAGGAAGGACAAACTCGCCAGTTAGGGGAGCTAACGGATGTGTCCTAAAAGACCAGAACTGGGTACTGGACAAAATTATAGAGCTGGATTGACCCAATGAAAAGGAATCCAAGAGACTACTCCGAATCCTCTCATGGAATATAGCTGGGTGGAACTCTAAGAGTAAGAATCAAGATTTTTTGAATTTCCTAGGAGAATATGATATAGTGATGCTCCAGGAAACCTGGAGCTGCGAAAACATCTTTGTGAACGGGTTTGTGGCCATCAATTTGCCAGCTCTCTCCAACAAAGGCAAAGGCAGAGCTAGGCAGGGCCTGTGCATCCTTGTCGCTTCATGTTTGGATGCTAAAATAAAGGAACTGCCTAGTTATGAGTCTAACATTCTGCCCCTATTACTAGAACTAAGGGCATTAAAGCAGTCTCTGTTACTGTTTAATGTCTATCTCACTCCGTCATCTTCCAAGGAAGCCACAACATCAACTTGGCTCAAAATAGAAAGTTTCTTTTTGGTACAGACGACAAAACACCCCAACGCCTTTCCGATAATTGTAGGGGACTTCAATGCTAGGTCCGGCACGTATTTGACGGACCCGGCAATTGATCAAAACCATCTAACAACGGGAAGAGAATGTTTTGAAGCTAACCTACGGCATTCAAAAGATCCCTTTGTGAACTTAGCAGGATCCTGCTTGCTTCTTTTTGTTAAGAGAAACAATTTGGTGATTATGAATGGCGACACTGCTGGAGACCAATGGGGTGAGTTTACATTTACATCCTCCAGAGGGTCAAGTGTGATTGATTACATTCTGATCCATGAGAACCTGAAATCCAGGGGCTGCGATTTTAGAGTTTTACAACGCTTTGAGAGTGATCATTTTCCCCTGGAACTTTCCCTCTTGATCCCAGGGCCTTTTAGGTTGGGCTTAGAGTATACCCCTCCTAGCACTCTTACCTACAACAAAGCTTCCAGAACTACAAAATGGCCCAAGGTTACAGACCAAGTCTTTACAAAGCTTGTGCAGTTCCCACTGTTTGCCAACGCAGAAAAGCGAATTAGTGCAGCTACTACGTCTAAGAACAGCATAAAAGAGTACGAGGAGATGATGAAGGATTTGAACAGTAACCTAACAAAGGAAACTACTAGCCTAAACAGCTTAAATAGCCTAGGAGCCAATCCCCATAAGTTTCTAGAAATGGAAATTGCCGACTACAAGAGAAGGTTTCAGTCTATATATTGTTCATACTGGGAGAAGAACGAACGTAAACTTCCAAGATCTTACTACGAGACAAAGAAAAGATATAAAAAGCTATTACAAAAAAAAAAAAAAGAGAGGCAGACAAGGAGTCATGGCAGGTACTGATCACGGCTACAGTCACCAAAGACACCAGATCCTTCTGGCAAACAGTGTCAAGAGAACTAAAAAACACCAGGGGAAACAATGAATGCTGTATTTCAGCGGACACCTGGGAGAAGCATTTTAGGATAGCTTTTAAGGAAACAGGAATGCCAATCTCTTCCCCAAGGTTGCCAGTGGATTCGCCTGATTGGCCAAAGGTTGATATCAAAATCATAGAGGACCTAATAAGCAAGTTAAAAACGGGCAAGGCCCCTGGTCCAGATGGTATCACACCTGAAATTATAAAAAACAACATCTCCTGGTGGTCTCCAGTATTGGCAGCTCTTTTTACATCAATAAATAAGCATGGACAAATTCCAACGCTCTGGCTGAAGGCCCTCGTGATTCCAATATATAAAAAAGGCCCCAAAGACGATCCTGTCAATTATCGCCCTATTAGTCTTCTTTCCATAGTAGGAAAGTTATATGCAGGCTTCTTGAACCTAAAATTAAAAGAATGGATTTTAGACAATGGAATTTTGGGAGTCGAACAGAGCAGTTTTAGAGCAGGCAGCTCAACATTGGACCACCCCTTAGTTTTGGCTCATCTTGCATACAAATACTCTACCCCTAAGGGAAGTAAATTATTTACAGTATTTATTGACCTCAAAGCAGCTTTTGATTCAATACCTCGAGCCCGACTGTGGTCAAAGTTAGAGCAACTCTCCATTGAAGGTAGACTACTCTTCTTGATCCAGTCTCTATATTCAAACACAACAGCACAAGTCCGATGTAGCAGACAGGGCCATGTGACTAAGGAGATCACTGCTACTAGAGGTGTCAGACAAGGGTGTGTACTTGCCCCGACTTTATTCAACCTATATTTGGCAGACCTTCCTTCTATGCTGGCTCCTTTACCATCACATTCTCCAAAGATTGGGCAAACAAAAGTCCCCATACTCCTTTATGCGGATGATGTTATTTTAATATCACAGACAAGGTTGGGCTTAAAGAGACTATTAAGTGGTTTTGCTGAATATTGTAAATCAAACTTTTTAACAATTAATTTCTCAAAAACTAAAGTGATGGTTTTTTCAAGCAGGAAAGTGAGATATAAGTGGACTCTGGCAGGAAATAGAATTGAACAAGTGGAATCGTATAAATATCTAGGCATATGGTTTCACGAAGCTCTCAGCTGGAAGGCCCATATAAAATATACTAAGACCAAAGTAGAACAAAGTTCTGGGGCTTTATCCCGGTTTTATTTTACAAAGGGCGGGAAATATATACCAGCAGTTACCCAAGTGTATAAATCCACTGTCGTGTCCCAAGTTTTGTATGGATCACCGATATGGTTTCCACTCTTTAAAAGTAACCTTGAAGGAATTCAACACTCCTTCCTTAGGTTAACCTTCGGAGTACCTAGATGCGTCTCAGGAGGTGCTTTAAATTTGGAAGTGGGTCTTAACTCGCTAAAATGCCAAGCCTGGTTTTTTTCTGTCCAATTCTGGCTCAGGTGCCACCTTGCGATATCTCACGACTCTTTAGCCTATAAGGTATTAAAAGACTCATTTGTATCTCCCTGGATGAAAGCTGTAGAGTACAAGATTTCGAGCATAGGGCTTTCACCCCCTTATCTGCTAGCGGTAGGACTTGATAAGGCAAGAGCAATCATCAAGCAAAGATTAACAGATATAGACACCCAGGAGTTAATTGGGGCAGCAAGGGGCCCCTGTTCACCACAGGCATTGGGGATATCAGTGCTCCTTTGTAAAGAGGGAGCACAATATCTAAGGTGGCTATCAATTCCCAAATATAGGAAGGCCTTTACACTAGCCAGGTTTAATGTTCTCCCGTCTAGGGTATTGGAGGTCCGCTACAAGGGAATTCCTTGGCACAACAGATGCTGCCCCTGCAATGACACCGAGGTTGAATCTATAATACATGTTTTATTTTTTTGTAGGTTTTACCAATCGGCCAGGGTAGACTTAATTTGGCCAATTACACAGTCCCTCCCAGGGCATTCCTCTGAGGCCCTAACAAGTATTTTGCTCCAGGGTACAAATAAGCGAATAACGGAACAGGTAGCTAAGTTTCTGAATCTGGCTATTCAAACCAGATCATTAGCAGACGATTAATTTTAACACTCACTATTTATAGTATTTATTTGTAGATTTATAGTCCCTTTTATATCAGCTAAGTTGCAAGCATCATGACTGTATGTTATATTTGTTTTGCCTTTGGTCTATTGACTGTAAATAAAGGTTGATTGATTGATTGATTGATATTAAGCCTAGAGAATGGTGTCAAAAAGTACATTACAGTTACATATCTGAAACTAACAAGCTTGTGTCTGATTGCCAGTTACTGTAGATTAGGGATGTGCATGCCCAAAAATATCGTATTTTATCATTATTGGAATTTCGGACCAAAAAAATTATCGTCTCTGATAATATCATAGGTGAACCGTATCGTATCGTATTTCCGATAATTATGGAAAATCCAATATTATATCGTTTCTCCATTTTGCCCTAGAGAGTTGATTTTTGAGTCAGAAAGGCCTAAAACTTCTTAATTCTCTGAGTTACAGGTTTGAAACTTGGTCACTGTGCAGACTGAGTGTTGCTAGTCTTGTGTGCCAAATTTTAGAACAATCGGTGCAAGCATTACTTGGAAGTAAGCTTTCAAATACACTGTTTCAGGTGGCTGAAATGTGGTCCTTTTTCAAGAGACGTCGTCCAGTACTCATGGGCATCTCACAGATGGCCTTGAGGGGACTCATCTGTGCCCAATTTCAGACGCACAGCTGCAGGCGTTACTAAGCTCTCAACAACATGCACTGTTTCCGCCAGTAATGCACTCCATGCTGATGCTGCTGAGACTTATAGGTATATTTTTATGAATACAATGGACTTTCAAAACCTGTGGATAAACCTAGGTAGTGCCTTCCATATGCAGTCATAAAAGTAAAATATGTTAATAATCAGAAGATGGTGAACTGCTGCTGCCTTGTCTCATTGATTAGGCCACACGTCTACAAATTAAAATAATTGGGGGGTAGGGGAATAGCACGGGCGTTACATTTATTTTAGAGCCAGCCTTAGCAGGCAGGGCCTCATTGGGCCAGGAGATACCCCGGAAGCACGGAAACCTGGAGGATCCCACTAGCGCCTATGCGTGACACAGTGAATGGATGCATTCCACCACAGTAACAGAACTGCTGCTGCCTTGTCTCATTGATTAGGCCACGCATGTCTAAGTACAAATGAAATAATAAAAGGATTGGGGGGTAGGGGATTGTGAGTGCACAGGCGGGTGGCTGCTGTGTATCTTTCACAACCTGACTCCAAAGGTTGGTCTCAAACAGTCAAACCAATTCCACTTAAAAGGAACAACCCACATAAATGGGCTGCGTCCATTTCCGGTGCCTCCTCCAGCCTTCTGCATGATTTCAAAGGAACCAGAGGGGCAACTGGATTTATCTTTTACCTTGTGCCATTTTAGTGATCTAAACTGCTTCCCCACCAAAACTACTGTCTGTTCCATTGTCAGGGGGAGGGGTAAATACAATAATTGTATAAGTACCAGTATTTTTGCCCCGAGCAGGGCAAGTAGTAATTATGGAAGACTACAATTGTGAAAATGACAAGAAAGGGAAGGTTATATACTATCTCTCTAAGCATTGCTTCTCTAAGCACACCCCACTTGTGGCTTCTTTGAAGTAGCATTTTTTAAGCCAGGTGATCCAGTCACATATCTCCTGTATCATGTCTGTTTAGGTCCTCAAGGATGCAATCCTATGCCTGTTTAGACAGAAAAAAATCCATGTTAGCTGGGGAATGCTGGGAACTGCAAGAAATTTTTCAGTCCAATACATTTTATACAAAAACAAGTGGAATGAGAGAAGTTTAACTCAACCTTTCCCCACTCTCTTTCTAAAGGTCAAACTTAAATGTAAAGATTTATCACTTCCAGCAGGCCTACCCAGTTTAATTTTATTAATGTATTCATTTTATATGTTTTTAATTAGTTATATATGTATTTTATGTTTTTTTGTATTTGTTGTTGTGCCCCGCCTCGATCCAGAGGGAGAGGTGGGTAAGAAATAAACATATTATTATTAATAATAATTATTATTATTACAGGAGAACTATGTTCTAAAAAATTATGGGAGATCCTAAATATTAAATGCCGCCAAGATGCCTCCAAGTCAGATCAGGACTGCACTGCTGGTAAAGGGAGATGTAAGCCTCTCCCTGCATCCTATTTTCCCAGTCAGAACTGACCCCCACAACTACTTTTTGCCCTGTGGACAGAGAACATACAGCAGCACTTGTCTGTTTTCCCCTGCAGGGCAAATGGGTTCAGAGGGCAAATAGAGCAGAAAAATGTTGACTGGGAAAGGATGAACACTTAACCACCTCCAACACTACTGCAGTCCCAATCTACCCCACCCACCCACCCACCCACCCTTGGCTGCAGTTACTATTTCAAAACATCTGCTGGTGTTTCCATCACAGATGTCACCTACCACATCATCCAGTTGGAAAGTGCACAGTCACTGAAGTGACATGCAAGTCACCTCATGTCTTACAGGGTACAAGGAGGTATATGTATATGCCTTAACTTTCATAGTACAACCCAGCCAAAGTTAAGCACTTTTAGTTCCCTTCTTACATCAGAGTCAGAACATTTTATTGTATTTAACTAATAGCCATTACAAACAACATAACTTAATACATCATGGAATTACAGAAATCAAGTTAACAAATCACCTGCACAGTCAACTGCAGTAGCATTCAGAGTGATTGCATCAATATGTCCCTTCTTTCCTGCTGGCGTTCAGTGGCTTAAGGTGCAATCCTACATGTTTAGACAGTAGTGCTGGCTAGAGAATGCTGGAAGTTGAAGAACTTTTTTCTGTCTAAACATATATAGAATTGCACCCTTAATGGAGATCAGCCATGGAACATGTGACTTTGCCCTGGTTCCCTAAGTCTCTGCTTGGTAACCTTCCTAGACAAAAGTGAGATTCTTAGAGTCAAGGGGCTGCAAACGGCAGTGAGGCTCAGTTTCTTGGTATGGTAACCATTTTCTTGTAGTCTGCTTGCACTTTTTAAATGTTCCAACATTAAAAATATTTTTTTTCTTTGCAGATGAAAAGAGACCCAAATTAGAGGAGGGCCTCCTGTCTTTGATGGTGTCTGTTTTTACAACCCACTCAGCCACAGGTAAGGTAACACACACACATCAACGATACACGTTAACACTTTGTTGTGTGGTTCCACTTTTTCCCTCTGTTTCTGCTGTTCAGGCATGAGTGTTAATGGTTATGTAGCCCAAAGCAGCAGCAGCCATGCACAAGAAGGAGGTAACAGCAAACTTGGGGAATCCCAACTTTTGCCGAAGTACAAAAAAAGAAAAAAAGAAAGACATCCTGGAAGTGGGGCTAAAAACTAGCTAAATAAGGACTTCAAATGCTCAGTGCACATAGAATGTTGACTGACTGGCAGAGGAACAAAAAACAGGGAGGGGTGGAATGGAGTATCCTGGAAGAGGGCATGGCTGACTAGCTGGATCAGTGAACAGGAGCAGTCCACACTATTTTGTTGTAGCTCCTACTTGTGCGTATTAATTTGAATAAAGAAAAGGAAACTCAATCTCCAGAATGGATGACTGTAATGCCCTATATGTGGGGCTGCCCTTAAATGATCCATAAGCTCCAACTACTACAGAATTTCACTGCTAGAATTCTGCCTGGTTTGCCTAAGTGGAGCCGTATGAATCAGTTCTGAAGGAGATACATTTGCTGCGCATTCACTATCATGCCCAATTCAAGGTACTGGTCCTTACCTTTAAAGTAGGCATGGGCAATTTGTGAGATTCCAATGGTTTTGCCTACAATTGCCATCAGCCCAAGCAGGCATTGCCAATGGTGATGGCTAATAGGAGCTGTAGGCCACAACGTATGGACTGCCACAAGGTGCTCAGTCCTGCTTTAAAGTTTTAAATAGCTTCAGACCCAAATATCTGAAAAAGCATCTCCGTCATACCAACCTGTCTATGCACTATGATCATTAGAGGAGGTCCTTCTTCATATTGCTGCTATAACAGAAGGACATCTCTCATCTACAAAAGAGGAAGCCTTCTTTGTATTGGCATCCTGACTTTGGACTGCCCTCCCACAGGAGGCATGGCTGGTGCCAGGTCAAAACCTTATTTGCCTGGGCATTTTAAATTTAAACTTGTATTTTTCCCTAGCTGATTGAAATAGTTTGTATGCATCTCAGTTTTATTCTATTGATTATTCTATTGTATGTTTTTATTAGATGTTTGGTCTTCACGTACACCTCCCTGAAATCTTCTTTGGGATGAAAGTGCAGCTTCATTTAAAAAAAAAAAAAAAGCGCTAAAATTAGCCACACATTCAAAACAAGTTCTTGTATGATAATGACCGGTCAAACCAACTGCTGAAACAATATTGTAATACCTGATGGTGTTGATGGACAGGTTATCATTTCTGGGTGTGCTGCTATACATTTTGTATTGTTCCTATCTACAAAACGTGGTTGACTTATGGAAGATCCTTTTCTTAGGATAGAAAATTCTACATTACACCTCTCCCAGCTTTAATATTGTCTGAAATATTGGGAGGCAGAACATCAGAGAAGAAAGGTTTATTGCAAAATAATTATAGTAAAAGAGGAACTTACATCGGGAAGTCCTACAAACAATCTGTGTTATGTTTCCACCTTGTCCTCATCATTTCACAATACATTTATACCACAGGATTCACTTCCCATTTTCTTATTAGTACAGAGAAGAGCTGTTTAGTAAAAGCTTGCAATTTACTAATTGTATGCATTAAACAACCTCCTTGAGCTACATATTCTGTTCTATGGACCTGGTCCAGCTCTATAATTACAGTATTGGGGGGGGGGGGCTCTGTTTGTACTCTCTAAACATCTGGGTGATGCAAGTATCCCTCCCTCAATTCAGCCTTTCCAAAGGTTTTTTTCCCCGGTTCTTCTTTGCTTGTTCCATTCATAGAAGTCTCTCCTAGAAGCTCGGATAGCTAAATGAAACTTCCAGATTCAACAGTGACATCTCTCTGAATACAACACACTGGAGACAAAAAAAAATAGGGGAGGGCTATTGTTCTCTGCAATGAAATGGCCAGCAGCCGTTCACTTAGCTAATCTGTCCGTTTGGCTTGGTAGTGGATATATGTAATGCACTTCACTGGCCCTGCCAACTGCCTCTCGTTAGCTTTCTGCCACCACTCAGAATCTGGCCTTATACCTCTAAGAATGCAGTCAGGGAGTCTTTTAGTCAAATTCTTGTCAGTGAATGCCTGATTTCCTGTCTTTGGTGTTCGGTGTGAGAGGTAATCAAGATACTCAAAGTTTCTTTAAAAAGAAAACTTTTTTTACATAAGACAAACAAATAAAAATTCAAGCAGCTAGTTAAAACTGCATTCCATATCCTTTGTCCCAAACTATGTAGCAGGATTCATTACACTATTACTTTAGTCCTAATGATAAACACTTTAGCTGAGACATTTCTTTTCAATGTAAATATCCCTTTTCTATCTAACCCCCAAATCCTCAATCTCTCTTCCCCTTGTTCTCCCCCATAGCCCTCATCAACTGTCTAGCCCAGGAGAAGTGCAGCTTAATATATTTTATATCTTAAATTAGGCTGACCATCTGAAAAGGAGGACAGGGCTCATATAACTTTAACAGTTGTAGACAAAAGGGAACTTCAACCAGTGTCATTTGTATGCAATTAGTTCCTGGTGAAATTCCCTCTTCATCACAACAGTTAAAGTTGCAGAGCCCTGCCTTCTTTTGTATATGGTCACTCTAGTATAGTGCCTGCACCTTTAACAGTTGTGATGAAGAGGGAATTTCACCAGGAACTAATTGCATACAAATAACACCTGCTGAAATTCCATTTTCTCTACAACTGTTAAAATTATATGAGCCCTGTCCTCCTTTTCAGATGGTCAGCCTACCTATGCTTATAATACGGGGTGCTCTCCAGATGTTTGGGGCAATAACTCCCATTCTCCTTGACCATTGGTCATGCTAGCTGGAACTTATGGAAGTTGTAGTCCAATACATTTGGAAGGGCCCAAATTGCCTATTTCTTGGCTATAAACCGCACGATAGGAAGCCATTTCCAATGATTCCTGACGGTGTTGGGGGGCGAGGGAGCTTCACCAGTTGAATTTTTGCACATAGAGAGTGCTGCGGTTAAAGGGAGCCCTGCGGGGGAGGTGTGGGGGGAGACAATTTACCTTTAGTCAGTCAGATGGTATAAGGCAATCTTCCTCAATCTGGTGAACTCCAAATGTTTTGGACGTCAACTCCCATCAGTCCCGGCCAACACGGCCAATGGGCGGGAATGCTAGGAGCTGTAGTCCAAAAATCTGGAGGGACCCAGGTTGGGGAAGCCTGGGGCTCAGGAACCGGAGCAGTCGTCCCCCAGCTCCAAATGAAAGAAAGAGAGCGCGCGCGCGCGCCCAGGTTGCAACTGCAGCTTCCGTAAACTCAGGGCCGCCACTGCAGGGAGGAACCCAGCGCTGGAAGGGCGGGCCCTCGCTGAACTTCGTCTCTGGAGCGGGGAGGAGTTACTCCGTCCGGGCGGGCGAGTTTCGCTTCCCTCCTGACCCAGGAGTAGCACGGCCACCTCTCGCTGCCGGCCCATGGCTCAGCAGCCTGGAGTTTGTGAGGCGCAGAAGCCGTTGATGGCCAAGATCGTGATGGCCGGCGATTCCTCCGTGGGGAAAACGTCTATCCTGAAGCGATACACCGAGCTCTGCCCAGCCACGATGTCGACGCCCGCTTCCTATATCGCCACCATCGGTGAGTGATAGAAGTGCGTGTCCGGACAACTCCTGCTCACCCCCCCCCCCCCCTTACATGGTCTCGGTTCCCCAACCGCTATGTTCTGAATTTAGGTTATCTCCTTGTATAATAAGATCAGAAACCAGTATTTCCTGACACATCTTGGTTTAATGTGGTAGCGTGTGCAGACTTCCAAGTTCCGCAGACTTCTACTAGGAACTTCTCTACAAGTCTGCCCCAAGGTCCTTGTGAAACTTCGCAGCTCAGCTGTTAGCAATGGAAGCTATTCCCATAATTTGTCTCTCTCACACAGTGACATACATCAAATCCCAATTCTGTGGCACCTTTTGCACCACTCCTTAGTTCCAATACTTTACTGCAGCCTTCCTCAATCTGGTGACCTCCAGATGTGTGGCACAATTCTCAGCATCCCTAGCCAGCACATCTGTCCAACACATCTCAAGGGCACCAAATTGGGAAAGATTGCCCTACTCTAACTATAAGCAGGTGGAACTGAGGCTCCAGACTAACACAAGATTTATGTGGGATTAAGCCCATTGAACACAGTAAATTTTACTGTTGAGTAAACATGCATTGGGTTGCACTGTGGTGCAGTTCCTTATGCTTTCCTGCCCCCACTTCCTCCATTATTCCCACATTGAAGTTTAGATTATAAATTCTTTTGGGATTGGGGTATGATCAATTCGACCCATTCTATGGTACCAATTCAATGGTTCAGATGTAGGGAGCTCTCCCTCAGAAAGGGGACCTCCCAGAGCTCAGCTGTCTGTAGACATTCAGAAAGCTGTGCAGACTTTTCTGGTTGGAAAGTCAATTCATTATTTGTGTATTAACAATACATTATCATCATTATACATAAACTAGGCTGACCAGATAAAATCCAGGTCAGGGCTCATGTAACTTTAACAGTTGTAGAGAAAAGGGAATTTCAGCCAGTGTCATTTGTATACAATTAGTTCCTGGTGATATTCCCTCTTCATCACAACAGTGATGCACTATACTAGAGTGCACTATACTAGAGTGACCATATACAAAAGAAGGCAGGGCCCCTGCAACTTTAACAGTTGTGATGAAGAGGGAATTTCACCAGGAACTAATTGCATACAAATGACACTGGCTGAAATTCCCTTTTCTCTACAACTGTTAAAGTTACATGAGCCCTGACCTGGATTTTATCTGGTCACCCTAACATAAACACAACAACAATGCAGCTGACTTAAGGCTGCAATCCTGTACCCACTTACATGGGAGTAAGTCCCACTGAATTTAGCTGGGACTTCCATCTGCATAGACACAGATGGGATTATGTTGTAATTGTGTGCCTAGTTCTGTGATGCATCATGGCTGTGATTTTTATTTTTAAATATTTTTTATTGAATTTTACATTTGTAACAAAAGGATGTAACATCCAATCACATCAAACATAACACAATAATCAAACATGGTACACACAATCAACATCAAACCAAATTAATCAGGTGGCACAGTGGACTGATTGCAATTGTATATATTCAAATCTAGAGGAAAATATATCAAAACTTTTTTATTTTTGGATCGTTGTGTTTGTCATATTGAGCATCATCTTGATTCTTCTTTTTTTAAAAAAAAGTGGCCTATGAATATATAAATAAAATAAGTACCGTAAACTTACATTCAAATTATACTGAAAAATCCACTTGTATGTTGAATATAGTAGTACCTTGGACATCCTTCAGTCTCACTGATTTCCATTTAACTCTTCAAACTGAATAAAAGTGTCAGAATCTTTATGAGAGGTAGATGAGTTAAGGCTGGATTCTGTCAATCTATGTAAATATGCTTATGAAGCTCTGCTCTTTATAGTCAACCCCATCTGGAAGTTTACCGTTTAAAGCAGCTGCCATCAGACCATTGATTCTGAGAAGGAAAGTAGCCTCTCCCTCTGGGAGCAAGGGAAGAGGGAATAGACCCATTATTTGTGAAAAAGGATAATCAGAAAGAATTGGCAGCCGGTTCTGTGATGGGAGGCAGAGCAGGAGAAGTATTGAACCAGTCGGTGCCTTTGTAAAGATAATAAATAATGTTGTGTAACCACAGTGAAGAAAAGCAGAAGCAAAAGGTGCTATAATTAATTACGGAGAATAAAGTGGATTTCCACTGTGTGGATTGAGACTGCTGGATTGTCTTCCAAGACATGCGTCCATGTCAGGTTCAGAATGTTGGTATCACAGCTCATCTGGCTAAGAAAACGCAGGGCCAAATCATACAGCTGCCTAGGGCCTGACCAGCCAGATGACTGGGCTGTCTTTGAATCATTTTTCACAAACACAAATCATTATTCTATGTGCCACTGTTTGACTTACATTAGGAAGGTTTGCAGTATCATGCAAAACCTGCAGTTTGCATACAAGCCAGATGATTCAGACACAGTCCTTTCACCATAAGCATGACACAATCCAATCTGGGGGAAAAAAATAAAATTCTTGGTCATGTGTAGAATGTTCATATAAATCTGCCAGGCAGATTGAATTACATGTCTCACATGTGAGTTCATATTTGGTCTGTGCCTCTGGGCTGGTTTGCATGTCATAACAAGCTAGGTGGTGCATACTTCCTGATTACTCTTGCTGCAAGCGGGAGCATGTTGTTTGTCATTACATGTGAACCAGGAACTCTGGCTTGCCTCTCCCCCCAAAATCCCGAGAAGTAACCAATGGTTTGTTGTTAGATTATTTCTCTGGCTTGTTGGGTGAGAGACAAGCCAGAGTTCCTGGTTTCCACATCATGACAAACAACCAAAGGAAGGAGCACCCCTGGGTTGTTAGCTTTTCTTCGTTGCAGCAGGAGTGATTTGAGCAGCATGGGACGAGCATGTATTGTTGTAATTCTCTGTAGTACGCGGAAATCGTCTCTGCCCTGTCAGTGTTACTCAGTGGAGCCAGCTGTCCCTACAACCCGGCTTTTCACCCAGAAAAAACATACTTTTGGGGGTGTAGTAGTGGTGGAGTAGAACCAATGTCATCAAGGAGAGAGGCTTCTTACCCACCCCTCTCAAGGCTCCCCCTGCCACTATAGTTTTATAAATGAGAATGGTGAGTAACTAACCCACAATACTGGCTCCTGATGAGAGCACCCCACTGGAACAAATAAGCACCACTCCAAAAAGTATCACAGCAGCCCTAACACTACATCAGAGAAGTGAAATAACGCCGCTCCCTGTTTGCAACTCTGGAGCTGTGCAGCTCTGGAATTTACACTACATCAGAGAACCAAATTAATGCAGCAATAAGTGAGTGCATAAACATCTCTCAACGGGAACGCTAGGACATAAGAAGAGCCATGCTGGATCAGACCAAGGGTCCATCCAGTCCAGCATCCTGTTCACACAGTGGCCAACCAGCTGTCGACCAGGGAACCACAAGCAGGACATGGTGCAACAGCACCCTCCCACCCATATTCCCCAACAATTAGTGTATACAGGCCTACCTCCTCTGATACTGGAGGTTGCCCTTAGCCATCAGGACTAGTAGCCATTGATAGCCTTCTCCAGGAATTTATCCACCCCCTTTTAAAGCCATCCAGGACATGGAGTGAATGGGGGAAGGGGCAGCCCACATCACAGCCAGGACACAGGCATGCACAAGATTTAATGCAGAGGCACAGGGGCACATTGCAGAGCAAGCACCTGGGAGCTATTTAAATAAAAAGAATGAAGTAAAAGGACTCTCCAATACTGTGGCTTTTCCAGGCAGAAGTGGCTGGTTGGGAGCATGCTGGCCATGATGTCATATGCTGCAAATGACCTCACAACGCACTCAAGCCACAGGAATAAAAACCGTGAAGATAGCCCCCAACATGTTCGCTCATTCATAACCCAGGGGTTAATTTTTTTTTGGAATATTGTGACATGCAGTTCAGGCCATTTTTCAGCAGCCCTAATTGGGTACCAAGAGGCAGTGTTCTAAATGCTCAATCAACTGCACAGATCCCAATTTACTGTTTCATTTTTGGTGGTGTTAATACTTCATTGGATATTAAAAGGAGATTAACAAAAATGTCAATATTGCAATTGGAGGCAAGAAAAGATAACAGTTTTGACATCTCTGGGTATTCAAGTGACCTGATTCTTGTACCAAATCAATATTCCCCAAATACAAACAGTTTTAAGAGAGACAAAGAAGTTTTTTTTAACATAATGGAAAAATAACAAATTAAAGGAAAAAAAGAATGGGCAAATTGAGGCTTTTTGTGCAAGGATGAAACTCCAGCAGAAGATTAACAATCAATTTGAGAACAATTCTAGAAAAGGTTATAAAATTGCATTACATTTCTCTGATTTATCATTCCTGTAATACATGATTCATTTTTTAATGGACAGGTCTAAAAGGTCTTCAACCCAGTTTTCAATTAGAAGCACGGAATGTGATTTCTAGAACGATAAAGTAATACTCTTGTAGCAAAGTGATGCTCCGATGTCCCAAAAAAAGGTTATTAAATAAGTGTTCTAGCTTTAGGAGCAAAACTAAATTAATTCTATCCTTCACAACTCTCCAAGAGGACTGAATAATATGGAACTTCACTTGCAATCTGCGTGCATAGTAACATGCTCAAACTATAGCGCTTCTCCAAGTATGTATTCAATCTGGGTTGCACAGATTAAAAGGCTTCGCTGGGAGAGGTTGGATGATTTTTTAAAAAAAATTCACCCTCTCACAAGGCATAAAGTAGACATGGGTGTGCGGAAGGGGTGTGCCAGGTGTGCCCAGGCACACCCTAATATCTCAAGCAATAAATACTGAATTGAAGGGGCCATTGAGCATAGGGGGATCCAGATGCAGTGGGAACAGTCCTCTGGCTGCCCTACTGCCGCCCCCACAACAGCGCACTGTTACTCCCGGCAGCAGCAAAAAGGAATCACTCTGCCGGGAGCCATGCTTCAAAACGGCCAGGAGGAGGGCCCCTCCTCTAGCCAGTGTCACCAGTGCTGGGGCTTGAGGAAAGTCTCCTCATTCCCCTTCCTCACCTGCAACAGCCCTCCCATGGTCAGGCAAGCCAAACACAGAGTAGAGTATCAGTGTCTACAGTGTTTAATAAATAAATGAATAAAATGTCCTTTATGACTGAGTATTCAAGAAATGTTCGCCTTTAAAAATAAATGAATGAAATTCCCTGGATGCACACCCTTATGAAATGTGCTGCACACGCCTATGAAAGTAGACCAGTCTTCCCCAATCTGGTGCCCTCCAGATGTTTTGGATTTCCGTTCCCATCAGCTCTAGCCAACATGGCTATTGGTCAAGAATTTGAGGAGTTCTTCTTCGTGGTCTCTGTGCATCATACATATGGGCTCGCGCCGGCGCCGAGCTCAGTTCGGGAAACTTCTATAGCTAGCTTAGAGTTTTGGCGGGAACCCCTCCCCCCACCATCCTATCGCGCATGCTCCGGGTTCCTGCCCACCTCAGTTCTTCTTCAACCGCTTTGCTGATCGCCTCGCGGGAGACTCCCTCTGACTGTTCGTATAGTCAATCCTGTAAAATAAGTAGAATAGTTTGTAGTTAGCTTAGGTTGTTCTTTGTTCATAGTTTCTAGTTATTTATAGTCATATATATATATATATATATATATATAATGTTAGTTGAACTTATTGCCTCTTCAGGCAACTTTGGCCCTTGCGGCTTATGGCGCAGTCTGCGCTCTTCGAACATTGCTCCAAGTGCCGAGCAAAACTGACTTTAACTGATGGACACTCGTTATGTCTTTTGTGCCTGGGTGAAACTCATATTGTCGAGGCGTGCCCGCATTGTATGAGTTTTTCTAGACAAACCCGTCGAAACAGAGCAGATCGGCTCCGCAGTCTCCTCTGGAGCAACGCTCTTTCCGCGGTTGACAAACCTCGACCTGGCCCGATGCAGTCAGCCCAGTCTTCTTCTGGGGAGCATAGGCCTTTGCCATTAAATTGCTCGAGCCCAGCATCGCCTAGCTCAGCCCCGTTACGGGTAGCAGCTATGGAGCAAGCAGGACGACCACCCTCACCGTCTCTGCCGCCCTCTACTCATGAAAGGCCCAAGGGAAAATTGAAGGAAAAATCGGCGAAATCGACAAAATCCTCCAAACCCTCTAAGACACCCAAACTAAAATCGTCGGTACCGCCGTCAATGTCGACGTCGTTGAAAAAGAAAACTCCGGTACCGCCGTCGATACCAAAATCGAAGTTGACTCCGCCGATACCGCTCTCGGACCCGTTGTCACCGATCCCTAGCCGCCTTCTCTCCTCGCCGAGTCTACCTGCTTCGGTCCCGTGTGGGTCTCACCGCCCATCGACAATGGGGTTTAGGGCATCGCTACCACCACGATCTTCGGCACCGTCCCCGGTACCAGTGGATTCTTCTTCGGATATCGACCTGATGGAGACCATCCCGATCGGACTCGACATCGCTCTCGATACCGAGCAACACGTTCTCGATACCGGTCTACCTGCCTCACCGCTCGGTACCGAGCACCAATTTCTCGGCACCGATATCCCCGTCTCGCCGGCTTGTACCGAGCACCAACGTTCCGGTACTACCTGCTTCACCGATGTCGAGGACACAGCCGTCTTCACCGGTGTCTAGAACATCTCAAAGGAGTACTTGCCATTCCCGATTGAGATCGAGGTCTCGCTCCAGAGCCTGGGACGCCTATTCGGATCATTCGTACCAGCCGAGCACGCCAACGAGAGCGGCGCTACCAATTTGACCCCTACACGGGAAAGCAACTTCCTCATGCAGTGAGGTCAGTTAAGCCTAGTCAAGCAGTACCCTGCCAGGACCAACCTCGACACCGACGATCCGCCTCGACTTCGAAACAACCTTCGGTCCAGCCTTCGGTACCTGATCACCGGATGACGCCCTCTCCGTCGTCTGTAGAGGACTACGTGTCCGACACTTCCTCGGTACCATCCCTGGCGCCCTCCATGCTGTCACCTGCCGATGGGGTGGGAACCTCTGAGAGAGCTTCCCCCTCAATGGAACTTGGAGGGTTTTCTGACCAGCTTTTGCGCATGGCACAATTGTTGGGAATTGAGGTCCAACAGCCACAAGAGGAAGTCGAGGACAAGATCTTTGACGTTATGTACGCCGACCCGGCACCACAACTTGTCTTGCCCTTGGTCCCTACCCTTCTAAAGACAGTGAAACAATCTTGGTCTAACCCCGCAACAATGGGTGCCACATCCAAACGCTTGGATGCCCTGTACAAGGTCAAAGAGGCTGAGGCCCCCTTCCTTTTCCAAAATCCGAAGCCTAACTCAATTGTTGTAGAAGCTTCTCAGGGACGAACTACCAAGAGCCACACTGCTCCCACTGATAAAGAACGTAGGAAAATGGATGCCTTTGGGCGACGAATCTATTCTTCTTCAGCCTTAGGCATTAAGGTGGCCAACTATCAGGCCATGATGGCCCGTTATTAACTTTTCCTGTGGGAGAAGATTTCTTCATTGACAGACTGTTTAACAGATGACCAGAGGGAGTTGGCTCGGGTCTTCCTGACTGAGGCTATCAGGCTCTCCAAACAAGAGTTAACCACGTCGCATCACCAAACAGATTGTGCCACGAAAGCAATGATTGGAGCAGTTGCCCTGCGCCGCCATGCGTGGCTCCGCTCCTCTATGCTACCCCAGGAGACAAAGGCAAAGATTGAGGACCTGCCATTTGACGGCGAGGGGCTTTTCAACTCCTCTACCGACTCCACTATGGACTCTATACACAAAGCAAAGATGACTGCGAGAAAAATGGGTCTCCCCGCTCAACAACAGCAGCTTTACCATTCCCGAAAATGGTATCGCCCGGTGCCATACCAACCACGTCATCATCAGGAACGTCCCCAACGCTACCAATCCTCACAAGCTACTTCTGCTTATCCTGCCAAGAAGCAATAGGCTCGTTTCACAAAATCTCGCTGCCAGGACACGGGGTCAAAACGGCGTCTTTGACTCCCTTCCGTTTCCACCACGATTCAGGAACAACGCCAACAGACTTCTACCATTCCTTCCAGTATGGTCAGCCATCACTTCAGACCAGTGGGTGTTAAACATCATCGCCCACGGCTATCTAATAGAGTTCGAAGTCCTCCCTCCTCTTGGCTCCGTGCAATATACTCCTCCCTCAGAAATACTCGCTCAGGAAACATCATCCCTCCTGCAAAAAGCCGCAATCACGCGAGTCCCGCTTTGTCTTCTGCGGGCGGGATTTTCTTCCCGTTATTTCACGGTGCCAAAGAGAGACAGGGGCCTTCGCCCTATTATGGATCTCAGAGCTTTAAACAAATTCATAAAGCCAAAGAAATTCCGCATGGTGACCCTCGCATCGATCTTGCCAATGCTCAAGCGGGACAGCTGGTTCACACTAATCGATTTAAAAGACACCTATTTTCACATTTCAATTCACCCCCTGCATCGCAAGTACCTCAGATTCGTCATGGGAGACCAGCTTTATCAATTCTCTGTACTCCCGTTCAGCCTGAAGACCGCGCCAAGAGTGTTTACCAAATGCATGTCAGCAGTCTGCGCACACCTCCGATCCCAGAACATAGAGTTATACCCTTACCTGGATGATTGGTTAATAGTATCTCCAACAAGGCCACAGGCACTCGAGGACGTCCGCGTCACAGCGTCGCTCCTCTCCAATCTCGGCCTGCAAATAAACACAGAAAAATCGGTTTTTCAGCCAACGCAACAGGTTCAGTTCATAGGCGTCTTCCTCGGCTCCACTGTGGGAAGAGCTTATCTTCCCATAGACCGCAGACAAGCAATCCACGACCTCACGGCGAGAACACAGTTCACACGCACGACTACGGCCTTCACAGTTCTTCAGTTGCTCGGCCTCATGGCCGCCGCAGTCTTTGTAGTCCGTTGGGCCTGCCTGCATATGCGCCCTCTACAACAGCTGCTGCTAAAACACTACTCACCTGGCCCAAATCCTCGTCGAATTGTACTTACCATTCCGGGTCACGTCCACTCCTCTCTCAGCTGGTGGTGCCTTCCTCAAAACTTGTCACAAGGCCTGCCATTTCACATCCCAGGACCGTCCCGCACCATCACAGCGGACGCCTCCTTAGATGGATGGGGAGCTCATCTGGACGACCTGAGTATCCAGGGAAAATGGTCACATTCCGAGAGCCGCCAGCACATAAATCTCCTAGAGCTGCTTGCTGTAAAGAGAGCTCTGTACGCTTTCTTACCCCGCTTACGGGGCCGCCACGTGCGGATCCTATTGGACAATACCACCGTGGTGTGGTACTTGAACAAAGAGGGAGGAACTCGTTCCCCTCGCCTTCTCAGCCTAACGCTAGAGATACTTCATTGGGCGATCTCCCAAGACATTTGCCTCTTGGCGCTCCATATCGCGGGAGTGGACAACCAGAAGGCAGACGAGCTCAGCCGCACGTTCCGCAACACCCATGAGTGGGAGCTGTCACGGGACATTCTGTCTTGTCTCTTTGCCAAATGGGGTACGCCCTATCTGGACCTTTTTGCGACTCCTGCCAACGCCATCTGCTGAAACTTTTGCTTGCGTGCAGGGATCGGTCACGGTTCATTAGGGGATGCCTTCCAGCAGCATTGGCACGGGGGGCTACTCTACATGTTCCCCCCTTCCCACTGATTGCCGGGGCAGTGGCACGGGCCCGCAGATACCGGGTGAACGCCATCATGATAGCCCCGTGGTGAACACGGCAACCTTGGTTCACTCCGCTTCTGCGTCTAGCAAGACACCAAATTTGGCACCTTCCGAATGTCCCAAACCTCCTGTCAAAGTCCAAGGGCATGATACTGCACCCAGACCTGCATACCCTGAGACTAACAGCTTGGAGAATTCAACCAGATGGCAGAACCTGAGGGTCCCCCTGGGGATACGCTCTATTTTCGAGGCGTCTACAAAGCCATCCACCAGGGCCTCATACGCTAGAAAATGGAAGCGTTTTCAAGACTTCGCAGCGGAGAAAGGGTTTCCTCCCAACAAGGGACCCATCTCCAACATTGTAAATTTCTTATATTCTCTCCACACGGCAGGACTAAAACCCTCCTCTCTAAGAGTCTACTTGGCTGCCATTTCCGTGAATCACAGCCTAATTAATGGGTTTTCCGTATTTACCCATCCGGTCACTAAGACGTTCCTTAAGGGTCTTCGCAATTTGTTCCCTCCCTTGCGGCGTTTAGTTCCTCAATGGATCTTGTCATTAGTCCTCACAGCACTAACGGCAAAACCATTCGAGCCACTCACAACTGTAAATCTCCGCTTACTTACGTTGAAAACTGTGTTTCTCGTAGCGGTTACATCAGCTAGACGAGCATCTGAGCTCGCAGCACTACTCGTGGACCCACCTTACATGCAGTTTTTTCCCAATAGGGTGGTCTTGCGCCCGGATCCATCTTTTGTTCCTAAAGTTTCCTCTACTTTCCACATTAACCAAGACATTGTTCTCCCTACGTTCTTTCGGGCTTCTACTGACCCGCTATGTTCCACGTTGCACGCGCTGGACGTGCGTTAGCGTTTTATAAATCCAGAACTGAGACTTACCGGAAGTCTCGTAAATTATTTGCCTGCTATGGGGGAAAGACTAAAGGTTGTGCAGTTTCCCCACAGCGTCTCTCCCGTTGGGTTGTCGAACTTATCGTCCTTGCCTACCAGATAGTTGGCAAAGAGCCGCCAGCTCCGTTTACAGCGCATTCAATGAGAGGGCACACCGCTTCTGCAGCTTTGTCACATGGATCGTCGCTCCCTGATATCTGCAGGGCGGCAACATGGTCTAACGCCTCCACATTTGTGAAGCACTACTGATTGGATACGAGAGCAGCACGGGACGCTTCCTTTGGAAGGGCAGTCCTCTCCTTCACAGCGTGCCTACCCTCCTCCGGTAAGTATTGCTGATCAATCGCCCATATGTGTGATGCACAGAGACCACGAAGAAGAAATGCAGGTTGCTTACCTGTAATCATAGTTCTTCGAGTGGTCATCTGTGCAGTCACACAACCCACCCACCATCCCCTCTTGGCAACGCTGTTGTGTTTGACAAGAGGATCTAGCGCTCATGCTCACAGTGTTGTTGGTGCTTATTCTCTTAATGTTCCTTACCTTGGTGCGAGGCCTTTGCGGTCTCAGAGAACTGAGGTGGGCGGGAACCCGGAGCATGCGCGATAGGATGGTGGGGGGAGGGGTTCCCGCCAAAACTCTAAGCTAGCTATAGAAGTTTCCCGAACTGAGCTCGGCGCAGGCGCGAACCCATATGTGTGACTGCACAGATGATCACTCGAAGAACTACGGTTACAGGTAAGCAACCTGCATTTATAGAGCAAAACATCTGAAGGGCATCAGGTTGAGGAGTGCTGGAGCAGACTATGGCTCAGTTCGGACAACACGTTAGTCAACAGTGGCTTTAGAACTCCATGGTGGAGTTTTTACACCACTGTTCGGAAATGTGTTGTCTGGTGGGAAAACACTCCACGAAGAATATCCATGCTGTGCAGAGCAGAGTTCCTGCAGAACCATTGTATTGTGTGTTGTGTCGCGGACTCTGTGGAGTTTTCTGTTGCGTTGAGTTGACTTTTCCCACTGGCTATAGAGGTCCCTGGCAAGAGCGGTGAAAGGAGTGAGTGCTGCTCTGGGAGAGCCGCCAAGGTTGGTATTTTTGCAGCAATGGCTGATAGGATCCCATCGGGAGGACTGAGGGAGGAGAGAGGGTGGAGGAACTGTCAATCAAACATCGCGATGAATTTTACTCAACTGCATCGTAGCCCATAGTCACACAATGGTGGAGTTAGAACACGTTGTGTGGGGAGTACTCCCTAAAAACTCAACCGTTGAGTGGAGTTTTCATACACACTCCATGTGTTGTCTGAACTGAGCCTATGTCACTATATACTGTTGGTGGGCAGAAACTTGGATAGTAGCCAAATAGAGAGTCTGAAGACTTGAAAATTGAGTGGAGCAAGAACCCAAACTGAAGGTGGACTGAAGGAATGGGTTCAGAGTAGCAGCCTGATATTCAGGTATATGGATATATAAGCACAGTGAGAATAGGAAAAATCTCACACAGGGCCTATAGACTGAGCTGGATGGATGAATGAACAGGTAATGGCATTGTGAACCAGAGAGATGGGCAGAGAGATATTAAGTGCAGAGGTTGGGCAGAAGCATTATGTTCCTGATACTGATTTGAACTAATTTGCCAAACCTTTGGCTGCAGATCTGTGGTGTAAATATAATTGTGGGCTATCAAATGCTAAAATCAGGAATGTAACCGAGGATTTTAATTTTTGAACAAGTGGAAAATATTTACTTTTCATCTATAAGCTTTTGTTTAATAACATTTAATGTAAAGTTTTTTATACTTTTGTTCTACTTAATTCCCATTGTGAATTGGTTAGCTTGTTCTCAAGGAGAACTTTACTTAGATTGAGGAATATCTTAGAGCCAAATTGTGCATTACTTTGTATCTATTTATCTGGGCAGTGTAGCATGTGAGTAGGACACGGATCTCAGCCACAGCAACTTCCATGATCTCATGGGGGTAATTGCAGCTTCAAAGAGCATGAAAGTTCCTGTGGCTGAAATCCATCAGTTTCTGGCTCACACGTTACACTATTTACCCAAGTAGACCCTATGTGAAAGAAGAGCAGCAAATAGAATAAATGTGAACTGGCTGTTACGCTGCATGCAGTTTCAAATCAATATGCAGAAGGAATAGTACACTTTGATCATCATAAACTGATGCTAAGAAGTTCCTCTTAAATCTATAGCTAGTAGCAGTCTTGTAATAGGAAATCCTTGCCCTGTTTAAAAATAACTGAAATTCGTATTGATACCAAAGTTACACTCAGTAATATAGATTAGCTACATGTCAATGATAGTGAAATGCCCATCATTTTGACGGGCAAATAGCAGTGAACCTGTAAATTGGAGGACCCCTGCAGGTAAACATGCTGGAGAAATTCGAGATGGACTAAAACAGGTTCCGAATCCGCTACGGACTGGCCTTCCTCTCGAGAGCCGGGACAACTGGAGGCAGCCGTGAGCGGCCTGCTGGTGGCTGAAGAAAGGTGATGGCATGAGTGGGGGAGAAAGGAAAGTGCAGCAGACACCATCACACTTCCCCCGGGAACAACTTAAAGCGGGACAACTTAAGGCGACTGAAATGTGTCTGGGAGCACCAATACCTGTTGTGTGGGGCAGAGGGAGATATGGTGATAGCAAGGCGAAATGCCGTTACAGGGGAAGGAGAGATGGATATCTAACACCCATTTTACCTTCCGGTCACCCTGCTACCCCGGGGATCTTGGGGAACGATCCAGGCCACCCACAGAACCTTTCCTTGCTCCTATGCAATGCCAGGTCGGTTAAAAACAAAACAAACATAATCTATGACCTCCTCACAGAAGAGGAGGCCGACCTGGCATGCTTCACAGATACCTGGCTGGGAGATGACAGTGGCCCGACATGGGCTCAGGCTCTCCCAGCTGGGTACTGTGTTAGTGAGCAGGTGAGGGAAAGTGGGCGGCTGGGGCGGAGTAGCTGTGGTCTACAAAAACCATCTTAACCTGACCAGACATCCTGTTCGGGAATTGAATCATATCGAATGTGTGTACCTGAGTCTGAAGGCCAGGGATAGACTAGGGATTCTGTTAGTGTACCGGCCACCCTGCTGCCTATCAGACTCCCTGGCCGAGCTCACGGAACTGGTCTCGGAGCTGGTGTTGGATTCGCCCAGGCTTTTGGTCCTGGGTGACTTCAACATCCCATTCGAGGCCAGTTTGTCAGGTGGAGTTCGGGAGTTCATGGCACCCATGACAACCATGGGCCTATCCCAATTGGTCTCTGGACCCACACATTCAGCAGGTCACACCCTCGATGCTGTTTTCAGTTCCGAACAGACGGATCTGTGGGCGGAGGTATTGAATACCTCCGAATTGTCATGGACAGACCATTTTCTGGTCAGGGTTAGTATCATGGCTACCACCCACCCCTGCAGGGGTGGCGGACCTATTAAGATGGTCCGCCCTCGAAGGCTGATGGATCCTTCTGGATTCCAGAAAGCCTTGGAGGTTTCTATGGCTGGTATCGTCGACGATCCTGTAGAATCCCTGGTCAATAGATGGACTCAAGACCTAACTAGGGCTATCGACACGATCGCCCCCAGACGTCCTCTCCGGCCCGCTTCTAATAGGGCGCCCTGGTATACAGAAGACCTCAGGGAGTTGAAGCGGAAAGGACGACGACTGGAGCGCCGATAGCGGAAAACTCGACTTATATCCGACAAGACACGACACAGAGAACATCTTCGTTCCTATGGGGTGGCAATACGTGCAGCGAAGAAAGCTTTCTTCTCTGCGTGCATTGCGTCTGCGAATTCACGTCCAGCAGAACTGTTCAGGGTGGTGAGGGGTCTAACCCAGGCACCGTCTCCCCTGAATCCGATTTTAGAGCCTTCGGTAGTTCTCTGTGATACATTTAACGATCATTTCACAGATAAAATCTCTTGGATAAGAGCCGACTTAGATGCCATTGTTATAGCAGAGGCTGACAGTGGAGTGTCCAGCAACTCCGCGAGTAGGATTACACTTGATCAGTTTCAGTTGGTGAGTACCGAGGACGTGGACAAGGTACTTGGATGTGTGAGGAGGACGACTTGCCCTCTCGATCCCTGTCCTTCTTGGCTGGTCGTCCAGGGAGGAGATGCAGTTAGATCACATCTACAACATATCATTAATGCATCTCTCAGGGAAGGGAGTGATCGAGAGGGCGGTTGCCTTCCAACTCCAGGCAGTCTTGGATGACACTGATTTTCTAGACCCATTTCAAACTGCCTTCAGGGCAGGATACAGAGTTGAGACCGCTTTGGTCGCCTTAGTGGATGATCTACGCCTCAGTCTTGACAGGGGGAGTGTGTCCCTGCTGTTACTCCTGGACCTCTCAGCGGCTTTCGATACCATCGACCATGGTATCCTTCTGGAGCGCCTGGGGGAATTGGGAATCGGGGACACTGTGCTTCAGTGGTTCCGATCCTATGTCTCGGACAGGTTCCAGATGGTGATGCTTGGGGATAGCTGCTCTTCAAAAAAGGAGTTACTATGTGGTGTACCACAAGGTGCCATCCTTTCCCCAATGCTGTTTAACATTTACATGAAACCGCTGGGAGAGATCACCCGGAGGCATGGGGCGGGGTGCTATCAATACGCTGATGACACCCAAATATATTTCTCTATGCCTTTGACAACATCGTCAGCTAAGGATAGTGTGTCTCCTCTGAATGAATGCTTGGAGGCGGTAATGGGCTGGATGAGGAAAAACAAACTGAAGCTGAATCCAGACAAGACAGAGATGCTCGCTGTCAAAGGTCCCAACCTGGGTTTGGAGGTGTGTCAACCAGTTCTGGATGGGGTTACACCCCCCTGAAAGATTGTGTTCACAGCTTGGGGGTACTCCTGGATCCGTCGCTCCAAATGACAGCTCAGATGGATAATAATAATAATAATAATAATAATAATAATAATTATTATTATTATTATTATTATTATTATTATTATTATTTATTACCCGCCTCTCCCTCCGGATCGAGGCGGGGAACAACATCATCATAAAACACACAAAACTGATTAAAAATACATAAAACCAATACATCATTAAAATACCAATAAAACACCAATAAAACACTTAAAATTCATCTGAGTAGGCCTGCCGGAAGAGCTCAGTCTTTATAGATCTGCACCCCTTCCTAGAGTTGGAAGACCTAAAGACGGTAGTGCACACGCTGGTAACTTCGAGGCTTGACTTCTGCAATGCGCTGTACATAGGGCTACCTTTGTGCCTAGTCTGGAAACTTCAACTTGTTCAAAATATGGCAGCCAGGTTGGTCACCGGTACATCTAGGGGTGACCACATTACACCAGTTTTAAAATCGCTTCATTGGCTGCCAATCAGTTTCCTGGCAAAGTATAAAGTGTTGGTTATTACCTTTAAAGCCCTACATGGTTTGGGTCCAGGTTACCTGCGGGATCGCCTTCTCCCGTACAATCCGCCCCGCACACTTAGGTCCTCTGGGAAGAACTTACTCAAATCAGCCAGAACTAGGCTGACGAGTGTTACCCAGAGGACCTTCTCTTCCATCGCTCCCAAACTGTGGAATGGTCTGCCGGAGGAGATTAGACAAATTAGCAGTCTTCATGAATTTAAGAGAGTCATGAAGACTGCTCTCTTCCGGCTGGCCTATCCAGATGAATTTTAAGATGTTTTTATTGATGTATTTTTTCTTGTTTTTAAAATTTTAACTGTTTTGTGATTCTTCTGTTTTATATTGTTGTTGTTCCCCGTCTCAATCTGGAGGGAGAGGCGGGTTATAAATTATTATTATTGTTGTTGTTGTTGTTGTTGTTGTTGTTGTTGTTCTTCTTCTTCTTCTTCTTCTTCTTCTTCTTCATTGAATCTGCGGACTTCTGGGTTGTCGTTTTTTATTTCCCCCCAAATTACACAAATTCATTCGCAGGAAAATACGCATGTTTCTACTGAGACATGCCATGCTGGAAAATATACACAGGGAAAAATTGAATGGAATGGGGGACAATACACTAAATGTTATGACTAAAATAAATTATGTAAATTGTTGCGAACATTCTTATGGAATTATTTGCATATTTTCCCACATAACAGGGAAAAAAACTTGAATCCGTCTGTGAACGGATGCCGGAACAAAAGACACTTCATAATCCACAAAAAACACATGGGACCGATTTCACAAAATCCAGACATCCGTACCTGCAGGATAGGGAGGAAGTGCCATTCCCCAAAGCCCATGGTAGCTGAGTACTTAGTGGTGTGTGGGATCTTGACTGCCAGTTGTCATCCCCCTTCAGTTGGCATGCCGCCGCTGCCTGTTCGACAAACATACAGCCAGCTCCTGCTGTTGCAACTCAAATGGAAGAGAAAGAGGGAGGGAGGCAGCACCAACTCTGCCAGGCCAAGGGCAAGATGTTTGCCTTGGGCTAGGTCTCTCTCTCTCTCTCTCTCTCTCTCTCTCTCTCTCTCTGTCCAAGCTGAGCTACCTAAGCTGTTGCCGTAAGAGGCTGCCAAGAGCAATAAATGTCTTGATGCTCTTGATGTGCTGTAATGGAGGTTGCTTGGTGGGGCTCCCTTCCAAGGCGAAAGAAAAATCTCTACCCCCGTACAGAACCCAACCAAGGTGAGGAGGATTAGTCCCACCTGGACCATTCTGAGTGGAGGAGGAGATCTCCCTTTCTCAGTGCCTGCACTGCTGCTAGAAGAACAGGTGAGACAAGGTTGAGCCTTGAATCGGGCACAAGGTGGGGATGATCCTGGAGTACTAGGCTTATTCCAGCAAGTAGTGCAGATAAGTCACTTTAGACTCTAGACGTGATGGTCTTATGGGCGTGGGACCCTGAGCTTTTGCCCCAAGTTCCTTCTCTGATGGCACCACTGATTCTAGTCCTCTGCACTGCATCACTCCAGTCCTTTCATTTGTATAGCATTACCCTTTCCCTTGGTTCTGCTGGAGCATGACCAAGAGATTGTTTTTGAGATATATAAAATATAATGAAATGAGTTCATTTGGATTTGAAATGAAAGGACACAAACAAGCAGCGTTTTCATTAAATGCAACTGGAACGGTTATAACTGAGCAAGCATTTTAACGTTAAAGTAGATAAAAATCAGAATGTTTCATACTCTAAAGTAATCATATTGGCAATATCATCCAAAGCTAATTCTTTGAGGTTTTAGATACAGCAGCTTTGTGCAATCTTTTCACTGAGCTTGGCTTTCCAGCTAGGCTTGATGTTTAAAAGCCCTATTATGTGACGAGCTTAAAAATCTTCTTTTGCAAATTGTTTTCCAGCTAAGGCATAGCTAAGACTGGGTGTGCGCAGGTGAAAATCTGCAGATTGGTTGTGCATTGCTGTGTAGCCAGTGTAAAAGCAGTCTGCATCATGTACATCTGTTGTGTGTCAGCTACATGGCAGCGTACAACCAAGTTGCAGAATGGAACAGTGGCTGGTGTGATTGTTATGCTCACATCAGCAGGATCTGTGTTTGTGCTGGGTTGTCCAGTGTGGTGCTATTTATACTGCACTTAGGGACTCTTCATCCCTCTTTCTGCCACAGAGGAGAGGCACTGAGAGAGACTGGTAGTAGTCAGAGCTGTGATTCTTTTACAGAGGAAAGATAGTCTATGGTTGCTGCATTCGCTCTTTCTTCTTGCAAATCAGAGTATGGACCATAACATAGGCATAGCCTGTTATTATGTTCCCCTAGCTGGGAAATGCTGTGTTCTGCTATGTTCTTGGTTAGGAATGGGTAGATAGCAGGTGGTATAGTCAGACAATTGCATTTAACGCTTAAATGTTTGTAGCAGCAGCACAGGGTGGGGTGAGGTGACACCAGAATTGCTACCTGCCCCACATGAGCAGGCAAGTGTCAAATTGTATGGCTGGGGTTGTCTTGATTTTTGCTTCATCTATAGATAGAGATTATTAAGGGTTGGATAGGAATTCTGTGTGCCTAGTTTGTAAACTCTCTTCCTCTGGATGCAAACCTTTATGGTACTGCAGACAACAGTGTGTATTGCAGTTATTGCAACCTTGTGTGATTGCAGCCCAGCTGTATAGCAGGAGATCAGACCCAACTGAGAAGCTCTATCTTTGGGCTGAAGGCACATCAGCTCTCTATAGGTTGCATCAGCTCTTCTTCCCACTCTGTTCCCCAACAGTATATGCAGGGATGTCTTCACTGTGGGTGGAATGGGTCGCCTCTCTGTTGTTCAGGGGGAAATGACTGCAGAGTGATGTAGATGATATGGTAAAATGTCATTTCTTAGTGCTTAAAGGTTTGTTTCTCAGAGTTTGGGCACTTCATATCTTTCTCACAACCCCAGCATTATAGTTGCATGTTGCTAGTGATACGGAGAGGGTTGTAGCTTTGGGTAGTAGCATTCAGTTGTTTTTAAGATTTGCTTTTCTTAAAAAAAAAAAGGAAAAAATGCATTCACAGTAAATTTTCATTGAAAGCACTTTATTCAGCACTTAAACTCTCAGGGATGGTTGCCCTTCTTCCTCTTCAATTATGCAGTTTTTGTGAATTATAAGCAGCTATAGTTTTCTAATTAAACTTATACGGATCATAAGGCAGACTCATCACATTGAGAATAGCAGACTATAAAGAATAACTGTTTTTGTTTAAACAATGGCACCTCATTGAACACCAGGGGAAAAGTTTATGGGGGGGAAAAGATTTGCATGTCCAAGTGAACATAGAGATGCATCCCCAAATAAATTTTGAAATAGTTCCATGACATATCTTCTTTCAGTGAGTTTCACAGTAGTGCTCTGGGTATTGTGTACAAAATATGCACAGAGATATCAGAACCTTTAAAGGCACAAATGTAAGTTTTGGGGTAGTGGGAACCAGTCCTAAAAGAGCTTGTGCCGCCACAGCCTCAAACGCTAGGCCTAGACGAGCACACCCCTCTCAGGCTAAGCACCACTACTTAAATACCTGAGGCAAGGGTAAAAGATACACCACTTTTCTTTTATAGCAGAGGGGAAAAGGGTATTAAGGTTTTGAAAAAGGTTCTCCTGTGAGTATATTGGCTGAAGGTATAATGTTATGTGTTTCTTTATAAACTAAGAGAGCAAGTTACAAAGCCAAGCTGACACGTGGTTTGTTGTAGCAAAAATAAAAGAAAAAGTTTATTGTTGTTTACAGTTCTTTCAAAATCAATTTCAAACTTGCCTATTCTTAATTCTTCTAATAATCTTACTAATAATCTTAAACCTTTAAAATATTCTATTTAATTTATCTTCATACACTCCTGACCAGAACACATACAGCTATCTTCTAACTACCCTCCACTCAACCAACACAATAATCCTACCAACCACTCTCTCACACAATATATACTCCTCCCCCTCCCTTTTCCAGCATCATCAGCCACACCCACTCAGTCCAACATTCCGCACTCTCTAAACACACTAAACCAGACATACTTAAGGAGACTGAAATGTGGGGTATCGCCACAGAGCTCCTTACATCTTTTCTGTCGAAATAAAAGCAAGATTTTTACCCCTTGATTAGAGCCCTTGTGAATATAAGGTTAAATGAATAGATATTTATGCATTTATTTCATTTGTATCCTACTTTTTCTTCCATCGTAGATTTAAGGCAGTGTATAGAGAGTTCCCAGAGAGCCTCCTACCTTCCAACCACTGATAAGGCCCAGACTTGGTTAGCTTCAGCCTTGGTTAAAGTTGCAGGGGCCCTGCCTTCTTTTGTATCTGGTCACTCTAGTATAGTGCATGCACCTTTAACTGTTGTGATGAAGAGGGAATATCACCAGGAACTAATTGTATACAAATGACACTGGCTGAAATTCCCTTTTCTCTACAACTGTTAAAGTTACATGAGCCCTGACCTGGATTTTATCTGGTCAGCCTAGAACAGGGTTCCATCTTATTCTTTGCCTCAGGCAGCAAAATGTCTTGAGCCAGCCCTGCTGATATCCTTGGAGCTGAGCAACCAAGGTCATATTCTCATTGCTCTAATTGAGAGGATTAGATGCCCACAGACATCACAGTATTTATGCGCTGGCTCCTTCAGCCCCAGAGTGATCAAGGCCTTTATGGAATCAATAGGGGCTGTGAAAACTGCACAGCGGCCTTCCTGTTTTTCAAAGTGAGGTCACTAGACAGGGAATTTCCCTCCCTTTTTCAGGAACTCTTACCGTTGTACACTATGGCATTTATCAGAGTGGGACTGATATAGGTATGCCACAAGTATGTGTGTTGGGACTGGCTTGGGGAGCTCACCGAAGTAGGGACATGATGGTGGAACCAGCCACCTGCTAGTAGGAATGGAGCCTGAAGCTAATAGATAGGCTCTGTGGCTGATAGCTTGATCTTATTAAAGAACATCATTTTTTCTGCTGCTACCTCTTTCAGCATTATGTGTTAAATATCTTTATATTGCACACACTTTTTTATGTAGGGACACACACATGCAAGTGACTCTTACATACTGCACAGGTATGCAAGCATATGTGAATTCAACCCTGCACATCAGAGCATGTATAAATGTACACATATCACAAGCCCACATTTGTATTGGTGTCAATTACTCAAGTGTGAGACACAAGGATAAAACAGGAGAAGCCTCTGCCATTTCCACATTTGGGAGACAAGCCACCTGCTGGTTGAACCTGTCATTTCTTCAGGCCTGGTTTGCTTGTTTGCAAGGAACAGAGTGAAGCAGCAAGCGCTGGTGTTGTCTAAAGCATCGTCCAGAACTGTGTGGGGCTCTAATGTTCTTAAGTCCTCCATGGCAGAGAAGAACTTTTGCTTAGGTTCTCCCTGCCACCCTACCCGAGTTGTCATAACAACATTATAGGCCTTTTATCTAGCTATGTGAAGTTGGAGCTAAAATCCAAGAAGCAGTATTTCTACCTGAAGTTGATAAAGGGGGGAGGGGGGGAAGTGGGCCCTACTTGTACTGTAGTTTAAGAACAATAGGCAAGTATCACTCCTTCTAACTCAGTGAGTGCCAACAACACGGAAACCAAAATGGGGCCACTGAGAAGAGGGGGGTAGTAATGGATAGTAGAGTAGGCTGGCCATCTGACAAGGAGGACAGGGCTCATATAACTTTAACAGTTGTAGAGGAAAGGGAATTTCAGCAGGTGTCATTTGTATGCAATTAGTTCCTGGTGAAATTCCCTCTTCATCACAACAGTTAAAGTTGCAGGCACTATACTAGAGTGACCAGATACAAAAGAAGGCAGGGCCCCTGCAACTTTAACTGTTGTGATGAAGAGGGAATATCACCAGGAACTAATTGCATACAAATGACACTGGTTGAAATTCCCTTTTCTCTACAACTGTTAAAGTTATATGAGCCCTGTCCTCCTTTTCAGATGGTCAGCCTATAGTAGAGTAGACTCATTAAAATGAATGGGACTTAATTTAGTCGCAACTAACTTATGTCCCATTCACTTCAATGATTCTGCTCTATATAGGGCATATAGGGCATATCCAGTGTAATTTTTAGAATGTTTTAGGATGTTTTAATGCAGTTTTAATAATATTTGTCATGTTTTAATTAGTTTTATGTATTTTATCATGTTGTTGTTCCCCGCCTCGATCTGGACGGAGAGGCGGGTAAGAAATAAATTATTATTATTATTATTATTATTATTAATATCATCCAATATGATTGAGAGAACCTCAAGGGTTGCAGAACTACAGTCTTTAAAAAGGGGAAAATCCAACACCCCAAAACAGCTGAATGAGGATTTAATATGTACAGTAGCCCAGAGGGCAGTATCCACTGTTTCCCAGGCAGTGCAATGGGGAGCTAGGGTGAATTTGTAAACAAACAAAAATCCATAGAGAAAATAAAAAAAATTGTTGACTATCCGTTGGAAAAGAAAAAACAAAAAACTTGAGGGGGCAATGGAATGGCTTCCTTAAAACCCTTACAGCTTACACCATAAGCCTTTTCATATTCAAGAGGTGAGTATAAATTACTGGCTGGCTGGAACCCTGGAGCATTCTTGAAGAGGTGAGAATACAGTGCAATATTTCAATTCAGGTCCTACTTGCATTTAGCAGATCAGTGCAGCTTGAAAATTCTGACAGCCATGGAAGCCTTAAGGGTATCTGGTTCCTACCTGGGCTGGGAACTGTTCACATCACAGTATGTTCATAACAGTGCCAAATGATTATAGAAGTCTGAAAATGTTTCTTAGAATTGGATTTGGATAGTTGTATACCATTCACATTATGATATGAAGAAAGCTAGATGAAAATACAAGCAAATACAATATGACATTTATCTGGGTAGAAATTTTAGCTTTTTTATTATGATCCTATAAACTATGGCTTGATGTAATCAGCAGTACAGTGGGTTTTGGTCCTGCATTTCTCTCCCCCTGCCCCCACCTCATCCATTTGTGAAATTTGTTTGAAATTTTATATAAAGCTATGAACAATTCATGCATGCAATGCTTATTGACTGCTGTTTTTCACTAACATTCATTGACCTTTTAGGTCAATAAATGTAAAGTTGATTTAAGAAGTCAATATGCCTTATTTTAATTTAGATTAAATTTTTGCCTGATTCAGCACTCTTTAGTTGTCTTTTTATAAATAAAAATGCTCATGTCAATTTATTATTAAAATTTATGTCAAATATAAAATGTTTTCCTGTAGGACAGGAAAACCCCAGCTGAGTTATTATTCTTTAAGCATTTCCAGCTCAGTGTTTTGAAAGTGACCTTCCTGTACCCTACTACATTTCATGCCCCTTTCAGATGCTGTTTCAGCTACTGTACAAAAGGTATACAAACATCAAATTGTATAACTAGTTCTAAACGACCAGAGGGAATGTTTTTCCCTGCTCAAATTTTGTATATAGATCATTTTGTGTGGGCATATCAATGTGTTTGGCTTAAATGATAGTAATTAAATCTAGTTTAAATCTATAATAATTAATTATATTATATGACTCTTCCATTGAAGCTTTAGTGAGATTTCATCGCCTGTTGGGCTCAAACTAAAAAAGATACTTGTAAAATGCATTCAAAATCACAAAATAACTTTTTAAATCTGCAGTATCTTGCTTCAGAAGGCTTCCGAGTCTCTTCCATAGGAAGGGGAAGGAGTTAATAGACTTTAATTCATGTATTGAAACTTCTATCTTAATAATTGCTTTGCTTGGCAAGGGCCTTGGTTTGTTTCCCTTATTTATAGATGAACTAACAGTGTTTCTTTTTTCTTGCTAGGCATTGATTTCAAAGTAAAAACAATTTCGTTTAATGGTACAACTATGAAACTTCAAATATGGTAAGGTTTGTAAAGAATGTATGGTTGTTTAGAATAATGTAGGGGTAGGCAGAAGGTAAATCTACAGATGTTGTGGACTCCAACTCCTAGAAACTCCTGCCAGTAGGGTCAATGGTCAGGAATCTTGGGAGCTGAAGTCCAAAACCTGTAAATCTACTTTTTGCCTACCACTGGAATAACTAGTAGAATTAATATATTCTAAGATACGCACATTCCAATATAATGTGCATCATGAAAAGAGTCATTCATTAAACCTGACCCAATCTTTCTCAAGATAAATCTTGAGTTTAGGAGTGGGAGGCTATCTAATTCATAGTACCCATTTTGAATAAAATCCCTCCTTGAACATATCTTTAGTACAGAGTACTGAGACTTCAAAAGATGTGCTACTAGATCAACTGGGGTTTCCACTGAAATTTACACATTCTGCTTTTCTGTTCATGGAGAAGTGTGATTCAAGTGTTAAGACTGTTTGTCCACAGTGCCAAGTTACGCTTTACAATGTATTTTAGGGACACTGCTGGCCAGGAACGATTCCATACCTTTACTACTAGTTTTTTCCGTGGAGCACATGGATTTGTTCTTGTCTATGATATCACAAGTACAGAGAGTTTTCAAGGAATTGCACGCTGGATGAAAGATATACATGAGGTAAGTTTATACCATTCTGTCTGTGCCCAAATATACAATTATCATGTCAAATTTTCTTTTTTCTTTATAATAGCAGCAGGAGGGGAGAAGACCCCTCTCCCACCATATATATATATATATATATATATATATATCACACACACACACACACACACTCTCTCTCTCACATACGCACAACATCAAACTGATTTGGATGGGTATGAGCACATAGGTGTAGTGGTATAATATGGCAAATTTAGCATTCATTAAACATTGATATACAAACCTGAATCTGCAGTTATGGGAGGAAGCAGCCCATGTACATAGGAAATGTACAGACATTAATTCCCAGATGGGAGGGGCCAAATGGAAATTTAACATGACAAAGAGTGCTGGTATGAACATAGTGTGAAATATTTAAACAGCAGATCACTAGGAAACAATATCAACAGCTCAATCATAACTTGAACATCTGCTGGCTGGAAAAGGTTAGGATGAGGCAGAAGCCATGTACATCACTGGAACTCTAGATGTGCCACTGGAGCTGCGCTGCTATGCAGTTCAAGCTTGAGATATACTGGTGAACTGCACGACTATGCCACTGAAACTCCGCCAGATTGACCTGGGACCTTCTGCTTGCAAAACCACTAGCTATGGCCCCTCCCCATGGTGATGTTAATCTAGCATCTAAAAATTAAAACAGAGGCGGCCAGATAAGTTTTTCTGGGGCTGGAGTTCTATAATAGGGGTGTCATCACTGAAAAGACCCTGCCAATCAGGCAGAGGAGGCATTCAGAGCAAGGAGCCCATTTAATGACTTTACTACACTGGGAGGGGGTGGGTGTGCTCAGATACTCTAGATCGAGACAGTCAAGGACTTTGAGAATTTCAGCCTTTGCATTAGTTGAATAATGTAAACATTGACAGCTGAAGTCAGGGATTGGCTTTGTTTTTCATCTATGGTCTAATTTTACTCCAAATATTAAGGATTTTCAGAGAATGCTTGCCTCTTTCTTTACGTTACTCTAGATTAACCTGTCTGCCTGTCTCTCTCTTGTCTCTATACTGTCCATGCCTCTGTAGCACTAAGTTTGTAGAAGACTCAGTCAGAATTAGTCAGCAATAATATAAACACATTACTTCTCAAGGCAGGTTGAGATATACTAGGACATTAATACTGAACAAAAGACAGTTCAATACTGTGTGCTTATAATGCTGAACACAGCAAGTTTTAAGAAAAACATTATGTTTACTCCAGAAAAATTGCTTCAAAATAAAAGTTTGTTATTATGGATTTCTTAAACAAAAAGACATTGAAAAAATAAAACATTAAATCGAATAGATTCCAGGATGGTGCAAAGCAAATATGTCACAATACATTAAAATACAAAATAAGATCAAAACACTACTGATCAAACAAGACTGCAATTGAAAGCATAAAGCAGTTTAAAGTATTTCTCAAATTAAAATACCTGGGAAAATAAAGATGTCTTAACTTGGCATAAAAAAAATGTAATGCAGTCCCCTGATGCTTTTTTGGGGGCAATATTCCACACCTGGGGTGCCACCACTGAAAAAGCCCTCTCCTTTCTTGTTGCATAGTGCTGTTCTGATAAGGAAGGCATAGACCCTTTTCTCCAATAGTGTAGAGATTTCACTCCTATAGGTGTAGATAATCCTATTTATGTAGACATGTTTCAACATGTTCATGGTATAAAACAGCTCTGAAGTCAAATATTGATTTATACAGAGTAGGGTTATTTTGGTGTGGGCAATCCCTTTATGGTCTGCAAAGGCACTCTCAGAAATGTGCTTATACCTTTGGGTAGCTCGCATGTTAGAAAACTGCTAGGAACATTTGACGATGGTCCTAGGGCAGCCTTCCCCAACCTGTTGCCCTCTAGCTGTTTTGGACTGTAACTCCCCGCATTCCTGACCATTGACCATGCTGGCTGGAGCCTGTGGGAGTTGAAATCGAAAACATCCGGAGAACACCACATTGGGAAAGGCTGCCTTAGAGGAAAGTGCAGTGTTATATCAGCAAGGGCCACGATAGGCTTGAAGTTTAATGTGTCTTTGAATTTAACTTGCAAGGATCTTAAAAATGTAAATATCTCCCCACTGCTTGCAAATAGCAACTTCAGAATAGGGTTTTTCACCAGGACCACAGCAGAAGAGGAAAGGGTTAAATTCCTCCTGTCTGCCCGTTTGCCCGCCATGCTTCTGATTACTTATTGCTCCCCCCAGCTTATGCTTTTTGTATCAACACCCCTTCCCCGCCCACAGGTGCACATACACCACCCACCCACATTAAATACAAAGGTGCATAAAACATCTAGGTTGGCCCATATTATCATCTTGTTGGCTGATCCACTGCCCTTTGCATTGAGCTTCTGTACATAATCAATTACTTTTGTGTATTGCTGTTCATGTTATTGAACTGCGCCTCCTTGTGGCTGAAGATCACAAGAATCCAAACTATGAGCTGACTGTTGCTAAGTAAAATCAGTCTCAATTTCTCCCATAGTGAAGGAACTTCTTGTCCTTGGCTTAAGGGATGCCATAGGAAACAAATGTAAGTAACTGGTCATCGATTTCTAAAACTGATGTTAATTACTTAAATTTTGCAAATGACAGTACACAATTAATGTATCTGATCTTCATTTTAAGATTTCAGTTGAATCGACATATAAATGCACTTTTCGGGAGGGGGAATGATTTCTTAATCAATGCCTTTTCTGCTTTGTATGATTTATTTAAAATTAGCTTGGAAGAAAAAATATTAGGCAAATAAGATATTTTCATAATGCAGGGAAATGGTTTGATAAAGGGTTATTAAAAAGCATGCATTCAATTTTTTATTCTTATCACTTCATATTTAAGACTCTTGTCAAATATTATTTAGAAAACATGTAACTAGGGTTTTTTTCCTAATTAAACAAAAATGTTTAAGGAACTCATGAATACAATTTATCTAGGAGAACCACTGACCTTAATGAGTAAAGCTCCGGTGCCTACTGAAACAACCAGCATTTTGGTTTATTAATCCAGGTTAGATTGATTCATTATTTTAGGCCTGTACTTTGTACTCTTGTAATGAGCTTACTTTATTTTAGAAACTGCATTATCCTAAACATCAGCTGCAGTTAAGAAATTAGATTAGTTGAGTGGATTAAAAAGATGAAAAAGCAGCCCTAACAATAAATCTTGCTTGCTGCTGTATTGCAAACATGAAGTGCCGTAGTTGTGAGTGTACCTGCAGACTGATAATAACAATAATACTGACTTTTCATGAATAAAGATCTTGTTTCCTTGTGTCTTTTCTGTCTGTGGTGGTTTGGAGCTTTGTTCTTGATAATACTCAAAGGCATAATGAAACTGGTGTCCTTACGCAAAAATACTTTGTCGCTTAATTGGTTTCAAAACAAGCCACCCTAACTTGACTTGCACTCTACATAGGAGATTCTCCCACTACTCTGCCAAGAATTAGAAATATATGGACATTTGTCTTTTTGAAACTGGACAAGATCATTGGACCCAGAGTCAGTCAAGTTCAGAGCAGACCCATTGAAATCAGTGAGACTAGTCAGTCATGAATAACTTAAATCCCATTGATTTTAGTGGGTATACTCTAAGTATCAGTATGTCTAGGTCTAACCCATAAAAAGCTGCTTTATACCAGATCAGGCTATTTGGCTCAGTTTGGACAACACATTAGTCAGTGGTGGTTTTAGAACTCCACGGTGGAGTTTTTACACCACCGTTGAGAAACATGTTGACTGGCAGGAAAACTCCATGCAACAGTGGAGTCTTTTGGGAAAATACCCCATGCAGAATATCTGCTGTGCAGAGGAGAGTTCCTGCACAACCGTTGTGTTGTGTGTTGTGTGGCGGACTCTGTGTTTTCCATTGCTTTGAGTTGACTTTTCTCACAGGCTACAGAGTTCCCTAGCAAGAGTGGCGAAAGGAGTGAGTGCCACTCTAGGAGAGCCGCCGGGATTGGTGTTGTTGTTGTTTTCAGCAATGGCTGATGGGATCCCATTGGGAGGTCCGGGGGAGGCGAAAGGGCAGAGGAACTGTCAATCAAACATCACAGTGGATTTTACTCAACTCCATGGTGGCCCACAGTCACACAATGGTGGTATTGGAACATGTTGTGCGGGGAGAACCCCCTAAAAACTCAACCGTTGAGTGTAGCTTTCACACTAGCTGAATTCGGACAACACATTAAGCAACTGGGGGTGAGGAAACAATCGTCAGTTGTATTGACTATCATGTTGTCCGAATGCTGCCATAGTCAACTCAATGCTGATACTAATCTACATCACGGTTGATTATTTATTACCGTGTTGTGTGGGGAGTACCCCCTAGATGAAGAACTGTAAAGTTGATTATTACCCCACCATTGACTAATGTGTTGTCCGAATTCAGCCACTGTGTTGACTAATGTGTTGTCCAAACTGAGCCTTTGTCTATTCAGCCCAATATTGCCTACTCTGACTGGCAGCCACTTTCTAGGATCTCATGCAGAAGTTTCCCCCATCAGCTGCTATCTGATCCTTCTCACTGGAGATGCCAGGGTTTGAACCTGGGACATTCTGCATGCCACCATTTTTATCACTGAGCTATTTGCCCGCCATAGGAACAAGCAGTATAAGAGTTGGGAATTTTGTCAACACTCCATGAGATTAATGTGTTTGAGGATATATATTTTGCTGTTGAGTGTCTTTGCTCAGTAAGCTCTGCACTAAAGGGTTGCAGCTTTTTTGGGTGGGGGTTGCTGATCTTGCCTGTTTGTGAAGCTCTGTGAACTAGGGAGGGAAACTTGTGGTGTTGCAATATCATGTGTTGAGCTTTATTTATCTCTTTGGTACTATACTGAACAATGCCTGTTGAAATATTGTGATTTCTTGGAATTATATCTTTCAATTTGATTGAGCTTGCTAGTGGGGCATTATAGTTTTCCCCTCCCCAGTTTTTACATCCATCAAGAAATTCCATCTTGAATTTCTGGTTATGGGTTATATCTGGTTGATTTCTGGCTGGGACTTGTCTCTCTCATACTCCAAGAATATATAGGACTTGTGCAAAGGGAGTGATACTGGTGCAGTGCCACAATTCATGGGTCTTGACCTAGGAACTTACTCCTGCCCTGGTGATTATGTTACAAGCTAACATCAGGATGCGGTCACAATACCCCCAGTCACATCTTATTCTTGTGGAAGCTGTAGATGATGATGCCACTTGTTTCAATCTCAGTTTCTTCAGGTGGAGACGAATAAGATACACTTAGTATCTAAAAGAATAAAAATACAGAGTATGACTGTGTCTTGTATTTCAGTTTAGTGATACTTGTTAATGTTGTTTTGTTTGTTTATAGAAAACAGATGAAAACGTAGAAATTATACTGTTGGGTAACAAGTGCGATAAGGAGACAGAACGTGTAGTTTCAAAACACATAGGGGAAAAGGTAAGCATTGATTACAAGTACATTGACTCACACTTCATAAGAAGATTTGAACATAAACTTTGTAAGTAGTTACTATCCTATGATCATGATTTGCATTTTTAAAATTAATTGTTCAGAAAAGTAGTATGTTTCAGTATTGAAGTTGGATATAGCAAGCAAGATATTCCAGTTATATCTTTACAATATTGCTTTTATTTTGTAATTTTGTCAATTACAATACAACAACCCACCACTTATAGAAGCTATGTACTCTACTCTACTCCGTTATAAAATGCAGTGTAAAATGTACAGTATGTATTATTTTGGAAATAGATATAGATAATAGCTAGACCTAATGTAACACTTAATTCATTTGGAATTTTGAGTCCCTCTTAAACCAGTAGTTTTTCATAAGAATCAGAAGTAATAAATATCGTCTTACATCACATACCAATTTAAACTATTAAAGTGGGGGTAAGTAATGATTTAGCAATAAAGCCAATACTGAATCGTGTCTGGAAGAGTATATATATATATATATATATATATATACCGAATGAAAATTGTGTTTATATAATTCTTAGTTTGCATAAATGTTGGAATCTGCAAAACCCATTTGTGCAAGTTCTTGAAGAGAGAAAGTTTGCAAAATGTTTTGAAAGTGAAATTCATGAGATAGTTAAGTTCTCACATTCTGACTTCTTAAATACTGTCATAAAGTATTTGCTCATCAAGGCTTCTCCTGCCCAGTAGTGTAACTAATTAACAATGCAATCTTTTACATATATACATCTAAGTAAATCCTACTGAGTTCAATGGGGCTCACTCCCAGGTAAGAGGGTGTTCGTAGATATATGTATTAAGTTTTGGTTCTGGTTCTGCCAAGTCCAAGTTATCAATTGGGTTGTTTTGGCAATCAAAATACCTGATTGATGATTTGGACCTGGCAGAACCAGAACCTAAACTCAACACAATATATTATTAATAAATAGCAATGTTCAGCAGTAATATTTGTCTTTGATTAGTGAATGCAGTGGGGTAGGAGATAGCAATGAGATCAATAAATAGCAGAGGCTTCAAATGGAGAACATTACTCCAACTTTAGAGTGAAGTCAGTATTGAATGAGTCTGTGCCTGATTTTCATATTCAGAAGTCTGTCTATTCCTAATCCCTGCTTGATTATTGATTGTATTTCAGTCCATTTCATAATAGACATTCTCTGAACAGGTTATAAACAGTTCAAAGAATAAAATACAATATAAACAAATTGCACTATTGAGCGATCACAATAAAGAGACATACAAAAGTGTCCTTAGGCAATTGTAATGGTGTTATACGAGAATCTGGTTCACCTGACATAACCGTAATAAAAATGCAAGAAGAGAAAAATACATATGGGTTTGTGTGAAGAAATGCTGCTATTTGTTTAAGTTTTGAATGTTCTAACCTGGGAGTGAGGTTATAATTAAACAAGTAGGTCAGAAGCCTGGCTTTGCTACTGTGTATTGGCGTAAGGCAGTTGTGGCTTCCTTAGTTACAGTTGCTGTGGAAGAGAAGCTTTAAGCTGAGAGTTTGAAAATGAGCCTTTGTACGATGTGGATAGTAAAGTATATTTTGGATTGGTTAAGGGGTCAACAAATCTGCTTGGTAGTTAGAAGGTCCATAAAACGCATGATTCTGCCCAGGATATTTTTTTAAAAGGGTACATAGAAACAGTTTGTGGTTAGAGCTCAGCGTTGAGAAGGGAGCAAGATTTCCAGTCTAAGAGAACCCTGCTAGGAGAAGACTTGGAAGCTGAAGCTGGTGATTGAGTAGAGCAGGAAGACATGCTGTGAGGTTGTGAAGTTTCAAGCAGACACCAAGGGGTTTCAAGCAGACGTCTGACAAGTGGGAACTTCAGCAAGTAGTCTTTGAAATATCTGAATCATCCCAGAAGCAGTAGGAAAAGCTTTAGGCAGAGGGAAAACGCTGTGCAGCATCTGTTTCTGGTTGTGAGGAATTGGCTGGGGTGAAGGTTAGGGAAATCTGGTCTGAGGGAAAAGCTAATTTAGCTGGGGAAGATTCTCTTATATACCGTATTTCTTCTATTCTAAGACGCCATCGATTGTAAGACGCACCTTAATTTCAATACCACCAACAGAAAAAAAGCTTTGATTCTAAGTGTGGGAAAATCGTCATCGATTCTAAGATGCACCCCATTTTTAGAGATGTTTATATGGGGGGGGGGGGAAGTGCTTCTTAGAATCGAAGAAATAGGGTACTAGGAACCATAACTTCACATATTTTACTGAACTTTACAGTTAAGCCATCTCATCCTACTATTTGAAAATCAACACTTTATTCCCTTATCTAAGTAATTCCCTTAATAAACATCTTATTCTTTTTCATTTTATAGTAGATATGTCAATGCCATACCTGTGCCACAGAAACCAAGCTTAGTTTTGATAAGATACAGAGGGTTGCACCATTTTAAAGATTTTGTAGTTAATGTAGCATTCCCTAACTGTGGATCTGAGAATATTATTAAATGCTGTGGCAGGCAGTTCCACTGACCAAGCTTCCAAGTTTTAAAAAAGAGAACATAAGTGGAATAGCCACAACATTTCATTACAGCATAGATACAAAGATGGTCTTGTGTCAGTTGCTGATTTTTAGCAATTCCCCCTTTCCTGCTGCAAGCCCCTCCTCTGTTTCTTTCCAGAAGGTTCCCTGATCCTCATAGGTGGATTTGGGAGTGGGGGCTGCAGAGGGAGGGGGAAAGCACTGTTCTGTGGAAGAAGCTCCCATTCATTCATAGAACTGAAGTCTGGATCTGTCCTGTACTAGCCCACAGAAGCACCATGGAAAGCTCCAAGTGAGCAACTCACTCCAAAAAGGCATTGAATTAAAGCATTATTATGCCTCCAAGCCCAGATCACCCCTCCTAGGCTCCATCCTGCAGGAGTGGAAGGCCTTAAAACCAGGGGCATTGAACTTTGTTCAGCCCAAGGGCCAAATTCCATTTTGGTGAAGCTCTTGGGGGTTGCATTTCAGTGTGGGTGGAGCTGAAGGCAAAATGGGCAGGACCAAATACCGAAAATACCAGTACATATTAGCTTAAAGCTCTTTGTGCCAGTAGGCATTTAAAGCCCTAAATGGCTTGGGACCTCGATACTTGAGGGAGCACCCCTCCCTATACCTGCCTGCTCGAGACCTGAGATTTGTCAGAGGAGCCCTTCTCCATGCCCCACCAACACGAGATATACACTGTGGTGGGACATGAGAGAGGGCTTTCTCTGTTGTGGCACCTCAGCTGTGGGATGCCCTCCCCCTGGAGGCCCACCTGGCACTAGTACTGGCTCATTTCAGCGCGCCAGGTTAAGACTTGGCTTTTTAATAAAGCCTTTAATGGCTAAATCCACCAGTCTGCACACTGTCTTGTTTTAATTGGATTTTACTGATTTAAAATTTCGTATTGGTTTTAATATATTAATGGTTTAATTTGTTTTAGAATTGTATATTTATTCTATTTTATATGTATGATTTTATCTGTACGCCACCCTGAGATCCTTGTGATATAGGGAGGGATATAAATGTTTTAATAAATAAATAAAATAAATATTTCAACTTTTTAGAATGGGGAGATAGCTGCACAAAAGCCAGGAAACCACCAAATGATCAGTGGTTGAGAGAAAGGAGGTGGGGCCAGGGGAAGGGTGTGTAGCCAACCTCAGAGGGACATACTGGGACCATAGGAGGGCTGGTTGTGGGCCCCATAACTGAGGTTCTGTACCCTTGCCTTAAGGAATGTGTCTGTTCTTTGGAGCCTAGCACCCCTCCTCCTCTGACAGTTTCCTCCAGGCTCACTGCACGTGCAGGTTCTGAATATAAGGACTCCCTGACTCAAGGGGTCCCAAGTCTGACAGGCTCAGGCCTGGTCATGATGCTGGGGTCTGGGTCAGTTTCCAGGACTTCTGCCTCTAGTGTCACTGTTCTGATGGATCTGGCTGGTCCCTCCTCATCTGAGGCAGAGCACAGGCAGCTGCTCGGGGTTGGCATCCTGATAGGATCCAAGCCGTGGACTGTTTTCATAACTGGCTAAATAAGCCGGATATACTAAAGAGTGTTGAAGAATTCATCTTTGTACTATGTGGAATAAACGCTGGCGCACCTTTTAAAAGAATGTATCAAATGTATCAAATTCCTCTTCCCCACTATAATAAAGCCATCTATTTTCTTGCCCCCACCAAAGTAACCCACTCCTAAGGTTTATACAGCAGCTGGGATAATGCAGCAACGCCAGAAGTGGATGGGTGGGGGGACAGGTGGCAGGAACGGAAAGAGATGTTTTGGGTTTTCTGACCAGCCATATGGACTACTGCATTGTGAGCAAACACCATGTGCATGATATTTCAACACTTGTGAGTGAGTCCTTACTATACAGCACAGACTGTGCACTGTGCTTCAATCTTTCAAGTGCTATCTTCATAAAAGTTCTGTCTTTAAGAAGAATAATGATCATTTGCATATCTGTTTGCTATCATTCCTTATACGTTTGGAATATATGAAAATTAGGCTTTTACTTGATCTATACAAGTACATATAGGTTCCCTACAGAAGATGGGAAAACTCTGGGATTAATTTTCTTGAACAATAATGTATGATTAGACAACTAAAAGCTATCATGATGAATATTCACAAGGGGGCAGTGTTGGGGTATCCCACTGCCTGGCTTCTGAATATTTCAGTTCATTTTTCAATTGTATAGTTAACAGAATCACTTTTTGTTAATGGAACAAATCTATTACCTTCACTCATTGATCAGACACTTGTCTAGATTAACTTTGTGTTCTGAAATGCCCTTCCACTCCTTTGTCACAATACGAGAGATCCTGCTTTCTGCCTATGAATGAAATTATCATAGTAAGCAAAATATTCTCATATTACACACTTATTCCAATTTTACCAAGGATCAACTCAGAATTCTGTAGCGTTAATTCTGCTAACAAATAGTAAAATGTGTTTTGCTTTTTATGCTACATTACTAAGTGCAAGGAATAAGCGAAACCGCTGTATCCTTACATGAAACTGAAGAGAGAATTTGAGTTCTGAAGAATCCTCATTCTTTCACTAGGCTGTTGTAGGCACAACTGAACTTTAGTCTTTTGGATTATATAAATCAGTACTTTTTAATCATGGATGAAATCACTAAGAAAAGATCCTAATTTTAAAATCACTGATTTAAATAATTGATTTTTAAAAAATAGAATTGAATCAGGTTTTCCATTGATACTTCATATATTTCCTAAACAATCATGCTTACTAATTGGTTCAGCTAAGCATGAAAACATATTTGTTTGGACCCTAAGAAAAGTAAAGGAAGTTCATGGAACAAAAGTTTTTTGTCCCCTCTTCCCTGCAGCTGCCAGAACCCCCACCCCAAATTATCCCTGACTCTTTTTTAAATGCTCTGACGCATGATGTGTGGGTGGTAGAAATATAAATGGCTACACAAATATGTTGCTTTTCAGCCAGGAACACTCAGGCAACATTTTCAAGTTTTAAAAATATTTTCAATTACTCATTCCTTTCCTAATGTATCCATCCATTTCAGTCTATACCTCGTCTGTTTTCTGTTCGAAGTATTTTTTGTTTTTAATATTATTAATTATATATAATTTTGAAAATATTGTAATGGATCTTATATTGTGAGCTGCCTTTGGGGGATTAATCCCTGAAAGACATATTATAAATACCACATGAAATGAACTAATAAATGTTAAAGAATGTTGCCAGATACAAAGTCCCACATAAAATTAAGAATGTGGCACTTCATATTTGGCAACTTATACATGAACTAAAGAAGGTAGCAAAAACTCATGCAAAGCATCCAAGTGATTCTTAACCCTAAAATGACTACAGTTAGATTGCAAGGTGTTGTTGCATGAGCAGAAGACACTTTCACTCATGCAAGGTAGGGGGTTCATAGTTGTTTTGTGTGTGTGATTTCCCTTTCCTACTGCAGGCCCCCCCATGTGTCATATGTGAGATGTTGCCTCAACTTTTGGGGGTTGCAGAAGAGCCTTGTGAATAGGCTGGAAAATTCACAGACTTATGACGGGCCTGTTCAGATTTGACAAGAAAGGATTCTTAATAATGCCCTACAGATACAGTCTATTGGGGGTGGGTGCAAGCAGCGAGTGTTAGGTGGGAGGCGGCAACGACGGGGGTGAAGACAGAGGACTCTTGTCTCGCTTCCCCCTTCATCCGTTCCCCTTGCTCATTTGGTATCAGAGAGTGGGCTCATTGATGGTAGTCCCCTCTCTCTTATGATGGTGAATACTAGGTCTGTGTGTAATAAGACCAGTACCATGCATGATTTGATCATGGACGAGTTAACAGACCTGGCTGTCATCACCGAGGCCTGGCTGGATGAGGTGGCTGGTCCTGTGCTGGCCCATCCAGAGGGCTTCCAGCATGCTTTGAGGGTTTGTAAACCTTGTGGGTACTTGGTGCATCATCGGGAAAGACAGGGCCGTCGGGGAGGAAGGGTTTGTAAACCTTGTGGGGCACTGATTACTCAGTGGATGAGCTGGTGGACTGCAATAATATTTGGCTGACCACTGCCATTGATTATTTAGCCCAAGGCGGCTGCTGGCTCAGGGTCACCCATGCAACTCACCTTGGTTTTCAGATGAGTTGCATGGGTTGAAACGGGCTGCGTAGATTAGAGTGGCACTGGAGACAGACCTGCTCCTTTCATGTTCAATGTGAATGTGAGGCCGCTGGCAGAGTTAATTAAAGCCCATGGGCTGAGGTACCAAATGTACCATACAGCTTTACATCTCAGTGGGCTCAGACCTCGGTGAGGCGGTTGCTGTCCTGTCTAGGTGTCTGGCTGAGATTTGTAATTGGATGTCCAGAAGCAAGTTGAAGTTTAATCCAGACAAGACTGAGTTGATGGTTGTTGGTCGAGGTCAGCGACTGGCAGGTTCAATGTAGGAGCTTGCAGATGTTTCTTTTTCAGGAATCTGACCGAGGATTGTGACCGAGGCGCGAGACCTGGGTGTCATTCTTGACCAGTCCCTAACTATGTCATCACAGGTGGGGGCTGTTGTCCGGAGCTGTTTTTACCAATTACATATGCTCCGCCAAGTTTGCCCCTTTTTGTCAGAGGCCGATCTTACCATCTCAGTTCATGCCCTGGTCACCTACAGGCTGTATAAAATGCGGCAGCCAGGTTGGTCAAGGGGCTTCCAAAGTGGTCCTCTATCACTTCGGTGCTTCAAGAGCTCTACTGGCCACCGGTGGCTGCTAGGGTGCACTACAAAGTTTTATTAACTATGTATAAAGCCCTGCACTGCTTGGGCCCTGGTTACTTGAGTGCTTGCTTTGCTCCTGTGACCCACCATTGGCAGACCCGCTCTCAAGGGCAGGGTGACCTGATCGTCCCCCGTTACAATTTGGAATGTGCGTGGGCCAGGGTTTTTCAGTGATTGGCCCCCGATTATGGAACAATTTGCCACTGGAGATTAGACAGGCTCCCACCGTCATTTGTTTTAAACGCCTCTGTAAGGGGCTTTTATTTTCACAAGGGGAAATATTTGGGGGAGGGGTGGTTTAAATTTTAATGCGGGTTGAGGGTTCTTAATCGAAATTGTTTTATGAATTATTGTAAAGCGCCACAATGCCAGAAATGGCAAAGTGGCGCTATAAAAATGTTTTAAAATAAAATAAAGAAGTTAAGATCCAAGGTTTTTCTAAAAATCTTCCTAAAGTGATTGATTAAAAGATTTGTTTCCCCTTGGTTTACTCCTGTTGGCACAAATAATCCAATCCTTTTCATTTCTTCCATGTAATCAACTATAGAAACCCTGAAGTAACCAGTAATTACAGATGCTCAAAATAGCTATAAATTCTGTGCCTTCCCCCACCCCCCACGCTAACCTGGAGGAGAACGGTCTACTAGGGAGCTATGCTGAACTCAGGGGAAATGATGAAATGTGCTACTCAAAAAGGCATGTGGATTCTTTTCTTTCTCAGTTTATTTGACCTTTCTTTCTTCCTATCCCAAGATCTCTCCATGGGGAGCTTGCCAAGCATGTTTGAAAAAATGCATACCTGAGAAGTGTCACTGCAAACTCCCCCAAACCCATGTTTTTAAAGACTTGTATAATTCATATGTTGCTGATACTTTACCCATTAAATAAATATCCACTGAGTTTATTGCACACTAATGGTAACAATTGTGGGTAAAGACTTAACCATTGTTTAAAAGCGAAGCAACAAGTAATTTTTTATGGAACTATTTCAGTGTTGAATTGGGAATGAATGTGTAAAGTGTAGCATGGTTTGATTCCGTCATGCTTTTCAGCTGCCTTGTTCTAATGCTTTGTTGTGGGGTGCAAAGGCAAAGAGCTGTGTGTGTGTGCGTGTGTGAGAGTCAAGCAAAAGGCAGCTAAACTTATGATTAAGTCAAAATGTGTCCCATTTTACAACTAAGATGTTCAAGCATCACCAGGTAAGCTGGTGAGGTGGGACAGCTCATGAGCAAGCACAAGACTGGAGCCTGTAGCAGCACCTCTGGGGGCCCAAGTGGCAATGGATGCTGGGGGTGTAGCAGGCAAAACATCAGCCCCAGAAGAATCTGCTTGGGAGTGTGGACCCCAGCAAATGCCCCAGTATGCCAAGTGCCAACTCCAGGCCTGTATGGGATGGTAACCCATGCTAGAGACTCGCTGCTGGAACACCATTTTATTTTGTCTTGGAGTATAAAACCAGATGCAAAGGTTGAAAAGGTACTATTTATGGTTTTAAAACTATTTTGTTTAAAAGGCATTTGCTTTAATATGTAGCAGAGGGATATGGGAAGCTTATTCCAGATCATACTACTTGTCCACCTAGCCCCATCTTGTTTATATTGACTGGCAGTGGCCCTCTAGGGTGCTGGCACAGGTCCTTCAGCATCTACACAACCTGACCCATTTAACTGGATTGAACCTGAATCCTCTGGTATGCAAAGCAAGTGCTTTATCACTGGACTATGGGCCCTCTCCAAATATATTGCTGTTTTATATATTTAAGATAAAACATCTGCTATCTCTCGTTCCCCTACCTAATGCCTTCCAAATATGTTGGCCTACAACTCCCAGCATCCTCCGGCCAGCATTGCTGGCTGCTGGGAAGTTGTAGGCCAATGCATTTGGAGGGCACCAGGTTGGGAAACACTGTGCTAGCTGTATTTGATAAAACATGTCATTTTTGAGAGTGAAAACCTGTGTGTAGGATTGATTTGAGCCTGGTTAATGAAGGATAGTTTTGCTATAGGTTAAAGAAATTAATCTATATTCCCTGTCAATTATAAGTTAAAGTGAAAAACAACCTCATCATTCACCATCTACATAGCCCACTTTAAATGTTGGTTAGGAGTTACTACCCCATAATTTGTAGGGGGAATAGGTATTTATGGTCCAGAAATAGCTCAGGACAGAGTTTCATTCCAATCCTAAACAATTTGAGAACCAAGGTGGTGTAGTGGTTAGAGTGTTCACCTGGGAGTTGGGAGATACGGGTTCTAGTCCTCACTCAGCCATGGAAGCTCACTGGGTGACTTTAGGCCAGTCACTGACACTCAGCCTAACTACCTCACAGGGGTTTTAGAGGATAAAATCGAGAGGAGGATGCTGCCTTGGGCTCCTTGGAGGAAAAACAGTGGGATATAAGTGCAATAAATAAATAAAGTTACTTTGAAATAAGGTCCGTTGATTTCATTGTGTGAATGAATTTATAATTAGGATTGTGTAAGCCTTTTAATTTGATTTTTGTTTGAATTGCATTTTATTTTAAATATGAGTAGTATCAGAATACAATACATAGTCTCACATTCCCTTTTTGTGTTTTGTTTTCCAGCTTGCTTGGGAATATGGAATATCCTTTTTTGAGACCAGTGCTCAGGACAATATAAATATTGAAGATGCATTTTCAGTGCTAGCCAAAGAAATATTAAATAAGGTAGGCTGTCTGGAAGAAACTTATTTTTTCTGAAACCAAATCTGTGAATTAAGAAAGATGGTCCAGAAATACAATGTGAGAAACTCTATGGGTATGTGTAGCCTGTGTGTATTGCAGTCTTTACCTGGACAAGAAAAGACATTTTGAAGTCGGAAAATGTATGTGCCCAAAAGGGGGCTTGTTATACTTGTGGATCTATTCCATTCACATGTAAACATATATGCAAAAGTGGGAGGAATACAATTGACCAATGTGTCCTCAACTATCATTGTATTGCCTTGGAAAGTAAATTAGTTCCTTCCATGCCCTATAGGTTTCTAAAAAAAAACCCAAAATGGCTGGCTGTCAGTATAATTTGCCCCTTTACATTAGGTTGGGTCCAGACTTAGTCATACTTAGAACAGACCCATTGAAATCAGTGGGGCTTAAGTTAGTCATCACTAATTTAAGTCCCATTTATTTCAGTGTCTGTATTTTAAACATGACTAAAGGAATAATCCTATGCATGTTTAGACAATAAAAAGTCCTACAAGTCCCAGCCTGCCTCAGCCAGTCATACCAGCTGGGGCATGCTGGGAGTTATAGGCCTTTTTCTATCCAAACATGCATAAGATTGCACCGTAAGTCTGAATCCCAGCTATAGAATGTGGAGGTTTGATCTAAAATCCAAAACATAATTTGGAACACATAATATGCACTAGTTCTTATACGCACAGACATACATAGACCACTCTTTAATATAATTCTTAAGGCAAATCATTCGGCTGCAGTGCTTCCATCTTCTCTGGAATTCCGACTTCTAAATTGCAAAGATTTAAACATTCCTGAATTAATTACTGTCAGAACTGGCAAAATCACTACTTATTTTAAAATGTAGACTACATGAGGTGGTACTACTGCCTATTGCAATTATCCATACAGATTTTTTTTTTATCAAAACACTTGGGTTTTCATAGTTTTTTAAAATGAATCAATGTTTCCCTGCATGTATTATCGCTATTATCCAGCCACATTTATTTAGAATATTTATATACCGCTTTTCAACAAAATAATATCATAGTACAGTGTGGCTTTCAAACATGTTTGAATGAAGTCATTTACATTCTCAGCAGAGGCAGGTTCTCTCTGTGTGTGTTTAATCTGCTGCTGTTTTATTATTTATGGTGGTGATTGCAGCTAAGGTTTTTGATAACGTTTCGTCCAGTTTGGAAAGACATTCTTGCAATATGAGCACAAGCTGCTATTTTGATAGGAATACTGAGAACTTGCAGAGATGTTGGAAGAACGGTATTTTTTGCTCAATGCTTCCTACTTCTCATGCACTGCATGCAACTCAATTCGTCTCTTGACTGTTTGAAGAAGAATACAGCAATTTGCAAGTCCGCAGCCAGATATCTGAGATTGGTCTCAAATAGAAATGTAATCTGCAATAAGAGATGCATATAAAATAATTTATATTAAAAATTATGTGTCTGAGCATAGAAGATCAAATGCAAAGATCAGAGAGCTGTGATTTCTCCAAGTTTACATCCTTGGGAAGAGTTCAAAGTTCAAAGGATTTAATGTGCATTTTGTTGTTAAGGGTTCCATTGAATGAAGTGTCTACACTTTACTTATGCCCCTCCCCCAAATACTACTGATATGGGGTAAGACCTGAGATCTAGAATGGTGTTTCCTAAACTATTCTTCATGAGATCTTGCTTAACGCCCTTGGTGTGAGCTCCTCTAGTTGGATTCCTCTCGCCCATCTCTGGACAGCAGAAGGAATCAAAAACCAAACTGAAGCTTATTCTCAAGAAGCACATTTCCAAAGAAGTCTCCCTCCCCCCATCCCCACATACACACAACTGAAAGTTCATAAAAAGGAGCTGACAGTAAAAGCACCGGGACCAGCAGAACTATACCGAGCAAGAGAGGCAATTAGCAAATTCCGTTCTTTCTTGATCCCAAGTAAAGTCCATTCAGCTACTTATCTCCTTTTATGTATCCTAGGAAGGAGTTCTGAGAACAGGACCTCTAAAATGGCTGCCCACATTTGAGCAGTTGGCTAGTATTCAGTTTCCCAATTTATGGTCTACGAATCTGCTATACTTTCTTTAATATAGAATCTTGTGTTCCATTTGCAATACTGAGTCTTTGAGAGTTAATAGTTTTTCACATGTGTTTGTATTTAATGAGATATAAATGATTTGGTTTGGATTCCGCTCATGCAACTGGACTTCCGAGATTTTTCTTATGCTGCTGCAGCCCCACCACCACCACATACCCCATATCTGATCCAGAGGCTCCCCAAACCTTTGGAGCAGATTTGAGGAACTGCAGGGAACTGCAGAGGAGATGGGGAACTTACCGCCACTGAAGCTTATTGAGGCGCTGGGGATTTGAGCCAAACTTCCTTTGGGGGGAAATTAATAAGATACTGGACAGAAAGACTGCTTAAGGTGTTTTTTTTCTTACTCCCATGGCGTTGCTCTTAGTGGTGTTCTTACAGATAATATGTTGCTTTTTGAAGAAACTGGACAAGGTGAAACAAGACCAAACCGGGTTCCTGTAAACCTTTAAAGCCTTTGCCTGTAAAAAAAACTTGTCTGTGTTCAGTTTACGCTTTTGTGTTATACTGATTTAAACCCTTGGTCATCTGTAAAACCATTGCTTATTTATGTTCAATTTATGCTTTCATGTTATACTGATTTTCTAGCATGCATGTTTTTTCTGTGTATATCTGTTCAATTCACCTATTTCTGCATACTTTGTATGTTTCTATATAGTTATTTCCTATATATTGGTTTGTCATTGATAATTTTGGTATAGTTGTATGCTCTTTAGCATTTATTCTTTAGGAATAAATAATAAGCCATTTTAAAATGTAATGCAGTACAATAAACTTGTATCCAATAACCAAATTAGAAAAAAGGGATACAATTTCAGTTACAAAAGAAGTTTGTGAAGTTATACAAATTTAAAATTCAAAATCTTTCCCTCAAGTATTCTGCTTCCTCAGTGTTCTTTCCTACAGATTTTTCACCTGTTCTTGTACTAATAGTTGTTAGACAAACCATATTGTCTTTCTTTGGCCTTAGTTCCACTTGGTGATGCTTGAATAGTTGCCCTCATAACTTAGGGATACTGACTACAACCAAAATGAGGACTTCTGAAATATATTGATAATTATGCAGTGACATAAAGCCAGATTGTACTGCCATTTTGTACAGGCTGTCAGACTTTAGGCTCACACCTGCTAATTATATAATTACAAGGCATTACACAAGCAAGTTTTCAGAGATGAAAAAGGAATGCTCAAGACAAGTGAACTTCCTGACTTCTGTGAGTGAAGTTAAGATTGTAAAAACAAGTTTACAAAATTGAAATGGATCACATATCTGACCGCGTGTGATACAAACTCTTTTAATGATTGATGCCTTAAATACAGTGTATCATTAATTCAAAGTGCTTGCAATTCACATACAGACCTGCTTTGGATGTAAGGCTAAACTATGGATTAGCATTGTGCACATGAGCTTTGGGCACATGTGCTCTTCCCTCTCCTCTGGCACAGCTGCAAGGAGATTAGAAGCATTTGCTTTCATTTTCAATTAACCACAGTTTATCATTGTATCTGAACCAGTCTTAACTATGGTTTAGGGCAGGGGAACCTGTGGCCCACCAAATGTTGCTGGACTACCAGTCCCAGCATCCCTGACCATTGGCCATGGGGTTGATGGGAATTGAAGTCCAAGAACAGCTGGAGGGTCTAAGGTTCCCCACTCCTGGTTTAGGGAAACAAGCCAGGATCAAAACCATCAGTTTTAAGTTGGCTTGTTTCCTTACCCATCCTTAAAACTAACCAGCTTATCCAGGTCCAGACATAATGATAAGACTGTGGTTAGTTAAATATAAACGTAAAAACCTCCAACCCCCTCACAGCCACACAGGAGGAAGTGGACGAGTCTAAGGCTTGGTCCCATCAACACTAAGTCATAACTTCTTATATCTCTTATTATGTCCAAACACCCATGGTGTTCCACAAGAGCAATGTTAATGTGAATATGTGACTTCTAATAGCTACACTCTGCCTTTTTCTGGCTTGTATTTCAGGAATACTTCTTCTCTAACTGCACCATAATGAAAATAAGTATTAATAAAAATGTTAAGCTCATTCTCTGGCATAATATGTGTTTTGACAGGATCCAGAAGTCTGAATTAGCTTCAGCATCTGGGAAACACAGTGAGCTGTGTTTTTACATCTTACAAGCTTCCTCATTTTTTTTCTGAATCTGATTTTCATTTAGCTTGCTGTTGTTGAATTATATCATGCAATATATTTTGCTGTTTGTTTGGTTTTTTTAAAAAACCATGGTGAAAAGAACTGTAGGAACACTAGTTTGTAGTAGGTTTAGAACAGATAAAGATCCACTTAACACAGTTCCTGATTAATTTATTGAACTCACTGCTCCAAAATGCAGTTATGGCCACTAATTAAGATAGCTTTAAAGTAGGATTGAGAAAATTCATGGAGATATTTCTGTCAGTGGCTATTAGCCATAATTATAATATGAAAACTTCATATTTTGAAAAAAATATAGCACTTAATGCTAATTGCTGAGAAACAAACATCAGGAGAGGGATGTTGCCTTCAAGCTGTGCGTTGGCCACTTTGGCAAAAAACGATGCTGAATTAGATGCACCTTTGGTCTCATCTAACAAGGCTGTTTTTCTTTTCTTAGTCCTGAAGATAGTACCAGACTGGAATTAAACATTGTGAGCTTAGGGTCAAATCCAACATCATGTGAGCATACTTCCCTTTGTTCTCCCTTCTTTTGCAGCCCCCCATGTACCCCCCACCCAGAGCAGATTTGTACCAGCTGCCTTTGAAGTTGGAAAAGCAACCTCAGAGCCCCAGGATACCGGAGAGAGGCCAGGGTATATGTTATCCTGAGCCTCCTCCAGCCGCCTTTCCTCCCCCCCTCTGAAGTGCCTTTGCTAGATGGACTGAAAAGCCCAAGTAGCGAAAAAACAGGAGATTGGAGTATGGGGTGGCAAATATCACCTCCGCCATACCTCTCGCCCTGCTAGCTCGAAGGGCACCTATTTACGTAAGATCTGGCCACCTATGAACCTGGAGAGTGGGTAATGCAAGAGCCAAGGTGCTGCTGGAGGACCTGTTTCAAGCCCTCCTCCTGCCGCACCACCTTGGCACCTTACACTGTGTGAAATGGGAAATAATTATGATTGATTTCACAGGGTTGCTGTAAAGATATATTGGTGTTACTTAAGCAGTGAGCTTCTCCATTGCTAGGGAGAATGACTGAGCTCTGGCAAAGCTCAAGTATACCTAGCTGGAAGGTAGGGTACTCCATTGCCCAGTAGCTATTAACAATCACTGATGATGGGGTGCCACAGGCCTGCCTTGCCTAGGAGGGATCCCAGGTCGTAACTTATTAGCCCCTCTTTCTGATGGAACAGTTTTCATCATTGGAATGGGGAGGGGAAAACATCATCAAAATCTCCTTTGGAAGTCTGGGGAACAGATTTTTGAGAGAGTGCAGGAATCTGCAGGGGGAAGGAGAAAGTCCCACTGTGTAAGTGGGAATCTGCTCAAACAACATTGAATTTCTACCCCTGCCTTTTATGACCAATAAACAAGTACATCGCTATGGAATGCTAGTTTGAAAGTTTCCACTAAGATTATGCATCTTATTTATAAGCGCTTCACTTCAGTTACTGGACAATATAGTTAAAAGTATTTGGGTTACTAGCTTGTGTGCATATACTGGTCTTAATTCCATGTTTTGCTTTGTTTTCAGAGTTCCTGTATACTGCTTGACTTAGATGTGGTGGACCTTAGTGAAAAAACCCAAAAGAGAGCTTGCTGCAAACTGTGATTGGCAGTTTTGTCTTACTTCTGATCATTTTCTCTATTTTGTACAGAAATACTCTTGAACTTTTTAGATATTAAAGGTACACAAAATTGCCATTTGTTAAAGTATTCATATTAACAAAGCAACAGCACTGTCTGTCCACTAACTTTTTATTTAATTGACTGTTACAAATATTTAAAATAAATAAATCTTACATTTTGCACTTAAGGACAGTCTTGGACTATAAAGTTTCCTCAAATGCAAGTATAACAAATATGTACTACTTTCACAAAATGCGTACTTTAGTGAAAGTATTGGCCAACACTAGTTGCTTATACTGTAAACTTATGAAGAAGAAAGGTGAACTCAATGGTGCAAAAATACATCTGAAAAGAGTTCATGCAATAGTAATCTAGACAATTTACAACATTACAAGAAGCAAATCCAGCTTCTGCTGAGATGGCATTCAATTTAAAAATTCAAACGGATATGGGTAAAGCAGACTTCCCCAACCTGGTGCCCTCCAGATGTGTTAACCTATATCTCCCAGCATGTGCAGGTTGGGGATGCTGGATGTTGTAGAGAACAAGAAAAGAGAATTGCTCTTTCATATCTCATCATTACCTGCAACAGAGAACTTTTTTAAAAAATAGGACGGTTTACCAACTTATTCAAAACTAATTCCACAAAGTTTTATACAACTTAATTTGGCCCTAAAACAAAAGGGATATATGCAGCAAAAATACATGATACACATCTGCTTTAGTTATATTGTTTAGAAAATTAGTGGATCAAAAAGAAGGCTAAGCTAGAACCTGATGTATTAGATTCCTATAACCAGGAAGCTTTTTCTTGCAGTCCGACGTGGTACAGTCCAGGAAGGACTAGTGTGTTGGAATGATTTCAAGGGAGATTTCAGCTGAGAATGATTTAATCTTCCTATGCCACATGCTGTAACACACACATATATACAAAATTTATTTAAGGTGGTTTTGATGAGAAATTAGTTGGCTGGCTATGGCTTCTGTGAAATTTAGATGAAGCCTATTATTTCAAAATGTGCATATTCAGATATAAATTGGCATGTGCAAATTTGTGCTGTTTTGTGTCCTATGCACCTGGCCCCCAAATCTTAAGTGCCCAGCTCTTAGGTCTGTATCCAATGTTAGTCCCACTTAAAGTAACTTAAGGCTGATTCATTTCAATGCATCTACTTTAAGTAGGACTAACATTGAATACAACCCCAAGCCACTTTGGTAATCTTTAGGTATGTTTCTAGATAATGTAAATGTTTTTCTGTGTAGCTTTCTAATAAATGTTAACCAGCTTCTGCAGGAAAGGGAGACTGAAAAATTGCTATATACGCATCTTGAAATAAAAAATGCAATCTTATTTTTCAGATATTTGGGGGAATGTAAAACATAATGGTAAACAAAAGTGTTCCTTATAAAGGCTATAAATTTCTGTCATTTTTTTTACTAACTCAAATGTTAAGAAAATGCTGTGTATGTGTAGCAGTCTTAGTATTCAAGTCAACCAAATTCGAGGGTGCAGCCCAACACCTGGTAGTAAGCCCCATGGAATTCAACGGGACTTACATCTGAGTAGGCATGTATAGGATTTTGTTGTAAGTAAATAATGTTCTATATGAGGCTGTGAAAAGACTTGATAATTTTGTAAAATTTAATAGGGGCATCCAAACTTGGTGTTTCTTTTGTCACAGGTGATTTGACTATTAATATTTATTGTATTAATATACTGTTATTTTTAACATCTTTCATTTTATAAATTGTCATAATGTTTAGTACAAATAGTGAATTGTGGCGGGTAGGAAGCGGAATACCTGGAACCAGTGGAGGTTGGTGGCTCCGATGTCAGTGACTAGTGAATCTGCTCCAGGTGGCCTTCTGCACCTTCCAAAGCCATCAAAGCTAGTGTAGAATTGCATCCTGCTCCCAAATCTATTCTATACTTTAAAAAAAACCAGCCTCAAAGAATATATATAACTCTTTCAGATCAACCATTTACTTCCCCCAGTCTCCCACCTTCAGAATTACCCTTTAAAATACTTTTGGCACTCATAACCTGCTCAGACATCACAATCTTTTAAAAAGGTTAGAATGAAGCAAGAGAGAATAACAAATATTAAACACTCTTCCCTGCTTTTCATCCTCTCTATCAAGTAGAGCAAGTAGCCTCAAGCTTCTCTTGCATGAGTCACTGCCAAGCACAGGTGATCAGGTAGCATTTATGATGCAAGCCACTTTCTTTTAGCTATATTTTGCTTGGAGGTAATTGCACAACCACCCTGGCCATGGAAGGAAATTGTTATCATTGGCAGAAAAAATATATATGTGATTTTGCAACCCAAAAGATGCCTCTACTGATATGTAAATAACAGTCTGTAAAACATTTTATGTTATTCACAGAAGTTGAAGGGCAAAGTCTCAATTGATAGCTTGAGCTGAACTCAGAAGCACTAGTTACCAGTCCTGTGCTCTCAATAGCTGAGACAAGAGCAATTTTCAGTATTAAGGACCAGCTCCACTGTAACATCCCTTTCCAAGTAAATAGTAGCAAAAAAGATTACTGAGCAGATGCAAAACCAGTACGAATTTTGTAGAAAAGAGCTGTGAGCCTGCAAGAATCAAAAGCTCCTACTGACAAACTCTTCCTGCCAAAAAAGAAAAGTGATAATTACATTCCTATGTAATGTTAAGCAGTACACTTTTGCAGCTGTGTGGTCAGTAGGGCTGTCAAAAAAACATTGTTTTTAAGAATTACCCTTTATTCTAGAACATCACTTGTGCTTTTCATTTGTGAAAATTGCTAATGGCTGGCTCAAGGTGTCTAGTCACCCTAAGTGAGGTACATTCTCTCTCTCATGCGCGCGCACACACAAATAAATTGCCATACACTGGACATAGTAACTACCATTTGTTTAAATTTGAGAGGAATCCCAGGGACTATCAGCAGTGGTGTAGTAATACAGTCTGAAGTGCAGGTGCTCATTATGGCATTCCCCATAGCCATGCCCCCAAGGAGTCCAAAACTGCAGGCAGCTGTGTAGTTCTCTCTCTCCTCTGTACATCTTTTGTAGCTCTTTTGTAAATCTAATAGGTCTTCATTATCCATTAGAGATGAAGCCACCCCAAAATACTTTACATGGCAACAAAAAGAGCTGGGAAAATTAATTTCCTGCTCCATCTACTGAGTATTGCAGCTAAGCTCAGAGGGAGCAGGGAAGCTTGAAGGGGGTGGTAGATGATGTCATTGTTCCTGCTAATCAAAATGTTCCGGCACCTCAGTCCTGTAAGCCCTGGTTCCACTACATTATTGACTATGAGTGAAACAATGGCAGACAGCAGCAACAGGCATGGCATGGAGTTGAAAAGGTTGCATATAGGTGACAGAATTACCCCCCCCTCCCCATTTACCCACAGGAAACTCACTAGCATCACCTGAGACTGGTCTATTGCTTCCTGACTGTCCTTGCTGCCAGCAACACAGCTCAGCTTATGGACCAAACTGCTAGAAAGGCATGTCTCACTACCATGAGCTGCCACACGAGTTGCCAGCAGAATTCATGCTCAAGCAGAGCTGGCCACTGCCAAGACACACTTATTTTCTTCCCTGTGCAAGATGACCGAGTAGGAGGGCAGGTAAGGCAGAGGCAGATCATGTGGACAGAGGCAAGAGAAGGATGAGGCTGGGAAGAAACTAACGGAAGGGGGGGGGAGAACAACTGTTCAATGTGCCTCCCATCACACCCACAGCTGAGGCACAGGTGTGTGTGCATGCATACTAAAGTTATTGGGTTTTTTTCCTTAAAAAAAAGGGGGGTTAGTTTTTTGATGTCCCAAGCAGCAGCTTGTGTGGCCTTAAGGGCAGAGCCAGTCCTAAGTGCCAGAGAACTCCACTGTTACCTTCAAACAGCTGCATGCAGCCAGATCCTGCATGGCACATACTTCCTCAGGAAGGTTTTCCGTAGGGCATACTGCTAAGTGAGCCTGCTTAGGGACCCTGCCAGAAAAATATCGATCAGGGAGCCCAAGCAGGGACAGCTCGATCCTATCTTTTCTCGGAAGTTTAATCCCAGCCTATTTTCAATGGGATTTATTTCCTCCAAGTCAATTTGATTAAACAACTTGCAACCTGATACACCTTTATGCAGCATACCTTTATTTAGAGCAGAGGAGGACAACTTGTGGGCCCTCCAGATGTTTTGGCCTACACCTCCCTTCAGCCCTGCTGGCCAGCATAGCCAATGGAGAGCCGGGATGGGAACTGTTGGGCCGAACATCAGCAGGGCCACCAATTGCCTAACCCTGACTTTGACCTGCCGCTCGTTTCAAGCGCAGCTCGCCGCCGCGCGGTTGCAGGGCACCCGAGTGGCCAGGAGAGGGAGCGAGAAGGACGGCATTTGGCAGGAGGCTCCTAATCCGCCCGGCGCTGCTTCTCCCTCCTCGCTTTTCAAGGAAGGAGGGAGCGCCCGGGCTGCACTATCCCGGGGAGTGGAGAAAGAGGCGGAGGAGCGCGAACTGCGCAGGCGTCCCTCGCACCTTGTTGATTAGTCAGTCCGTGCTGGGATGGCGTTTACTAGGTCAGCTGGAGCTGCAAGCAGAGCCACCAGCGGGAGCAGCAGCAGCCGCCACCGTCGCTGCTGCCTCGGGGGGCCTGGCGGAGCCTCCGCCGCTGCTGTGAGAGGGCAGCCACCTTGCCTTTAAGCCCACCCCGCCATGGCCCGGGGAGGCGACCGCGGCAACAGCAGAGGCTAAGGCAGGCTGCCTGGCTGGCTGGCTGCCGCTCCCCGCCAGGCACCGACCAGCCCCCCGCCGCCGCTTCGACTCTCGCTGCCCAGAGCCCGAAGAAGGGCGGGAAGATGGATGCGGGGCCCTCACCGGACGCCAGTCTCAAGGATGTGAAGTGGAGCGCCGTGGCCGTCCCGTTGGACCTGCTGGTTAGCACTTACCGCTTGCCCCAGGTCGTCAAGATAGACGGCGGTGAGTAGAGCGGGCGCGCCGAGCGGGCAGGCGCCGGCGCTCGTTCTTAGCTGGAAACTTAGCCGGACTTCGGCGGGTTGGAAGGAGAGAGAGAGGCAGCCGAGCCGCCAGAGCAGCTGCAGCCGCCGGCGGCGGCGGGAGACGGCTTCTCCTCCTCCCCAAGCGACTTACTTAGCGCGAGCCGCCTCCGCCGCCTCCTCTCCACTTGGACGTCGGCCAAACTTCAGCCGCGCGTCCTTCTGGGGAGGGAGAGGAGCCCATTGGGGAACAGTGGGGCACGTGACCCAGGGACCATGAATGGGCCAGGATCAAGAAGGCGAGCGGTGCCCGGGCTTCGCTCGTCGCGGGGGATGGGGAGAGAGTGGGCATCTCTCTAGCTTGCCCAGGGGGCTGGTGCGGGCGAGCGAGCCGTGCTGGAATGATCCGATGAGCTTGCTGGTTGCCTCGATTTAGCCACGCTGGTGCCAAACCCGGCCATTTAAAAAACAAAACAAAAAATACCCTTTGATTTACATATACACGCCCAATCCAGATGGGTTGATCCCAAGCCATTCCACTGGAAGGCAGGGAGTTCTATTGGGATCCATGAGGGTGGCTTGCTATGCGTGTTGGATTGAGCCAGCAGTGGCCACAACCAAACGCAGAGTTAACAGCGCCAGAGTTAACAGCGCGCCTTCCTATGAGTGGCTACTTAGATGCAAGTCCTATTGAGTTCAATGGAATTTACTCCAAGGTAGGTGGATATAGAGGATTGTAGCCAATTGGGCAAATCCGACATATAAATCCTTAGACTAGACCTATTGAAATGAATGTAATTTACGTTAGTCCTAACTTAAGCCCCATTTATTTCAGTGGATCTACCACAGTTTTTATGTTAGATTTTACCCACTGAAATAAATGGATAATGTTGGGTTGGGGTCTGGTGCCTCAAGTATTGGTCTCTCATCTCCGCTGCTCCATAGATTCACTACAGAACTGCTGTTGACCGCAGTTTCTCAGAAATCCAGCTCACTTTAAATAACAGTTGACAGATTAGCTTATTCAGACAGGCTGTTTAACTTGGAAAGTTTTCTTATGATGTAGCTCACACAAACACAGCCTATTATGGAGTTGCAGTTGTTTGAGAAACATATTACAGTAATTATAAACATTGCACATTACGTCTATAGTCATCTGTGCTTGCTATGTTAGTTTGGACCCATTCATTTATTTATTTTGTACCAATGCAGATCTTATAATGTGTTTCTTTGTTTTTTTAAGGAACGATTTCTTATATTAATTTTGTATGCCATGTGTAAATTGGATTTCTAATGGAACCCTTAGAAAATTACTCTTATTTTTAACCTATTTTTCAAAGCTGAAATTTCATTTCATGAAAACATTTTACATTGAAATGGCAAGGGGTGAGATTACTATTTATTTTCCCCATTTAGAAAAAAATAGTAGCTGCTTGCCTTGTTTACATATGCAGTGCAGGAAAGCAAGAATTGTGATGCAGTATTTATGCCTCTTTAAATATTAAATAGATGATGGTTCCAGATCTATCAAGGTTTTCCAATTGATTAAACTAGAAATTCATTAAACTATAAAGTGCACATTTCTTCTGAGCATTCTGCCTTGAATTTTCTATAGTATTCCAACAATTATAGTTGACATTCACTGTCACTTGTATATGAATCATCAGATGACTTCTATGAACTAAAATGAATAGCCCAGTTATATAATGTGTTACTAAGGAGAGCATGAAAGGGTCATTGACTGTTGCATTTCTATTATTAGGGGCTATCATCTGACGGGTCTTCATCCACTTTTCTTCTCTCACAAGTAGCACTGCAAAAATTAGGTGCTGATATGCCTCTCTTCACATTGCAGAAGATGAACTGTGTGAGGGCCCAGAAGCAGCAGCAGTTTTAATTTGGATAAGCTGAACTGGGTAGAGTCTCCACTCCAACTCTCTCACTGCTCCCCATAATTTTCTGCAATTTTTTTTTGTAATCATAATTTCTTCTTCGCATTCAACCCTATTACCTTTGGGTTCATGTATTTTTTCTGACTGTAATGCAGCCTTCCCCAACTGGTGCCCTCCCAGCTTTCCTGTCCGTTGGCCTTGCTGGCAAGGAATGATGGAAGTTGAAGTCCAAAAGATCTGGAAGGGGTCAGATTGGGGAAAACTGTTGTAATGTAACTCTTTCAATCCTGTTTGCCTCTTATCTCTCCTGTTGGCATTCATATGTCTCTATTTTCTATGACTGTTCACTTTGGTACTAAGAGGATGATTATATACATGCCTTCTCAAAAGTAAGCCGCATTGAGTTCAATTAAGCTTACTCCTATGTAAAGGAGCATAGGATTGCAGCTTGTGTCCAGTTGTTCCCTAATCCCCAAATGTGCTCAGAACACTTTTTTCATATTGCCATTCTCATAGCAGAAAGTTTAGAACGGCATTAAATAGTATTGTCCCAGTTCACTGAAGAGAAACAAGCACTAAGGGCTTAACTTGAAAAAAGGAAAGTCAAGTCACGCTTATCAGGAACTATTGTTGCTAATGATTTAGAATTTCTTTACCTCTTTTCCCTTTATAAAAATACATGACCCAGATTTATCTTTTTCAGTTTGAATGATTTCTTCTGGAAAATTTTGAATTTAAAAATTTCTTGATTAGATCCCAAATTGATTGGGATGTGATGTAAATGTTTGACTTATTTTTAGTAAACGACAACACAAAGTACACTCTATTTATTGTATGTGCTGTATAAATAATATCTCAACATTCTCCCTATAGCCAAAAATTGTTGAATTGAAATATTTTATTAGGGACATGAAATATTTGTTGCCTGGGGGGGGGGGGGAATCAATCTACCACATACAATCCTTTACATGTCTACTCAGTAGTAAATCCTACTCTGGTCACAGTTCAAGACTTTATTTGGAGATTATTTTTACAGGAATACTTAAAACATTTACAAGTTGCAATTACTTGGAAGAATACATTGCATGTATTATTTGAATTTAAGGGGAAAAAATTAAAGCATTGAAAATGTAATATACTAAGGGTGCAGTCCTATGTATGTGGGACTGTTTTTTCTGTCTAAACAACGGCCAGTAGTCAGACTGAGTCTGTTTATCGGTCCTCATCTCCCAGCAAGCCATGCTGGGAGTTGTAGGACACACACATAAACTTCCTAGGGAGAGTCCCCTGGAAAGAAAAGTTAATTACAACTTTGAAACTGCCTGGTTTGGCTGGATTGAATCCATTTGTTACATTACTAATTTTATGGAATGATGCATATTTAGAATTTTTTTTAAAATGTCCATGGAAAAATGCTGTAGTAGAATTCTTGTTACTTCGCATCGCCACATATGTTCCAATCTTTATATTTCTGAGTGGTTTAAAATATATTAAATGTTAAGTGAACAATTGCTTTCAAAGAAAGATATAGGACAAAATATTCTAAGTTTTGTTTTTTAAATAAAGCACAAATGCTTCTGAAGGCAAGAAATGTTGGTCTCCTGTGCCAATGTCCTATGGGTTACCTGCCAAAATACACTTATCTAGCCCACTTCTCACTTAACATTTGGCCTGATGAAGAGTTCTGGGGAACTTGAAAGCTTGCTCACTATTTTGTGACATTTTTGTTGGTCAACTATTCTACTGTGGATTTCAGATTCACCTTCGGCTAACGTAGTTATCTATGTTTTGCCACAATGTCACTGAATGTCCAAGTCCTTCACGTACATTTCAAAAATCCTACAAACACTCCTGTAAAGTAAGCCAGCATTATTAGCCCACATCATAAATAGGGAGCAAAGGTGTGAGAAGAGTGGCCTGTCATCCTGTGAGTTGATGATTTGGGGAAGATTTGAACTTGGACACTCTCCATTCAATGTGAGCTTCCAGACAAGTCAAAGCTTTTATTGTGCAATTACCCTGCCTTATTCACATGTTTTTAGGGGCAGGTGGGTCTTGACAATGTCATATTCCATTTGTAGACCTCCCATATTTTCCCACCACTTCCTCCTGTCTTTCGTACCACAGAAAATCAATGAAGAGAAATGCTGCTGCCCAGTGCTTTCTGATCGGTAGGGCTAGGAGCTATCCATCTGAAAGCATCTTAGCCACCTGTATTCTAATGATCAGAATCAATCCCTTAACTCTAGTTCCCTTGGCTGTTTTCAGTACTTCTGCTTTTGTGGTCTGTTGTATATGTCAGAATTCCTTGGTTGGACTTGATGCCATGGTTTCCTCACTTTCAGTGCTTTCCCTTGGAGGCTGTCTTTGTGAGATAGATTTGCAGAATCTTTAGTACAAATTAATGTTCCTACTCAATGAGAAGTCTTTGCTTTTAGTTGTAACAAGGCTGACGGATAGGCTTTACTCTCAGTATCTCTTTCTTTTTGTAACTAGGTATTTATCAAGTTTCATGATTGAATGTGAAAATTGCTCCTCTCCCCTTCCCAAGTTAATGAGTATCCTTGGGGGTGGGGGAGGGATCTACCCAAACGCAACCTGAGTTGGAATATCATTGTAAGGAAAACAACAGAATGCAGGGCACGAATTGCATTTTAAATTCTTGAGACAAATTTCATCTTGCTTGTGCCACAATCTCCACTTCTGTGACTTCTCTTTTATTAACCACTAGTAAATTATTTTATATCTGGACATTTCTACTAGGCGTTTGTCGGGGTGACTTTGGAAGTTCAGAAAGTACAAAATTAAAATGCATGGGGACGTTTTAATAACATGTGAGAGTCATTCCTGCGAGGGAATGTTGTGGAAACTATAGCTAAAATGAACAATAAACAAGCAAATTACAGCTAGTTCATTTGAAAGACTAGCAAGCTACAAAATAGAGGTTGACGAGATCGGGGGTGGGGGGAATGCCTCTCTGGGTGCTAACACTTCTGTGCCGAAGGATGACAAGTGAACTCACCTATTTCCACTGTGTGCGCTTAGCATGCACTCATTTAAAAGCAGTGGCTAATTGCAGCTGCCCAGCACATTTATGTGCTGCAAAATAATTGTGCATCTTTTGCTCTCAATGTAGTTTGCATGCTCCCCACCCCCCACCATTATGGAAGTACTGTAAAAGAAACCTCAGTTGTGTTTGGACAACGAAATTCTGGCTCAATAAGCCACTCTTTGGGTGTGACCCTGAACCTTTTAGTAGAAAAGAACATTCTCATTGCAGTGCTCGTTACTTTCCTAAGATAATGCAGTTTCTAGCAGAAAGAGACTAATTTGGCAGAACAGATGATAAATAAGCATGCTGAGGTCTTGGATAAGAATTAGGGAAACACAATAGTGGTGTCAGTATCTTGAAAGGATGGTGACTGTGTGAAAAGGAATACAATCTTATAAAGGGCACATTATTTTCCAAGTAGCAGAGAAACTATAAAGCTTACAACTACCTGTTTAGAATAAAAGGGTGGTACTGGATATGTCTTGGGAGAGGAAGATTTTTCTTCACGCATAGCAACTTGGATGTAAGAGCATTTTTTCTGGCGAAGCATATGTGTGACTATTTGGGGTCCGCAAAGATGTCCACATCACGCTGGGTAATTCTCATTGCAATTAAGTTTGAAGAGGAGCTTTCATTCTCTTGTTAAGATATTTTCCATGGACACAGTGCATTTTGAGGTAACCCACACATTAAATAATACAACAGAAACCACACACAGCATCAACACAACATTTTGTGAAAAGCCTGACTCTCTCTTACATCTAAGATCTGCGAGTCTGTATGTGGCTGGTTGTACTTGAATGAGCTCTTGTTCTTCTCTTGCCTCACTCATCCTGATTGGAACTGGCTAAAAAAAATCTACTTCCTCCGGTCTCAATACAATCCTTTAGAGACTTCGCTACTACTCTCCTTCACCTTCTAATGCAGTAAACCCAAATTAGCTTGTGCCTTTCTGATGTGATGTCTAAATCTTCTTTTATTTTAAACAGTGGATTCATTTTTATCGCTTAAGATGAAATAGTGCCCTGTGCCCCTAACTCAACTATTCTTAAGCTTTGTAGTTTCTCTGCGACTTGACGCCATTATTGTGGCTTCTCCCCAATGCCATTGAACTTTGAGTTTGAACCTTAGCCTGCTTGGAATGGCTGCAGTAAACATTTCAATTTTGGTGCCATTGCTGTTCCTTCACAGCTATTGCTCTTAGCAGCCGCTGTTTCCAATTGCCATATACATAGGGTTGGATTCAGTGTGCAACTGGGCTGGTGGAAGCAGACCTCTCCACCCCTCCTCCCCAGGGCAGTCCCTCTAGCCTCCTGAAAATGCTACCCAGAGGGTTAGGTCCCAGAAAACTGGGTGCAGGCACCTTCCTTAAGTGGAGCCCTTTTGTCAGTAGAAAGCAGATCCTAGATCCACCCACTGGGCTTTGGCTATATTCATATGCAATGGTCCTTTTCAAAACTGTAATTGCATGTGGACACATAACAGGCGGGATGCGAGACCCAATGGCTTTAAGAGGTGTGGAGGCGGAGCTTTAGTAGACTAGTGGAAGAGGTTTGATGGATGTGATCTGGAGGGAAGGCTCAATAGCAGCCAGGGTTTTAATGCTTTCCTCTGCTGTCATTGAAGAAGGTGGCATGTTCAGAAGTTAGAGATGACCCCTTGATCCTTGTGCTTGCCACTACCTTAATAATAATAATAATAATAATAATAATAATAATAATAATATTTCTTACCCGCCTCTCCCTCTGAATCAAGGCGGGGAACAGCAATAAATATAAATACAAAGACCATAAAATAGATAACAAAAACAAATAAAACTAATACATTATTAAAACATCTTAAAATTCACCTAGGTAGGCCTGCTGAAAGAGATCAGTCTTGCAGCTAGGTGGCTGTGTTAGGGTTTTTTTTTTTTTCAGAAGTGGGGGTCATTCCAACCCACCTACAGCTGCCAAGGCTGTAAAGAATAACTAGAAGGCCTGAACTAGACAGGTTTCACCAAGTCAGAGGTAGGCAACCTGATGCCCTACAGATGATTTAGACTACAATTCCTATTTGCCACAGCTACCATGACCTATGATAAGGTATTAAGGGAGTTGTAGTTCAAAACATCTGGAGGACATCAGGGTGCCTACCCCTTCACTGAGAGAACACTAACTTATTGGAACACTGAGTACTATTAAGTGTACAGAATCTTGAGTGTTGGGTGCATGTTCTGTGCACTGTCTCTTATGAGCAGTAGTTTTTTATCTTGTGTGCGCAGAGGGGCAGAACTTAGTCCGTTGATAGTTTGGGATCTTGTTACCACTTCTTTCCTTTTTTCCCCAGGATTGTAGCCTGGCACAGTCTGCTGACTTTTTATAGAGGAAAGATGCACAAATACTTGTCAGGAAACCGCATTTCTCTAGTTCAAGAGTGAGTGGAGTCCCCAATGTCTGTACAAAGCTTGCTAACAATTGTGGTTTTGCAAAAGTAGCTGTACATGCACTTTATTTGGGGCTAGCATGTACTGTGTATATTAGATGGGTTTTAACCATTCTATTGGATGTATTTTAACAAGTTATTAACCTTTATTGCAAGCTGTCCTTAAAACAGGGACAGATACATACATGTATGAACATCTGTGTCAATAGTATCAATCCGTTTTACGCTGATTTTGATAGTTCCCTTTGAATTTTTTGTGAAGTTTATTTTCAGGGATGAAAACAGCCTCTGAGGAAAGTGCTTTTCCCTTGTTGGCAATATAAGAGTGTCTTTGAGGGCTGAGAGACAGAACTATACTGCACTTGATGTGGAACGCCTATGAAAAGAGGATGTTGTAAGGCAGGCAGCCATGACTTGTGACTGCTAGTTAAACTGTTCTTTTAATATCTGCAATGAGAAATGGTTGCTGTATAGGGAGAGAGCATTTCTCATTGTGTTGTAAATTCCCAGCGGTGATTGGGATTGCCTTCCACATATGTAAGTACTGCTATTAAAGGCATTCAGTGATAAGAAACTTGGGCTACAATCCGTATGCATTTGGGAGTAAGTGCCACTGAACATGATGAGATTTGCTCTCAAGTAAGCATGCACTACACAGGCACATTTCATTTATATGAGAGTAAGGGACAGTATGCCCAGGGCCAAACGATCTGTAATACTGAAGATGTGGTTTGGTGTTGTACCTCTTAAAACAGGTGGATAGGTGTTGTACCTATCCCAACATCATTCCTAACCAGCCTGGCCATGGGAGTTGTAGTTTAATACATCTGAAGGGTACCAGGCTGGGATAGGCTGTTTTTAAAACTAATCATAGTAACTATTGTAGAGTCTGATTGGGACCTTGGGAAGGATTTTAAAAACTTTTTGTCCCAGACTTTTGCAATCCCAGTGAATTCCCCCCACCCACCCCAAAACTGCAGTTTAGCATGAGAGGGAAGCTCCCGTTAATCTGAGCTTTGGGAAGGATGGGGCTGTGATTGTATAATAAAACTGAACTCAGCTTTTGTTGTTGTTGTTGTTGATTTCTCTTCTTCTTCTTGTGTGTGGTTTTCTTCCTCCCTCTCTTCTTGTTGTACCAGATTGTAAGCCTACAGGCAGGGCCTGTCTTTAATTTCTGTGCAGCCAGCTAGTTGAGACACTTTTATTTATAAACTTAGTAATAATAATAAGCTTTCCTCTTCAGGAGTATGGCCTGCTGCCAACAGAGTTCAAAGAAATCTGATTTATTGATTGATGTGTAAATGTATTATTTTGGATTGTGGAACTGAATGGAGAAGAGCCTGAAGCTTATGCCAGAATACATTTGTTAGTTCTTAAGGGTGCCACAAGAGCCTTTGTGGCCTTTGTTCCATTTGTCCAGTTCCTTGTTTCTGTCATTGTCAGATTGTTCCCTGCAGTTTGTTCTGAAGGCTTAGGCTGAGAATAAAGCTGTCAGTAAACCTCATTCTAATGAGTTCTGAATCTGATAGAGATGATCAGAAATAAACAAAGACTATGACTACAGTGCATTTGTTTACCATTTGAACTACCTATAAAATGTAGTATGATCTCAATGAGGCAGCAGTATTGTGTGTTGTTTTGATTGATCCAGTATAAATTAATATGTGGGATCCTTTTCATGGCATTTCCATTTATTTTCTGTACTTTCCAATAGCCAAAGCTTTCTGAAACGTAATATAAACCCTTTAAAAGTTTAAAACAGAATAACACCATAGTAAGAAAACAGAGTAAAACCAGCAGCAGGTAAAGATCTAAGAACACAATAATATATCTAAGAACAAAACTGATGGATTGAAAAATCTGGGGAAAATTTAAATGTCTTCTCTTGCCCTAAAAGACCACAGTGTAAATGCCAGGCAAGCCTCTCTGGCGAGGGCATCCACAACTGGGGTGCCACCATTGAAAAGACCCTCCCCTTAGTAGCCACCTATCTCATCTCATTTGGCAGGGGCACCCTCCTGTATAGCCTATTTCCTGGGGCACCTCTCCCTCAATGCCTGGGTCTGAAGAAGGATCCCCTCAGAGCCAGGCATCTGGGCCTGGTTAGCTCTCTGAAAACTGCACCAGCCACTTTGTTTGGCTCTTCAGAGAGCTTGCCTGCCCTCTGGTTTGCCCTGGCTTCATTTTTCAGAGCAAGACAGAGTGTTGATGACAGCTCCAGAGAGCCCCATGGTCCCCATTCTGTCCCTGTAGCAAATGCCACAAGGGGAGAGCAGCTGGAAGGGCTCTCTGGAGCACCCATTGCAGTGCCACCTCACTGGAGCAAGACAGTGGCTGGAGGGCCCTTCACCCTACCTCATGGGAGGGCCAGCCTTGTTCCCCATACCATTCATACTAACCTCTGCATCAGCCTCCTGGAAGAGAGATTCAGGATTGCCTCTTTTTCCTTGCTTTTCTGTTGATTCTGTTATGAAAACAGGAGCAGAACAAGTGTTGAAGTTCTGCCTGAAACCACTATCTGACTCTTCTTGCCAGAGATGGATTATTGACTCCAGAAATAACTTGCTGGAAAAGCTTTTGATTTATTTCATATCTCTGGCTTCTCCATTGTGTCTGGGAATGACAATAACAGACTTGGTGCCTTTTTGGACCTAGATTCTAAATAATTAAGCAGTAGCTGCTCATAAGTGTTGATGTTCTTGTTTCAATAGCATTTCCTTTGTGCTCTGCCTCTCAGTGTAAGGTACATTCAGATCCTAAACTGCTTTACTTGAGAGTAAAATAAATCCCACTGAGCTCGGTGGGATTTACTTATCAATGGGATTCTTAGGACTGGGCTGTGATCTTTTAACTATGAAGGCACACCACTTCCAAAAGCCAACAGTAAATAGGAGAGGAATACAGCCACCATCCTATTAAATTTTGTTCACCTTTTCCCAAAATACCATGTTGCAGTTAACATGTGGAGGTAACTTTTCAGTACAAGTGTACCTTTTACATTGTCAGAGGATGAACATTCTGCCATTGAACATCTTCCTCCTATCAGTTTTCTGAGCTCTTCAAACTGAAATTCCTTCTTCCTGATTGCATGCATAGGTATAGGTAAGTTGGTAATAGACTTGCAAGCTCACAAGAAAAGAAATTTGTCTTCCTCTTCTGCCTTTAACAGCAGCTTGATGTACAGAAACCAGCAAGTTAAACTTTTTACAGCATAGAGAGATGATGCATCATCACCTAAATGTTTACATATCATGTTGCTGTTAAAGGCACAGCTACAGTGGCAGGTTGAAAAGTTAGCAGTCCTAGCTGATAAAGAGAACCCTTGTTCTCCACAGTAGTAAATCATGCCCAGGTTTTGCTAGCATATACCAAGAGTTCCCCAATTTTTATTTGGCCTTGGTAGCTAAACCAAAAATTATTGTTGACTGCGCATGCATTTCCTCTTGCTGGTTTGGCCACTATATGGTGGTCAGGAAAGTCTTCTGCCACACTTTCCCAAAGAAAGAGGAGGTGTCCACTTGACCACTGCTCAGCCTAGGAACTCTGGGCATTGTGGAAAAAGACACCCCACCTCCACACACTCACCTTTGCCTGCTCTGGAGTAGAAAAGGGTGGGGGGAGCTTGCTGGTTTGCCTCTGTGCTGCCAAAGTGTTCTGGGTGCCTTGGCGACAGCAATCAAACAACTCTTAGCCTTCCTCCCACCTTGGAGCTGAGGTGATGGTAGAGACTGACTCACAACTGTCATGATCATCCTGACCACCTCTGCAGTTCCAAGGTTAGGAAGAAGATTGGTGGTTGTCATGGGCTCCCAATGGGTGGTGGTGCATTTGCCAAGGTGAGCTAAAATGTGTAAGCCTGCATCTATCCAATGCTACTTTGCAGTAGGATGCAAACCCCTTGGTTCCCATGTACAGTAAATATTTCTGCATCACAGCAAAAGATAAGCATGTGCAAGAGCTGTACAGGCCAATCCTTTCCATCATTTTACGAGTGCTACTACGTAGATTCTCCCCTTACCCGCAAAGTTAAGAACCATGGAGAATTTCTACAAAAGCCAATATGCATGTGATAATACACTACATTAAAGCAAGGCAGTACTTGGTTTACTAACATTAATTCAGTGATCTTGCCTTTGTAATAGTACTATAGCAGCTCTTCTGTAATGTGCCCAGACAACACATCAGGTTAATAGCATCCCTTAATGGAAATAATTATCAATGAGCTCTAAACCACTTCCCAGCATGTATACACTGTTCAGGCATATAAGTAGCAGAGCTGGATTACTGTGGCACAGTGGAGAAATGGAAGGTCCTTAAAGGGTAGATAGCTTTAAAGGCTGAATTATAACCTTTTCAGGAGGATGTGTCAATGGATAGTACTAGTTCTTGGGTTTGAATCCTTTGTTAGTCTTAGAGGGTGGGGTCAATTTTACATAGATCACAGGACTTTTTGGGAAGATTCCACTTGAAGTAATTGGATTTCTCCAAACTTTAGGCTTGTGCAAAACGAGGAAGGAAAGTATTTAGGATTCATGTTAATGCACTTACTGTTCTTGGAAGTGGGCATAATATAAGCCTCAGCCTTACACAGTGAAAAACAAACTTGGTAAGCTTGAAATGGCTTAGTAAAGATTGGCTGTCTCAAAGAAGTTTGGTACAAAGTGACCATAGGAGGGGCCTTGCCTATGTGTGGCCATGATGAGCCTGTTATGTTCATCTGGCAGCATAAATTGAGCACTTGTAGTGACATAGCAAGAGTCCAAAGTGTGATGTGCTGATATCAGAATGGCAGCTACCGTCATGGCCAAGACTTTTTCTGTGACAAACTTACACTGAAGTGGTCATGTGATTAGGCTCTGGTTCTGTGGACTTGTGTAACAGAAACAATTGAGAGTATAGGCAGCTGCATTATTTTGCAGTCCTGTGTGCTGAAATGGGATAGGCTCCACTGGTATAATAGAGAAAGCGAGAGAGATTGCCCAAGTTTCTTCCCACCACCCACTCCTGCATTCTGAACTGTTGTCAATTTATGTTAAGCAAAGTTGGGGTCTGTGATTAGAAAGTCAGGCAGAGAGTTCCACAGAAAGGGGGCCACCACATTGAAGGCTCTTCTCCAGGTGGACTCCAATCAGGCCATAGGTCCATGAGGAACCATCAGGAGCATGCCTCTCATGACTTCAATGACAGGTTGATAGTGGAGAAGGCGCTCTCTCAGGTATCATGGTCCCAAGTTGTTCAGGGCTTTCTATGCTTAGTACCAAAACCTTAAAGCTGGCCCAACAGCGAATAGGCAGCCAGTGCAGTTCCATCAGTAAAGAAGTTAAATGCTGAAAAGGGGCAATTCATGTAATTGTCACTATAGCAATTGATTTAAAAATCTTGATTCGGGTAATAAAGACCAGCACAACTATTTCCCCAAGATAATGAGAGCAAATTCCTTAAATCTGCTGTAGGCCTTTTCATATTCTTTTGTAGAGATAGGAAATTACTAAACTGGGAACAACTCAAGGACTTCAATAGTGCCTGAAACTCTGTGCAATTTTATGCTGGTTTTCATCCGTCTTTGAACCTTGTCTGAACTTCTGTTCAAGAGGTCACTTCACCCTGAAATACAGAATAAGAACAAAAATGCTATTTACTCTTGCTGTCAAATGTTCTCCCCTCTCATCTTTTTTCTTCTGTCTCTGGGCTCTAGCCAAATCAAATGACCCCTCTGTCAGGCTCTCCAGATTAGTTCAGCATAACAAATGGAGGAAGTTTCTTCCCATATGTTGCATAATGAATTACATTAGACTCTTTTCCCATTTCTCAACCAAACTGCAAAATGTTGAAAATAACCATGTGTTCTGATTAAAAATCAGACTTCTATGTGCAAAGAATCACAAATGCACTGAGTGACTTCTTTTAATAGTAAGTTCCCAATTCCAATTAGTGATAGTATGAGCTCACAACTAGGGGAGTTTGCAGATCTTCATCCCATTTTGAGCCACACAGATTGGGTATGCAACCCACTCCTTCCTAAGCAAAACTACCTTTTGAGAAGGGTGGTGGCACCTAATCAGCAGCAGAGAGGGCTCACTATAGACTGGAAATTATGCTAAGGAGAAGCATTTCTTGTAGTGGAGCGTGGGATTTGTAATTTCCTCTGCCTCCAGAATTGATTTGGGAGACAGACACAACTACAAACCCCATGCTTCCCAGCTACCATTTCCTGTTTTGTGTTTGTGTCAAGGCTGTGTCTAGGTTTGCGTGTCCCTCACCCTGTTACAGTGGGCTATAGGCAACCACTATTCCAGTCTCTTAGCCTCCTACCCCTCTTCCCTATAGAAGATTGCCATTGGTGGATGGGTGAGTGGGCAACACTTCATGGAGTAGAAGAAAATGGGCAGTGGTGACCTGCAGTAGGCCTTGTGTATTTCAGCTTTTACGCCCCATTTTTACTGGTGAGGAACATTTGTGAAAGCCTTACACAGGGCCAGTTCTACTACCATCACATGGGGTCATGCACCCGCATAAGGCAGAGGAGTGAGAAAGAGCAGCAAATTTCACCGCTCTCCCCACCCTGCACCTTCCAAGATAGTCCACTGCTGCTCGTTCAGCCTACTCGCTTGGCCAGCTGCTCCCTCACTTGATTAGCTGCTTGTTCCTGCCTAACCAGTTACTCCTGCCTTGTGCCTCAGCTGCCCACAGGACTCTTATGAGCTATCACGAGAGGTGGCCCTGGCTGACCTCATGCAGGGGTTTGCTGGATCTCTTGAGATAGTTGGGGCAATAGGTGAGAGCAGCCACCAGGAGTTCATATGACCAGCTGAGCTGGCTGCCCAACAAGTGAGGGAGAGGCAGCCAGTAAGCTGGACAGCCAAGCAGGGAGGGAGGAGGGCATGAGGAGCACGACGGGTGGCAGCTGCAAGAGTATTTGGCAGCATGCATGGTAGCAGCAAGAACAGTGGAAAAGTTCCCCACTTTGCAGAAGGGAGGGCTACAGTAACCATGCACCAGGGATAGAACAAGATGTCTTTGGCAAGTCTGGTGAGGTTGTGAGCTGGTTGGAAAACAAAATTGATTGGCCCTTGGGTGGAATGGACTTGTGGCATGCAGTTGCCATTTGCGCATGTTCTCCAGCTGATATCAAAAAGCTTCGGCTTGTTTGTGTCCGAAGCACAGTAGGTGTCAGGATTATAAAATAAAATGAATGTTTAGATTAAAAAGGCTCTTGTGACCTCTAACAAACTGAGTATAAATGGTGATGTGCTACTGTGCGGCTACAATACAGGAATACTTTCAATTCTGTAGAAAATCTGCCTCTGGAGTGTAAGATTTCTAACTGGCTGGCTTCCATCTCAAAAGAAGAAAGCAGGGAGGTGAACCCACTTGGGTCACTTCTGTCTTGTTCAAGTTGACAGAGTTATTTGCAGTCGATAGTACAGATTCCCTAAACATCATCATTGGGTGGTTTCAAATGAGGCTTTTATTGTGCAATTGCCATGCCTCATTCATGGAATTTTACCGGGCTCCAGACATTGTCGGCTTTCAATTGTAATCGTTTCCCTGTGCGCACCCCCCCTCCCCCCGCACAATCTCTTTTGATTGGTAGCACTAGGAGCTTTCTGTCTAGAAACACAAGTTTAGTGGGGCTCAGTCCCAGGTACAGGAGTATAGGATTGTAGCACTAGTTGCCATTGTAGAAAAAGTATTTTAGCATGCACGTGTGTTAAGCATCTGTGTGAGGAGGGGTAGGTGCTATTTACTATTTATTAAACTAGCTGATATGTCCAGCCTTGCTCGGGTCTGTGAATAATGTTTATAACATTTACTTGATAAATAATAAATTTCTCTGCAACTTATTAATCTTTAGGTTGGTTGGTGTTTTTAGTTTGGTTGAGTTACTAAATTGTTTTGTTAAAATCCATGGAAAATTGTGTAGATAAGAACTGTATTTTAAATTAGAGCTTCGTGGCAATATTTAAAAACTTGTTCAAACTCATTAATCATCAGCTGAAGCCAAAACAAGGCCACAGGGAGCCAGAAGGGTGGATATCACACGCCATAGATATCTTTGTAGATAGTGTTGGGGTGGAGTCAATGGTTGTTGTCCATGTTGGTACGAATATTGTCAGGCAATGAAGTTCTGAGGTCTTGGAAGCCAAATTTAGGTTGCCAGATAGGAGGTAGAAACCCAGGACCACCAAGGTGGCTTTCTCTGAAATGCTATCTGTTTCATGCACAGGGCCAGCTAGACAGGTAAAGCTGAGGAGTCTCAATGCATGGATGAGAAGGTGGTGTAGAGAGGAGGGGTTCAGATTTGTTAGGCACTGGGAAACATTTTGGGACAAGTCAAACCTGTACAAGAGGGATGAGCTCTACTTGAACCTAAATGGAACCAGACTGCTGGCGCTCAACATAAAGAAGATGGCAGAGCAGCTTTTAAACTGAACCCTGAGGGAAAGCTGACCAGAACTAGGAAGCATCCGGTTTGGGTTGAATTATCCCTAGGGGATGAAGATGAAAATGTTTCTAATTGCCCAGATGGAGATGGGAAGGAAATAGACCATGAGCATATGATGAAACAGTCAGTCCAAGAGGGGAGGTTCTGTAGCTCAGTGGGAGAGCACCTGTTTTGCATACAGAAGGTCCCAGATTCAATCCCTGGCATCTCCAGGTACCTGAAATCCTGAAGAGCCACTGACTGGCAGTCTTGACAATACTGGGCTAGATGGACCAAGGGTCTGACTTGGTATAAGGCAGCTTCCTATGTTCCTTTCCTAAAGAGGCCTAAGTCAGAAGATGTGCATGCCAGAGACATCTGGGAAAGGATATGATGCATATGTGTTTCTCTGCTAATGCTAGAAGCCTCTAAGGCAAAATGGGAGAGTTGGAGCACCATGTTTTAAAGGAGAACCTAGATATAGTGGGCATAACAGGAACCAGTGGGATACGGTCATCTGTGGATATAAAGTCTATAGGAAGGAGGAGGTATTGCTCTGTACATCAAAGAGGGCATATTGTCCACAAGACAAGAAATGGACAGACTCCTCCACAGAAGTGCTGTGGGTGACAGTACTGGGCTCCAAAAGTAATTTAGTACTAGGGATATGCTGTCATCTCCCAAACCAGAATGCTCAGGATGATCTTGAGATGAAAAACAAAATTAGGGAGGCTTCCAAACAAGGAAGTCTTGCAATAATGGGCGACTTCAATAACCCCCACGTTGCCTGGATGTTCCAGTTATGAAAAAAGTTACATTTCTCGATGCCCTAAATGACTTTACCCTAGAACAGTTGGTCATGGAACCGACCAGAGGGGAGACAACCCTGGTTTGTTTAGCTTAGAAAGAAGGTGAGTAAGGGGAGACATGAAAGAGGTGTACAAAATTATGCATGATTTGGAGAAAGTGGGTAGGGAAACATTTTACTCCCTTTCTCATAATACTAGAACCCAGAATCTTCCCGTGAAGCTGATTGGTGAATGATTCAGGACAGATAAAAGGAAGTACTTCTTCACACAGTATATAGTTAAACTATGGAATTCGCTACCACAAGATGTAGTGATGGCCACCAATTTGGAGGGCTTTAAAGGGGGATTGGACAAATTCATGGAGGATAAATCTATCAATGGCTACTAGTCCTGATGACTATATGCTACCCCCAGTATCAGAGGCAGTGTGGCAATGTGCATCAGTTGCTGGGGATCATGGATGGGAGGATGCTGTTGCACTCATGTCTTGCTTGTGTGTTTCCCATGGGCAGCTGATTGTCCACTGTGTGAACAGAATACTGGACTAGATGGATCCTTAGTCTGATCCAGCATGGCTTTTCTTATATGTCCTTATGATCAATTATACTGCTTAGTGTTATAAAACATAGAATATGTGTTGGCTTTGGCCAAATGTGGATGCACTCCTCTGCTTCTCTGAAGGTCAAACTCTTAAACTCAACCACAGCTAATAAACTGTCAGTTTGTTAAAATGTGCTCCCCCCTGCCAGCCCCCCTCCAATATTGCCAAGTGGCCCTCTTATAAGGAAAACACCGTTTAGAATCATAGAATAGTAGAGTTGGAAGGGACCTATAAGGCCATTGAGTCCAACTCCCCTGCTCAATGCAGGATTCCACCTTAAAGCATCCCTGATAGATGGTTATCCAGCTGCCTCTTGAATTCCTCTAATGTGGGAGAGCCCACGACCTGCCTAGGTAATTGGTTCCATTGTCATACTGCTCTAACAGTCAGGAAGTTTTTCCTGATGTCCAGCCGGAATCTGGCTTCCTGTAACTTGAGCCCATTATTCCGCATCTTGCACTCTGGGATGATCGAGAAGAGACCCTTAATAGAACTTGATCTTAGAGATGACTGAAAGGAACAAAGAGGCGCAGCATTGGCAGCTGATGCTCTCCATGATCTCAAATGTCATCCTTTCCATTGCATCTCTGTTGTGGATAAAGTCCATCCAGTTATTGTCCAGCCTTTTTCAATGCTTATAGTATAATTTTCAGGAACATAAATTCTAAGTGAAGGCTGGGATGCTCTGGTTTCTATAGCACGAGTTGGAAAGTTACAGAATATGCTTTGGGGTTACTTTGGCTTCAGTATTGTGAAGGAAAATCTGCATAGTTTTTATCTTCTTGGAAAGGTAATGTACCTTCTACTAACATAAGAAATAGTCAATTTAGTTTTGCACTGCATAAAAATAGCCTGCAGGAGCTATCAGAGTCTTACATTAGAAATCTCAAGAACTAAAAAGGAAAGCATAAATAAAAATATATGCATTTATCAAAGTGACCAGCTTAAAATTAGCTTCTTGTAGGCCTATATTGAATACTGCAGCCTATTTTTGTAAGCAAATGGGTCACTTGTATTCATACTTTTGTAAGTAATCCTAATGTCAGTTCGCTACTCTTTACAATGAAATGCTTGGGGGAAATAAGCTTAATGTCATTCTATATTTGGGACCTTATCAATTAAAATAAACAGGCTCATGTTCTGCCCAGCTCACTGTAATTAGAAAGCATCTCTTGGCCATGATCCAAAAGGTTTTTAAGTGGTGCTGGTTTTTCCATACATGTGCCAAGTGCTTCTTTGCCAACAGCAGCTCTGTCAGAGACGACACTAGAAGTTCCATCCAGGCTTGAGGGATGGTTGGTTGGAAATGCAGCGAGTCCACATGCACAGAGGAATGTACCTTGTACTATGCAAGTGGAGCTCACTGCATGGTCCTTTTGGGTATTCTTGACCAGCCACCTCCGCCCCCACCACCATATGCCATGGCAGCCTAGCCAGTGCTAAGAGATCAGGAATGCTAATAATAATAATAATAATAATAAATAATAAATTTATTTATTTCTTACCCGCCTCGCCCTCTGGATCGAGGTGGGGAACAACATTATAGATATTTATAAAACATATAAAACTAGTACATTATTAAAATAACAATAAAACTCTTAAAATTCAACTAGATAGGCCTGCTGGAAGATATCAGTCTTTATGGCTTTCTTAAAGTCAGAGAGACTGTTAAGTTGACGAATCTCTCCTGGCAGGCCATTCCACAGTTTGGAAGCGGCAGAAGAGAAGGTCCTCTGGGTAACGGTCGTCAGCCTAGTTTTGGCTGACTGAAATAAATTCTTCCCAGAGGACCTGAGTGTGCGGGGCGAATTGTATGGGGGAAGGCGATCCTGCAGGTAACCTGGGCCCAAACCATGTAGGGCTTTAAAGGTAATAACCAACACTTTGTACTTCACCCGGGAACTAATCGGCAGCCAGTGAAGTGATTTTAGAGTTGCTGTATCCGCACAGGCTCACATCAGAGACAAATACAGCTTAAGAATAATTATTTGTGCTTTGGTGGCATGGAAAGTACAGTAAATGCATTCTAACTTTAGAATAAATCCTTGTTTAAACAAGGGTAAGGTGAAGGGTAGGCATTTGGTAAACATGATGGACATTTTCCAGTATACTTTTTGTGTTCATTTATCCCAGCATTCCCTAACCTGATGCCCTCCATGTGTTGGACTACAACTCTTATAATTCTCGACCAGCATGGCCCATGGTCAGGAATTCTGGGAGTTGTAGTCCAAAACGTCTGGAGGGCACCAGGTTGTAGAAGGCAGGTTTAAGGTTTTCTGAACATTCACTTCCCTATTTCTTTTGGCTATACTAGCTAGGAATTATGGGAATTGCAGTCCAACACATCCGGAGGGCCCCAGGTTGGGGAAGGCTGCTGTAGATTGACCCACAGTTTAGTTACTCAATGAAATGCAATTTGATTCTTATTTAAAACATTGCACAATGAGACGCAAATCATGTGTTCAATTCTTCAGCCGTGCATTGTATCAAACTCAAATATCATCTCACTAAAAATGTGGCCCAGCTATATGAGCTAAACTCTTATATAGTAAAAGCTGAGATTTTCATGAGTCTACTGTAATTCTATAGAATTATACTAAATGCATCCTGAGCACTGTATGTTACCTCCTTTTGTTTGCGTTCTCAAAAACTTTTGAGGGACAGGATTTGGGATTTTGTCACACTTCAAATAACAACTGTTGTGTAGTCCTGTGATCTCAGCTACAAACAGAACTGATTGTATTAAATAGGAGATGTATAATGGTCCATTACTTTTCATTTTACATTCTGCCAAACTGAACCTGCCTATCTTCTTTTGGGCCATAATATAGATAAATATGCTTAGCCCTTAGGAAGTGTAGGTGAGGGTGGGTGCTGAGTTACGAATCTCAGGATATTGTTTTTAAAAATTAAAGCACATGCCTCAACTGCTCTCAGTAGAGTTTTTAATTATGTTTGTAGATACATGGGATGGGAAGTAAAGGTGATGCAGATACATGCACACACAGACACACAGATCTAATTAACCTAAAGTTTCTTCCTTTGAAGTAACCAGATTGCATTCTTCCTTCCTTTGGCTTGCATAAAAGATCATGTGCCAAATGGTGTGGGAGTACAATTAAATGAGTGAGAGTGGGCTGTTTGTGTATTTCACATCTGTTCATTTCACTCCCACTTGGGAACAGAAAATGTCATCTCTACAAATGGGGAAATAGGTTTGTTATCGCTTGCTTCCATAAGAGGGCAAAGACGCAATAGCCTTGAGCTCTGTTTACAGAGTTATAAAGGCTCCATATTCCTCTGTAAGAAGTTCTGTCATTTGTTGGTCTGGGAATTATGGTGATAGTCTTTAGCTGTTCGGGTTTTTCTTTCTTTTTTCATTCCCGGAAATTTATTTGTAGTGAGTATCAAAAGGCAGAGGTGGCATTCAAGACCCTCCCCCCCCCATGTTCTTATGTCATCATATAGCTTGTTAGTGGAGTATCTATATTATGTCATTTATATTTCCTTGATCTGCAGGACAACATCTTCCTCTTTCTTTTCCCATTCTAAACTGATGGAATGTTTGCAGCTTTAAAGGACAGGAACATAGACGGAGACCCTTGCTCATAGGAGTGCTAGAAAACAGCTTTCAGCTATAGTTGCCTTCCTCTACTTAACAGATGCAGGGTGCATTTTGTACCTAGAGAAAATGGTTGCTAGCAAATGCGACTTCTTAGCAAATGCGACTTCTTAACAAATGCATCACTATTCTGCTTTTCTAATATTAGTACATTGGCACCCCGTATTTTCCTATCAAGTTCTAAATATGAGTGGTAACCATTCTTTGATTCTTCTGGCAGTACTTCTCAATTTTTACATGTAATCTGTATTTTTGTTCCCTCGTAACAATTCCTGGATTCCTTCTCCAGCCTGGTGGCCTCCAGCTCCCAGGATTCCTGACCTTTGGCTATGCAATCTAATGGGAGTTGAAGTCCAAAACATCCAGAAGGCACCAAGGTTGGGAAGGCTGAACGATGTTTTAGCACACACGCATAATGAACTTCCAGGGGAACACAGAAAAATATAGTTCTGTTCACAACTTTACATTTGAGTATTAGCAATGCTAGCAAAACGCTAGTTTAATCCCTGGGCATAAACATATATACTGTAGGATAGAAGTGCTGCTTCTCATTGACTATAAAAACATGCATTGAAGTATATAAGTCATATGCCTGACTGAAAAACCGGTAATTAAATATATTATTGTATGCCTTCAAATAAAAGATTGAAGATGTCGGAGACATACCGGAGAGCAGTAAATTGTTTTAGTAATGTGTTCGTACTTCATAACAGCAGATGAATATGGAAATGTTATTTTGAAAAGGTGGTACTTATAAATGTGTTTCTCCTCATTAGACATTTGAATGTGGTTTGACTAATGTGCTAAAAATTGTTTAGCTTTATGGAAAGGTTATTCTGTTTCTGTGGTTCAGAACTGAAATGGGCATTACTAAAGTTTCTAAGAATTATTAACCATCCCCCATTTCCCCCTCTATATTCATTTCTGTGTTGTTGTAAATGAGCAACATATGACTGGCTTGTTTCAGACTAAATAATTTGCTTTATGGTACAACCCTTTTTTCTTAAAAACATCAAGCTTGAAAATATGCTCCGCAACTTACTGCACACACAAATTAATTTAGGATTTTGCTTTACTAAGTTTGTTCCAGTCAAAATGAAGTCCATGGATCATGTGCAATCTCTGTTGTGTAGGTTTTTATAAATAAAAATTGGATATTAACCCAGAATATCATAAACCCATCTGAGATTAGCAACACTAGAACAGGACCCCCAACTTTTGGGGCCTGTGGACACATTTAGAAATTCGATAAACTGCTGTGGGCACAAAACGGCTCCCATGGAGGATGGGGCTAGTCACATAAGGGCTGCTTGGGGGGGGGGGGCTGGCTAGTCAAAAGTAGGGGACAGGAGAGAAATAGGCTGGAAAGAAGGGGGAATAACAAGGTACAGAGGGGAGAGAAAGAATAAGGCTAGAGGTTAGAAGGGGGAAACAGCAAGGTAGAGAGCAAAAAGAGCAAGGCTAGTGGCTGAGAGTGTAGAGAAACAGGATCATAAAAGGGTGAGTGGGAGAGAAAGAGCAAGGCTAGGGGCTAGGAAGGGAAAGAAAAAAGTAGGCTAGGGATGGGGAAGGGGGAGAAATAGTGAGGAAAGGGGTTAAGTGAAGAGAAATATCAAGGCTAGAGGCAGGAATTGAGGAGATAGGGAGAGAAAACAAAGGGGAAAGGTCTGTGTGGACAGAAGAAGTTTGGGTACTGCCAGGAAGCAACTCTTTCCTTCTTGCCCACTGAACAGCTGATCAGTGGCAGGTTCAGGGAGAGGAAGGAGATCCTGATGCCCTACGTTTTTCAAGTGTTCTATTAAATGTAAATGTTGAAGAGGGCAGGGAGTGAGAGCTTTGCAAGCACTGTTCAAGGTCCCTCATGCACTATATTGGGAACCCCTGCACTAGAGCTTCTAGTGGTAATTGACTAGAAAATTCACTTGGATTATAAGTTACCCTTCAAAATCTACCTGGAAGTGTTCCTAGTGCCTTCTATATTAATGGAGGCACAGCCGTGACTCCATTGTTAAGGGCGTCAGTAAAAAACACATTCCACCATGTTAAAGTGATAATTTGGGGGGGGGGGGTAATTCTAACATCCATAAAATCGAAAATGTTTCATCAACCTTTCTGAAATTTATAGGTGCCAGAAAGAAATGTTTGTTTTACATTACCTGAAAATTTCAAGAAGACTGGTGAAAGATTGAGGGAAGGAGAGCAGTTTAAGGTAGAAAAGGAATACAAACCTCTCTCCCTGCTTTTGTAAAATTTACTTCCGGGTTCAGACTTTTTGTGCTCTCAGTTTGCATAATTTCTAGAGCCTTATTAACTAATCCAGTGGTGGGGTCCCAGCATTCCTGACCATGGGACATACTGACTTGCAATGATGGTAGTTGTAGTCCAACACCTTTGGAGGGCACCAGGTTGGGGAAGGGCTGCTCTAAACAAAAAAAGAGAAGTAAGTGGCCCTAAGTTGTTCGTGATCAGTTTTCCACAACCCCACAGTCACCTCTGCATATCATATTCTCCACCCTGTCCTCATGGTTTATCTGCTTTGGGAGAATGAGAATTTCACTTGCACTTTCTGCCTCCTTAGGGAGGATGTGGCGTTAAGGCTTGTGAGCCTTAACTCCCAATTTCCCTGCTTTTTGGTGCTTGGTTGGAAACTGTAGAGCCTTAACATTGTTTTTGTAAACCGTAGGTTCTTCTTCGTGGTCTCTGTGCATCACACACATGGGCTCGCGCCGGCGCCGAGCCCCAATCGGGAAACTTCCATAGCTAGCCTAGCGTTTTGGCGGGAACCCCTCCCCCCACCATCTCACCGCGCATGCTCCGGGTTCCCGCCTACCTCAGTTCTTCTTCGACCGCTGGTGAATTCGCCTCGCGGGAGACTTCCTCCGACATTCGTCGTTCGTATACCTTTTTAGATAAAGTAATAATAGTTAGTTAGCTTAGCGTAGTACTGTTATTGTTAGTTTAAAAAAAAAAAAAAAGAAAAATAGTTAATTAGTTAGTAGTTTCAGCTCAGGTTGGGCTCGTCTGCTGCCGTTATGGCGCAGGCCGCCCTTTTCAAGCATTGCCTGAAATGTAAGGCAAAACTCACTCTCACGGACGGACACTCCCTCTGCCTACTGTGCCTGGGAGAAGGCCACGTCGTGGAGACCTGCGCCCATTGCATGTCGTTTTCCCGCCAAACCCGCCGAAATCGAGCCGATAGGCTGCGCAGTCTGCTCTGGAGCAATGCTCTATCAGCGGTGGACAGGCAAAAGGAGTTGCCCAGATCGCCTCGGGACACTGCGTCCGAGCGCGCCTACTCAACTTCTGGGGAGCGCGGGCGGCCGCCAGTAAGTCGCTCAAACCCAGCATCGCCCGGCACCATTTCATTATCAATGGTTGCCGAGGGACTTGTGGGCTTGGACATGCCGATGGGACTCCAACCCCCCAAAAAAGCCGACAAAACTCATTCTTCGAGGTCGAAAAAGCATAAGGACAAATCGACTTTCTCGAGGTCTTCAGTACCGCCGCCGCCGACATCGACGCCATCGACGTCGAAGAGGTCGGCTCCAGAAGCGACGTCGACATCGAGGCCGAAAAAGAAAAAACGCTCGACACCGGCTGGGTCGACACCTACTCCACCGGCGTCGGCGCAGCAACAGTTGTCCTCGACACCGAGGATTTCGCGGCCCTCATCGACTCCGCCGACACAAACTCTGCCGCCTTCGACACCACAGGCCGCTCGCCCGGCATCGACGTCGGTACCGCCTGCGTCGGAACCACGGGGCACACATCGAGCGTCTACTCCGAGGGATAGGGCCACTTCACTACCGCCCAGACCACTTCGCTCTCCCCCTAGCCAACGGGACGCTTCATCAGAGATTGATATCTCTGAGATCGTGACCGTGGATCAGCTCGGTTCGGAGGACCACCCTGGCCTCGATACCGTATGCCACGGTACCGCGTTACCTATTTCACTGGACTCTGATCTAGACCCGGATCTCCCGCCTTCACCGCGATCGCGGACGTCCGGAGCCACCAGGGAGCGGTCACGGTCGCCCTCGCGCTCCAGGTCTCAGGACTGGGATGCCTATTCTGATCGAGCTCACAGAGCCCCAAGCAGGCAACCTCACAAGCGTTTTCAGTTTGACCCGTATACGGGAAAGCGGCTTACCCCTGTCGTCCCGGAGAGTCGGACATCTTCTAAGACACTGCAGATGCCAGTGGCATCACGACAAGAGTCTTCCCCGGCATCAGTAGAGGACTATGCGTCTGACACCTCATCAATGCCTTCTCCTCAGCCGTCGGCACCATCCCCTACAGATGGAGTCATGGGTTCGGACAGAGTTTCACCTTCATTAGAGTTGGGGGCATTCTCGGACCAAATGCAGCGTATGGCACAATCTCTAGGTCTTGACTTACAGCAGCCTAAACAACCCTTAAAGGACAAAATATATGATGTCATGTACCTGGATCCGACTCCTCAACCTACGCTCCCGGTGGTGCCTACGCTTCTACAGACGCTGCAAGAATCGTGGCCTAATCCAGCCACGGCTGGCCCTACCTCAAAAAGACTGGACGCGCTCTACAAGATTCAGGAAGCGGACGCTCCGTTCCTCTTTACACACCCCAAACCCAATTCCATTGTGGTGGAGTCCTCGGTGGGGAGGACGGGTAAGTCCCACGCCGCTCCTACTGACAAGGAGGGAAGGAAGCTGGATGCGGTGGGCCGAAAAATTTATTCTTCAGCGGCACTTGGATTCAAAGTGGCAAATTACCAGGCCACTATGGCCCGGTATCAACTGTTCTTATGGGACAAGATTTCCACGCTCACCGATTATTTGCCGGACGATCAACGCGATTTGGCCAGAGTTTTCCAGACAGAGGCGGCAAGACTCTCAAGACAACAGTTGGCGACTGCCAACCATCAAACAGACTGTACTGCCAAGGCTATGATGGCGGCGGTTGCCCTACGCCGTCATGCTTGGCTTAGGTCGTCGAACTTACCTGTAGAAACGAAGACCCGGATCGAGGATCTCCCTTTTGATGGGGAGGGTCTTTTTCACGCCACGACAGACACCACTATGGATGTCATTCACAAAGCGAAAATGACAGCCAAAAAGATGGGCGTACCATCACACCAACATCACCAACAACCGCCACGACAACGCCGCTGGTATCGTCCGCTCCCATACCAGCCGCGACAGCAACAGGACCGCTCGCAGCGCTACCAACCGCATCTTCCAGAGATGCCACAATAACATCCAAATATTAGTCAGGCCCAGACCTGATATTGTTTTCCCCCAAAACTATATGGAATATATCCAAAACATTTCCTGGACTGCGGATGAAATGTTGGAAATAAAATAAAGTGCGAAGATGCATGGCGTAGATCTGGGGTGCACATGCACACAGCCCTCCAAGGTCTTAACTGGGTTCCCCCAGTTTCTCTGACCCACCAACATCACTGAATTTCCTACCCCCTGTGCTAATTTCCCACCGATTGTACCAATGCGACCAGCAATTCAGCTCACTGTTTCCAGAGAGGAAACAGCAATCCCACTTGAAAGGGTGTAGGGAGATAAAAACTGGTGGAAAATGTCATGTATTGGTAGGAATGTTACTATAGATATTATCAGACCAGTTTTCAGGGAGGAGGTAGGGAGGTTGGGAAAGTGTGGGTGGGTTCTAAAGTAGGAATTAGACTGTATCCCTAAGCCAAATGCCTGACCAAATCATTTTCTCTTGAGCCTCTGTGATAAAAGAATATCAATTGGATCACATCATTCAGTTCATTCCAGCCAACTAGTTTGAAACAAACTTACCTGTAGCCAAAACCTATATTACCGGCTTTGGACCATAGGGAGGAATGGTTCTATTTCTTGTATAGCTTCCTTGAGGTATTGCAGTTGATAGGAGCCACTTTTGCATACTTGAGTCGTAACTGTGAGCACCCAAAAACTCCTTGTAGCCACAAAGAGGAGCTCTTCCCTGAATATTTAGATCTCCCTCTGTAGCTTCCAAAAGGGAAGCATCATGTAACCAAGTGTGAACGTTTATTAATTCCTTAATTTCCCATTGCCAGGAGCAGAGAAAGTGTGCTTGAGTATAGACAGTTAAGTGTCTCAAAGCTGCACTTTTACAAGTTTGCCGATCAAGGAGTGAGAATAGGAAGAAGGTACAAGTATGTAGACGTGCCACAAGCGCAATGTTCAATGACCTGATTCCCACACGGGAAGGATTACGAAGCATATAGAGAAACACCTATATTATATTAGAGTATGGCAATGGCATTGTGATTGTAGGTGTTGCATAACACAAATCGGCTTGAATCACAAAACAGGAATTTGGAATGGCTAGTTATTAGGTTGGGAGAGGTTGGGAAAGTCTAATAAATCTCCCCTGAAATCATAAAACCTGTCCAGAGAAAACTTGTACTAGATTGAAACCACGTTAATTTTAAATGAATTATATCTTCATTGTACACCACCCAGAGAATTTCAGTTATTGAGCAGTTTAAACGTACAGCCAGTATGTAAGTGAATAAAACTTTGTCTCTTTAGGACTTTTAACTGTATCATTACTACATTTCTGTTAGTGTCTCTTAGTAATTGTTTTTTAATGCAGATCCATTCAGTCTTCACTAAGTTTGGGGGATATTAAAAGAATCATAAAGAAGCATGTCAGGAATGCTTGTTTCTGGTGATATAGGGTGGGATCCAGACTGCTAGTTGCACTTAGGTCCCATTAATGGGACCTATCTTAAGCCATGTCTAATATGTCCCATTGAAATTTTATTTATTTATTTATTACATTTCTATACTGCCCAATAGCTGAGGCTCTCTAGTCAGTTCTCAACAATTATAACCATAAAATAAACAGGGTAAAACATAATATAAAAATTTAAAAGTAGCATGTAAAATGGAAGAGCTGTTATAGCACAAGGAAACTTGAGTGTAAAGGTGCATTTTTAAGAGGCGTTTGAAAGATGCCACATTTTCTGCCTCCCAAGCTACACAGGGTAGGGCTTTCCAGATGGTGGATGCCACTACAGAGAAGGCCTGCTGTTGGGGTTCTTCATGGTGACATTCCTTTCTTTTTGGAATAACCAGCAAGGCTTCTGATAATCTTAAATGTTGCCAGGGTATATATAAGGGAAGGTGGTCTGCTAGGTAGCCTGGTCCCAAGTTGTTTAGAGCTTTCTATGATAATAGCATAACCTTGTATGTCGTTTGTTAGCTTATAGGCAGCCAGTGCAGTTTCTTTTAACACTGGTATTATGTGAGTATAGCTAGGTGTCCCAGTGAGCACTCTAGCTGTTGCATTCTGCACTAGCTGCAGCTTCTGAACCATGCACATGGGTAGCCACACATAGGCTGAATTCGGACAACACGATAGTCAATGGTGGGGTAATAATCAACTTTACAGTTGTTCATCTAGGGGGTACTCCCCACACAACATTGTAATAAATAATCAACCATGGTGTGGATTAGGATCAGCGCTGAATTGACTATGGCAGCATTCGGACGACATGATAGTCAATACAACTGATGATTGTTCCCCCCTCCCCCAGTTGATTATTGTGTTGTCTGAATGCAGCCATAGAGTGCATGGCAGTAGTCTAATTGTGAAGTTACCAGTGCATGGATCACTGTGGCTGGGCTATCCGTATCCAGGAACAGGCGTAGTTAGCGGACCAATTGAAGTTGTTAATGGGCCTCCAGTGACAAAGATGGATGCAGGAGCATCCCCAAACTATGGACCTGCTCCTTCAGAAAGAGTGAGCAGTTTTATTCTCAAAGTGTCTTGCAAACTCAGCACAGTAGGCTTCCGAAGGTTTAAGTATTGGATTCACTGGGTTTGATGTAATTAACCCCTGAACCATTTGAAAAACTTAGCTGGATGGCTACTTGCTAATGGAGGTGGCAAAGTAAGCCTTCTTTGCTGTCTTCACAAATTCATGGTAGGCACGTTTATATGATCTCATGTGTGCTCGATCATCTTCATGACAAGTCTTGTGCCAGCCGTCTTCTGACCTGTTTTATTGTCCGGAGGTCCCCAATAAACCAGAGAGCCTTCTGAGCTCTACGGTGCTGAAAAGGGCACTCGGGAACAATTGTGTCAATGGCCCTTCACACTTTGCCATTCCATAATACAACAACAGCCCCAACAGAATCATTGGTTCTGGCTACCGAAAAATCCTCCAGAGTATGCAGGAAAAATGTTGTGGGCAGACCATCTTAATGGGAGGGACTGGCACCGTAAGACCAAATTACACCATGGCATCTGGGAAATTTACACACACACACACACACACAATATGAATGGGACCTATGTTCAACTAACTCAGTGTGGATCTAACCTATGATGTCATCCTCAAACTGAAATTGGGAATCCATTTGGCTACGTCATGATTTATCTGGATGACTCCGTTCTGTATGTTTAGAATGAAGGTCTATTGCTGTAAGTTATTTCAGTTGGAGATCTTGGAATGTGCATTCAGTGGGTGCATAATCATTGTGGCCTGGAAGCCAAAGGCTAGTGAATTTCTGCTCATGGCTGAGATATAGCTGCTCATGGATCAATTTCCAGTACACCTGGGAGGGCACAATTAGTATATTCCACTCCAGTGTTTTAACAGGAGCAACTTTGGGAATGGTGCTTTCTATACATTAGTTTACAAGGTGATTTCTTCATTAGTTTACTATCTGATTTTATGAAACTATGCATTTTTAGAAACAGAAAAATTTCCCACAGAAGAATAACAGAAACAGAATTTTTGTGGGGGAAACCTTTTGCAGAAAATGTTCTAGCCCATATCACTATTTACCAAGCAAAAATTCAGATTATGGGATGTTCTATGGCAACCCAAGGATGGTCACAAAGTTCTGGAGCCCATGATCTGGCACAGCATTGCGCTTTTTGCTTTGTGGGGCATAGGGAAGGAGGGGGGGGGTTCAATGGAAATTGTATATGTCTGGCTTTGCCCTGCTTGCTCAAGCATAGTGTATTATTTCAATTGCATTCATTCAAAATGATGCGGCAGCATCTAAAGTTAGCTTGCAGGATCTGACAGCCAACTGAAAAATAACCTATTAAAGTGACCTACAGTGGGCCTGTTCAGATGATTAGTCCTTTTGCAGCAAATGGTTAGTGAGCGTTTTAAACTGTGTTTATGTAGCCACCATGGTTAGGAATAGTTCATACAACACACTATGTCATGGTTGACATGACACAATAAGCCATCATGTTTAACTCAAAATGCTTAACCACTGTGGCTTAGCGTTTCATCTGAACAGGGTCAGTGTTGTGTTAATTTTTTAAATTCAGATCCTGTACTACTACAGTGCATTGTAGCTGCGAAACAACCCTTACTTATACTGTTTCCCACCCATTTAGGCACATGGCAAACCAGTAATACACTTCTGCTTGTAGGTGCAGGTTTTAGCTTTTGGCCTGTCACTGCAGAAGCAACTCATGCAGTGATGGGCCAAAAGCCAAATCTTCGCCTGCTGGTGGATGCACATGGTTGGTTTGCCTCATGCCAGTTTTCTCTTCATGTCATCAGACACTGAAATGGTGATGAAAATAGGTCTAAAGAGCAAAGCAGCATCATAATTGTGATAATGTTTAGAATTTATTTAGTGTGTTACATTCAAAGCATTACTGTAAATTCAGTAATCCTTAAAACAACCCTGCAAGGGTTCAGCATTGCCCCCATATTGCAGATATAGAGCAGAGGTGGACAGAAAATAGCTTGCCTAGGGCCACCTAATTAAATCATTGTAGAGATTAGATTTGAACTAGAGGAATCCTGGTTCACAGCTCAGTTGCTACAGTTTTTAGAATTTGTAATTATTTCACATGTTGATTTTGACTTAAAATTTAATCTCTTTTTGTAGGAGAACCTATAGAAGGTCTTAGAGAGACTGATTACCTTTTGATTCATTCATGCCGACAGTGGACAACCATTACAGCTCATAGTTTGGAGGAGGGTCATTACGTTATAGGGCCGAAGATTGAAATCCCTGTACATTATGCTGGTAAGTGTGGCTTTAGCTCTGAATCTAAAAAAGAAATAAAGGGTGAATACGTTGCACAGTTATTTTATTGCTTGGCAAAAGAAAGCAGCATTGAGACTGAAGGACACAGTGACCTATTTCACATTTAACATTAACACATGGTTTATTTAACGTATGTTTTGTTGCCTTATCCAGGGTTTGATCAACTAAACCATAGTTTGTTTTCTCAATCTATGGATTGTTTGCTTCCCTCCTCCTTCACACACTCCCTCCAAGTACCCCAAATGTCTTTGCAGCACTGTAGTACTGGCATGTAGGTAGCCTGTCAAAACAACCCATGAACAATCCATGGTTCTGGGTTCACATGTCATGATGACACATGTTTTGAACAACCCATAGTTCACAACCCAACAATAAACCATGGGTTATCTTTCTGGGTTGTTCATGGTTAACAAATCCTCATTTGTTAGTATGGCTGGGTTCGCCCATCATGACAACCCAGAATTCAATATCCAATGGGTTAAAAAAAGCATGGGTTAGTGTTATTCTAGCAAAATAAGTGCTTAAGAGGAACTGCAGCTTATTCCTACAGCAGATTCATTCTGCTAAATTGTATGATTTAAGTAGTGAAGTCTCATTAACTGCTGGAGAAAAATGGCACATATCTCATGCAAAATGATCATCGAAGTTGCTTTGGAAAATAATCATGTACTAGCTATGTTATGCCTAAAACAATTTATTCAGCCACATGACAGGCTGTTTATGACAGATCCTGACAGCAGTGCTATGAGCTTCTGAATAAACATGTGAACTCTAGTAAACAGTGTGCCAATTGGGGGCTCGTGTTTTTATTTTTCTCTTGTCAACAACCATTGTTCAGTCTACTCTATTACATTGTTGCAAGTTCCTACATGCCATCTCTTAGTGGCAAGTTCTGAGAGTGGCTTGTTGTCATAGATAAACAGCAACGGTGCTTCCTACTGACCATTCTGTTGATCTACTTGCTTGCGGCCTCTTTCTTCTCTTTGTTCAATGCTCACCAGGCCCTTTTCAAGACATTTTCTAAGATGCAGGCTGTGAACTTAATTTTCTCCAAGTGTCATTTAGGTTCTTTTCTTTTACCTTTTTACTGGGTCAAGGTTTCAGTTCACATCAAAGATATATTCATGCCTTTCTACTGGGTCAAGGTTTCAGTTCAAATCAAAACTGTATTTACCATCATGAAATGTCCCTGGTCTACAACTTTTAAAATGTCTTAAAGGACAGGCAGCCATTCAAATGATAAATCCCTGTCTTTCAGTGAAATGCAGCCCCCCGGGGGGGGGGGGAAGAGACTGGGGCAGAGGTTGTGGGGAAATGGACCTAGAGGGACTCCCATATTATTAATAATAAATATTATTTATTTATTTATTACATTTATATACCGCCCCATAGCCAAAGCTCTCTGGGCAGTTTACAAAAATTAAAAGACTGAACATTAAGAGTAAATATACAAAATTTAAAAACATAAAACAGCAGATATTTAAAACATTTCAAACTTTTAAGCCTGGCCACAAAGTCAGTTAAAACCTCAACTGTTTCTTGCTGTGGATATAGCAGCTATATAGTTCAGTTACCAGTTTTTTTCCTTGAAAGACTTTTAGGTTTAATTGCAGTTTGAAGGAGTACTTCTGAAGGCCTTATAATTTGATGACCGTATTATAAAAATACCTAACTTGTGTTTATGAGAGTGTGCTCTCACACTAATAGCCCAGGACTCATTTCTGCAAATAGACTCTCAAAACATACAGGGATGCAGTTCGGAGAAAACTAGCATAAGAAGTGAATGCTTCTTCGACCATTTCCCAATACAGTCTGTTCCTCTGTCAAGCAGTTCTTGCTGTTGGGAAGTTTCCATTTCCTTCCTAACTCACACATCTGCACACAAACTAAAAATAGTTAAAATTGTCGTGGCTTTTCTCAAAATACCCTGGTTGTGACAGTTTTGTGAGTGCTAATTTTCTTCTAGAAGCCCTGGTTACCTCAGAATGCTGCAGTTTGCATGATTTATTGGGGAAGCCATTAGTCATGTAGGCCTGGTTTGCACATAACGAAAAGCCACCATGAACTGATTTCCCAACATGGCTTCTTGTTGCACCCATTTTGAATATTTGGGGTGCAGCAGGGGTGCATTGTAACTGTTTGTTATGTGTGAACCTGGTGAGGGTGGGTTGTTGGGATGTTTGATAAGCCACCTGCAACCCTGAAACAGCCCATGGGTCTAGGTGGCTTGTTAACTACCCCAACAACTCACCCTTGCCAGGTACACATGTAACAGCAAGCTGTGGCATCCACCGCAGCTTGAATATTCAAAATGGCATCTGCCACAATGAAAAACATCTATGGGGAATTCACCACAGTCATAGACTTGGTTTGCACAACACAGCTTGTCATGGGTTAAGCCCCAACAAACCACAGCGCGCAGAGGTGCCACTTTGCATATCCAACCCCCACTTGGGAGTTGTTGTGTCGTGCGAGCTCAGCAAGTATGGGTTACGTGAGGGTTAAACAACTCTTGCATAACCCACAATTTGTTTTACGGTTATGCACTGTTTGTGTTTACCTTCACATAACTCATGCTTGCCAGGTTCACATGACATGAGAACACCCAAGCAGAGATTGGATATGCAAAAAGGCTGCCGCATGTGCCACAGTTGCACCGTGGGTTAAATAATTCACTGTGGGCTGTTGTGCTGTGTAAAGCTGCCCATAGCTTTGTTTTGTGCAGATGCAATCCAAGAATGAAAACTAGAAATTAAGGCTCTATCTAGTGCAATTTAGCATCTGAATGTTATTTGTCCCCTAAGATAATAGATAAAACTTATACACATTTATTTTTATTTATTTATTTATTTATTTTATTGCATTTGTATACCACCCCATAGCCGATGCTCTCTGGGCAGTTTACATAGGATTAAAACAATTAAAAACAATATACAAAAATTAAAACAACAAAATCATACAACATACACACAATACACACAATACACACATACATTTAAAACCACTACAACAACCCAAAAAGCTACAAAAACAAACCCAGGCTCCTCAGATATTGCCAAATGCCTGAGAGAAGAGGAAAGTCTTGACCTGGCACCGAAAAGATAACAATGTTGGCGCCAGGCGGACCTCGTCAGGGAGATCGTTCCACAATTAGGGGGCCATCACAGAGAAGGCCCTCTCCCTTGTTGCCAACCTCCGAGCTTCCCTCGGTGTAGGCACTCGGAGGAGGGCCTTAGATGTTGAACGTAGTGTTCGGGTAGGTTCATGTCGGGAAAGGCGTTCCGTCAGGTACTGTGGTCCCAAGCCGTGTAAGGCTTTATAGGTTAAAACCAGCACCTTGAATCGGGCTCGGAAACATACAGGCAGCCAATGCAAGTGGGCCAGAGTAGCCCTGAAGTTGAAATAAATTCTGAAGTATTGTGCATGAGGCAAATATGCGTATTAAATATATTCAGAAGGGTAAGTATTACAGCAGTTCAAAGGCAACAGAATTGCTGTTGTTTGATGGAACGTTGTGTCTTTTCCCAAGGCAAGTGATGCCAAGTCTATCTTCATTAAGCAGTGAAATCCTGTATTAGGGAGTTACCTTGTTATGAAATAGTTCAAGGAATGCTTACTACCCAATATACTTTCTGAACAAACTGATATTTGTCTCCTTGATGATCCAGTGCAGGGTTGAATTGGGCAGATTGATTTCAGTTCCTTTTCGGTTATCAGCTTTATGACATTTTCATTAGATTTCTGTATGGATTTTTTGGGATTGGAAAGTGTAGCTGAGCTCTTTGAACAGCAGCTGTGTATTTATTTATTTTCTGCTTGCCAGAAAAACTATATTTCTGGAGGACTCAAGCAGGAAGCTATGCAGTTCTATGGTGGCTGGATGCTAGGCTAGCAGGAGGAGAGAGAGAACCTGAGACTTCCCTGCAGCCAGCCTGGCACTGCCCTCTTATAAATATGAAGGAGAACTGACTCTTTAAATCTAGAATTGAAAGAGTCCAAACCAAGTGTGCAGTTGATTGCCCAGTTTAATACAGGACCGCCCTGTATTAGTTCCATGTACCATCCAGTTTTTCATACTCTTCCATTCTGATTCTTTGTTTCTGAGGAACCTTGGAATCTAAAGGAAGCACTGTATGGACATGGAGCAGGGTTGCTGAAGGGGAAGGGAGTTCTCCCATAGAACCATCTTCCAGCTCTGTGTATGCTTTGGCCTTGGAGTAAAACTTAGAAGGATGTGTGGGGCTGTTTTTAAGCCACCTATATTTACACTTCTCACTACAATCCACAAAAATGATTTGAGAACAACAAGCTGAAGTCATCTCATTGCATCTGGGCTATCTGCCAGATGAGGGCAACGTCTGTCACAAGGCATCTCTCTTTCTCCTTTTTTACAGTGAACAATGCCACTGTTGCATCATTGCTGGGAGTGGGGAGGCATGGGGGTGGGATATGCTGCCTGTTTTAGACAGGAATGCCTCCCTTACACTGCAGTGTGTTTCATCCAACTACAGAGTGGATGGGGCCATAGTTAAACCATCAATCTTGGGCTGCACCTCTCAAAGGATTCCCCTCATTCCGTATGTTTTTTGGAGTTGGTAGAGGAAACTGGCTGCTCCTTGAAAAGTGTGCAATCTATACTTTTAAGTGTTTAAAAGTGAAGAAGAAGACTTTCTTCATTGTGTAGCATAATAGTGTACAGTGGGTGTTGGAAGCATAATGCTTGTGGGAGCACAGGAAATACATGATCACTGCATGTCCTGTCATGTTGCTTATCTGAATATTTTCAAAATTTTCCCTTACGTGTGTCTCATAATTCAACTTAGCTAAACTTGAAACCTACGTCATACACAGGTTTGATGGGTGAATTAGCTGGGATTATATGAATCATAGAATGTCTTTACCAGTTTTGTTGGTTAGGTTGCTGAAACATAACATTGCAGTTTCTAATATCAGTTAGTTTTAGCTTGATTTACCTCAAGGACTGTTTTAATGGGTCTGTGCTGTTTGTTTGGACACATTGCACTACTGTGGATTTTTAAGAGAGAAGGAATTCACAAGCATGCGTGATGATTGAAGCTTTTCATAGGAACATATGAAGCGGCTTCTTAGGAACTATTTAGCATTATGCCAGCCGATCATATCATTTAGTTGTCTTACAGCTTGTGTCAGGCAAGCTGAGTTGGAATATGTTCTTCATTTCCTCTCCCCTAAACTGACTATGAAGACACCCATAGAACCCATTCAAGAATGGAGTAGTTATACAATATAATTGCACATACTGCCTGTGCTCTGAAATCTGAGTTCACTTAGCTGCTTGAGCACAGCTCTAGGATTTTGTAGCCACCCTTCTGAACACTGCAATTCTGTGTCTGTGTGTCATATTTAATGATGCCCTTTGGAATTCTCTAAGGGGGAGAATTTTTATAGAATGCTTTGTTTTGTCTGAGTTCAAGGCAGAGATGGTGTCTCCGCCTCAAAACCCCAAATCACTCCTTTTGTTCTCATAGTTGCTGCTGCAACGGAACTCCTATTTTATTGAAGGCAAGCAAGTGAATGTCCCATCTAGATCATCCCCAGATCAACTTATAGTAAAGCCATTAACTCACCACTATATGTAAAAGAAGTCCCTTATTATCATCATCATCCATTATCATTGTTTTCTAGGAACAAAGGAGTTTGCTTTGTACTGAGTCAAACCAGTCGTCCATATCACCTATACTGACTGGTGGTGACTCTCCAGGGTTTCAGACAGGAGACTTTCTCAGATCTCTCTGGAGGCAGGGACTTCCACAGAGAGGGAGCCACCACACTTAAGGGTCTACTCAGGTGGATTCCAACTGGGCCATAAGGACATGCAGAACCACAAAGATGATCTCAGTGACCAGGCAGGTTGATAAAGAGAATCAGTGTGGTGTAGTTAGAGTGTTGGGCTTGGACTTGGGAGATCTGGGTTCAAGTCCCCACATGGCCATGAAGCTCACTGGGTGATCTTGGGCCAGTCACTGACTCTGAGCCTAACCTACTTGTGAAGTAAAATGGAGAGAAGGACCATCTAAGCTGCTTTGGGTTCCTTGCAAGAGAAAAAAGGTGAGATATAAGTGGAATAATAAAAATAATAAAGGAGAAGGCACTCACTCAAGTATCATGGCACCAAGTTGTTTAGGGCTTTCTGTACTAAGAACAGAATCTTAAATCTGGCCTGGTAGCAAATAGGCAGCTGGTTCAGTTCCCTCAGAAAAGGAGTTACATGTTGCAAAGCAGCCATTCCAGACAACAGCCAAGCTGCTGCATTCTGCACTAGTTGCAGCTTTCAGATCAGCCCCACATAGAGTGCATTTCAGTAATCCAGTCTTAAAGTTACTAACACTTGTACCACTGTGGACAAGATATCCCTGTCCAGGAGAGGCTGTAGCTGGCATACCAGTTGAAGATGATAAAAGGCACTCCACCATGTCCACTTGGGCTTCTAGTGATAATGATGGATTTAGGAATATTTCCCAGACTACAAACTTAATCTTTCAAAGGGAGTGCAACCCCAGGTGATAAGAACAGGTGATAAGCCTATCCCAGACTGGGGAACCAGTCACCCACAGGGCTTCCATCTTGATAGGATTCAGTTTCAGTTTATTTGCCCTCATCCAGCCCATCACTAAGTCTAGGCATTGATCCAGGACCTGCATAGCCTCACCTGATTCAGATGTCACAGGGATATAGAACTGTGTGTCATCAGCATATTGATGGCTCTTACCTCCAAATCCCCTAATAACCGCTCTCAGCAGTGTCATATAGATGTTGAACAACATTGAGGACAAGATGGTACCCTGTGGAACCTTGTAGCTCAATTGCCAAAGGGCTCAAGAATGGTCACCCAGTCTTACTCTCTGAACTCAATCCTGCAGCTAAAACTGGAATCACTGTATCCGGTGCCTCCCGTTCCCAATACACGGAGCCAATCCAGGAAGATACCATGGTTGATGGCATCAAAAGCCACTGATAGAGCAAAATTAATAGGGTCACATTTCTCCTTTCCCTCTCTCAATAAAGGTCATCCATCAGGGTGACCAAGGCTGATTTGGTCCCATAACCAGGTCGAAACCCAGACTGGAATGGGTCTAGATAATAAGTATCCTCCAAGAGTGCCTGCAGTTGCTTCACAATGACCCTCTCAAGTACCTTCCCTAAGAAGGGGACATTCATGACTGGGCAGTAGTTGTCTAATACCATTGGGCCCAGAGTGGGTTTCTTCAGAAGTGATCATACTACTGCCTCCTTAAGGACAGCAGGAACCATCCCTTCACACAAGGATGCATTTACCACTTCCTGGATCCACGTTGTGATATCCCCTCAGTTAGCTTAATTTAGCCAGGAAGGGCAAGGATTGAGTGGGCATGCGGTTGGTTGCATTGTTGCAAGTACCTTGTCCACGTCATCCGACCACAGCAACTAAAATTTATCCCCCAAAATTGGACAGATGGTGGAATCAGGCACCTCAACTGGAGCTATGCTAACAGCACCATCAAGTTTGCTGCAGAGATAAACGATTTTGTCCTTGAAGTGGAATGCAAAAAGGTTACAGCACTTTGTTGAACAGTCCAAAGCTCCATTGAGAGAGTGTTAAAAAAACCCTGGACCATGTGAAAGAATTCTGCTAGACAGCTACTTGAGGGTGCAATGGAGGTAGCAAAGTAGGCCTTATTTGCTGCCTGCACCACCATGCTGGAGACACAGTTATGTGCTCTAGAGTGTGCTCGGTCATCTTCTCTTCAAGTCTAACACTGTTTGCACTCTAGCCAGTGTCCAACCTATTTCATTGTCCTCAGCTCCCCAGTATACCAAGGAGCAGAGAGGGCTCTTTAGCGCCAGAGAGGGTACTCTGGTGCAATCGAGTGCAATCCCACTATTCCACAGTGAGACTAGGTTCTCAGCTGGATCACAAGGTCTCTCCAGTCCACTGGAAAATTCCCAAGAGCATTGAGAAATCCATTGGATTCTGTCAATTTCCTGGGGCAGACATAGTGTTCCATGTTGGTGCACCACTCCCAATTCAGAGTAGAGTCTAGTTAACAAGGACACCATTGTTTTGTTTTTGTTTTTTAAACTGAAGTCAGTCAATTGTGCACATGATGTTGATTTTTTTAAGGTGTGAGTGAATTTTCCTTTAATAAAATAAAAGTGGATGTTTAGCTCCTTGATCAATAGAAAGGATAAGCTGACAATAACTATGTATATGGAGCTAGGAATAAATACAACTGCTGAGACAAAGTTTGTGATTCCCAGGCAGGCCAGAGCCTTGTTGCTTCTCTATTTTGTAATGTTGTCAGCCTCCCCAAAACTGCAAATCCCATCACTCCCATCAAGCATGGCCATTGCAGTAATGGTAGTTACAGTCCCAACACATCTGGAGGCACCAAGTTGGGGAAGGCTGTTATAGGGCAAAAGTTTGCAAGGGTCCAGACTTTCCACTTGCAACAAATTGCTGACAATAGACACTGAATTTTAGGGCTTCTCTTTTCAATGTCACTGGGCTTCCCCCAGGCAGGCAAGGTGCACTGCAAATCCATGTGCATGTATATCACTGCTGGCTGCGAGCTTCCAAGTGAGAAGAGAAGGGTAATTTCTGTGCCAAATGAGTAATATTTGGGTCAGGGCAAAAAAAAACTTGGCAGGGAACTAATTGAGGGAGCCAAGGTCACTTCCTGCAACGATCACTCGACAGCCAAGCATGAAAGAACAAGAAGGGAGGATCTGTGCATGTGTGGGAGGGAGAGAGAGACCCAACAGCTGGGCTCCAGGGGTGGGGAGGGCAAGAAGGAATCAGCCGGTCTTCCTTTTACGTTTTTTTGTTAATTTGCTATTGAGTTATCAACCCTTTAGCACAGCTATTAAAAATAACCCGCTATTATTTCATCTGTAGATCATGCCTGCCCATCAGTTACATAGTTCTCTGTAGTCATTCCCATCCCTGGGTGTAAAATTATAGAACTACTCAAAGTGTGACCCTCCTCCTCCTCATCTTTGTCCTCCTCCACTCTCACTTGCTGTTTCAAGGGGCTGATCAGGAATGCATGTGGGCTTACACGCTCCCCGTTTTCTTTTGAACGGTTCCAGGGTAGCTGCATTGGAAAATGGAGTGAACACATCCGCTCCCTAACCCCACCCCCTTCGTTTCTGGAAAAGTACAGGACTTTGCTGAAGATGGATTAATTCCTCCTATTTCTCAGCCCCTCTCTCTCTCTCTCTCTCTCTCTCTCTCTCTGTTCTTTTCTTTCTGTAATAAGCCCCTTCAGTTCCCTTGCCTCATACACATATTTGCAGTTTTGCCTTTTCTTTCTGTCTCGCTGCTTTAGACCTGAACTCTCTTCCTGCCTTCGCTAACCCTACTGCACCTTTAGAGTTAACAGGCAGGCACCCCTTTGTTATATTTCCCTCTTGGGAGGGGGAAAGTGAAAGCATAACAGTTGCAACTTAATCCAAAGGGATTGCCATGTTAATCTGGTACAACAAAAGCACCTTTAAGCATCTTAAAGACAGACACATTTATCCTGGCATAAGCTTTTGTGGACTATAGCTGGCTATTGCTCATCAGTTGCATCTGATTATTTATTACATTTTCATACCGCTCCATAGCCAAAGCTCTCTGGGCGGTTTACATCTGATGAAGGGACTATGGTCATGAAGGCTTATGCCAGAATATTTGTGTGAAGTCGTAAAGGTGCTGCTCTGTGAACTTTATCCGTATGGAACTGTAAGGTAACTTCTAGGCCCTCTTCATGTCTGTCAGAGTAGCTAGGCACTATCATGCAAACCAGCCCAGTCAGAGGGTAGGTTTGCATGATCAAGGAAGGGATATAAGCCACAGTGGCTTATTTTCCCTCCCAGCGTATACCAATTGCAAGCCACCTAATTAGCACAATTGCCATCACTGGGTGCAGGTTGTTGTGACAAACCACCTTGAAACCCTAGAACAAGCTGTGGTTTTTAGGGTGGTTTGTAAACCACTCCAGCCAGCCACCCTCACAGGGTTCAGACATCACAACAACCCACACTTGGTGAGAGTAATTATACGGCTCACAACCGAGACATGCAGGGAGGGAAAATAAGTCATGGTGGCTTATATTCCCTCCTTGATCTTGCAAACCTGCCCTCTGCCAGGGCTGGTTTGCATGATCATGGCTAGGGAAATAAGCTACTTTGTCTTATTTCCCCCGCTGTACGTGCCAGCAAAATTAGCATAGTCATGTCATACGAACCTGGCAAGGATGGCTTGTTGCCATGGGAAACAAGTCATTCAGAACCCATGAGCTGTTGTAGGGTTCTGAGTAGCTTGTTGCCATGGCCAGGTTCACACAGCACAGCAAGCTGCGCTGCTGAGAGTAATTATGCTAATCCCCCCAGCAGACAACCAGCATGCGCAGAGTGGTCAACAAGCCACCTTGGCGTATTAACAATCCAGCAGTAGAGCAAACTAGGTCTCCAGGCCTGTCTCCAGGCCAGTTTATACATCATGCTAAGCCACCCCAGGGCTTAGCGGTGCATGCAGGCAGCCATTTGAACATTCAGGCCATAACCTTAGCTTCTTGGGTCATGCTAACCAGGCGAGGGTGGGTTGTTGATGTGGTTAACAAACTACCCATAATACATGGGGCTGTTTTAGGGCTATGGGTGTTTGGTAATCACACCAACAACCCACTCTCACCAGGTTCTTCTTCGTGGTCTCTGTGCATCACACATATGGGCTCGCGCCGACGCCGAGCCTACTTCCGGGAAACTTCAATAGCTAGATAGAGTTTTGGCGGGAACCCCTCCCCCCCACCATCCTATCGCGCATGCTCAGGGTTCCCGCTCTAACTTACCTCAGTTCTTCTTCGACCGCTTCGCTGTAAGCCTCGCGGGAGACTTCGTCTGGTTTGTAGAACCTGTGAAAGAAGAATAGTTTAATAGAGTTAATATAGTTAGATAGAGTAGTTGTTTGTTTGTTCGTAATTAGTTAGGTCTAGTTTAAAAAAAAAAAAAAAAAATTTTACTACAGTTTTATAAAGTTACTTAATTATATCTCTCGTTGGAGATTAGCTGATCTGCCAACGCAGTTCGCCATCTTATGGCGAAAACCGCACTATTCAAGCGGTGCTCCCGGTGTAGGGCAAAAATCGGCCTCACCGACGGCCACGCGCTCTGCCTGTTCTGCCTGGGTGAGACCCATATCGTTGATTCCTGTGCGCACTGTATGCGCTTTTCCAGGCAAACTAGAAGAAACAGAGCTGACAGACTCCGCAGCCTTTTGTGGTCTAAGGCTCTTTCCGCTGTGGATCAGCCCCGACCACCAGCAATGCAGGGAGCGATTTCTGGGGAGAGCCGAAGCCTCTCGATCCCAGCATCTCCGGCTTCCCCCCAGACTCGGGCAGAGGCGCTGGCATCATTATCAGGTTTTTCACCCTCCTCGTCTCCTCCTCCGGCTAAAAAGACGAAAAAGTCGAAATCTTCAAAAACGCTCCCGTCGACAACGAAGACGCGACCGTCTTCGAAACCGTCGGCCGTGAAAAAGTCGGTGTCGCGCCCCGCATCGGTACCGCCCTCGACAGTGAAAGTGGTGGCGATGGTACATAAATCAGCTTCGGTGCCGACACAGTCTTCGACATCGAAGCACCGTACGCTATCTATAGGGTCAGCCTCGCAATCGTCTCAACGAGCAGAACCCTCTCCGACTGCATCGACGTCGAAAAGACGTACCCCGTCGGTGTCGTCGTTGCTACGCACGCCTCCAACCCCGGGGATGCCGCCGCACCATCAACCAGCGCCCTTATCGCCGGCGCTTTCGCTACCGTCTCCAGGACCTATTCTTATTGCGTCCGATACCGAGCGCTCGGTACCGCCGGAACCACCGCAACCGACACAACGGGAAAGTCATCGCCGTCAATCTCAACGGTCTCGACGCCGGTCCTCGACGTCGATGTCTCGGTCCCGATCAAGATCCCGCGACTGGGACGTTTGCTCTGACCGCTCTCGTCCATCGGAGCACGGTCGATACCGATATGACCCGTACACTGGAAGGCGGCTTCGACAGGGGCAATCCCCTCGGGGGCTCCAAGAAGTACACTCTCCTCCACCAGTCCCTCCGCGTAGAACGACTTCGCTGATCCAACAAAACCTTCGACGGCGAGAACACTCGGCAGCGGTGGCGCCTCCGGCTTGGGATCGAGCTTCGCCTGCTGTTCGACACCGAGAGCCGTCGCAGTCCTTTGAAGACTATGTTTCTGATTCCTCCTCGGAACCATCGCCACGCCCCTCAGAACCGTCTCCGTTAGACACGGTCGGTACAGAGGACAGAGCGTCACCGACGATGGAAATGGGCAGTTTTTCGGAGCAAATGCAAAGGCTTGCTCAGTCCCTCAATATTGAGTGTCAACAACCTATTGACGACTCGGACGATGGCATTTACGATGTCATGTATGCTGAACCGTCCCCTCAATTAAACTTGCCTATGGTGAAAGCCCTTTTAAAGACATTAAAGCAGTCTTGGGAACACCCTGCCACTGTTGGCCCGACTTCAAAAAGATTGGATGCAATCTATAAAGTAAAGCAAGCGCAGGCACCTTTTTTATTCCAGCATCCCAAGCCGAACTCGGTTGTGGTCGAGGCGGCGCAGAGCAGATCTGGCAGAACGCATTCCGCCCCCACGGACAAGGAGGGTCGGAAATTAGACTCTTATGGGCGACGCATTTACGCGTCTACATCATTGGGCATAAAAGTCACCAATTATATGGCTTTGATGGCGCGCTACCAGCTGTTTCTTTGGGAGAAAATTTCATCGCTAACCGACTATCTCCCCGATGATCAACGGGAACTTGCTCGCGTTTTTCAATCAGAAGCCGTCAGATTATCGAAGCAGGAGTTAACAACGGCACGCCATCTAACGGACTGCGTCTCCAAGGCAATGGTCGGAGCGGTGGCATTACGCCGTCACGCGTGGCTGCGCTCTGCAGCACTGCCACAAGAAACAAAAAATCGTATTGAAGACCTTCCATTTGATGGAGAAGGTCTTTTCAATTCAGAAACGGATGCTGCAATGGATACCCTGCACAAAGCCAGGATGACGGCTAAGAAAATGGGTTTCCAACCAACCCAGCAGCCATATAGGCAACGTAAATGGTACAGACCAGTTCCATACAAGCCGCAGCAACAACAAGATAGAGGCCAGCGCTATCAATCTGCCTCGGCCCAGTCGTATCAGCAACGAAAATCGTCGAACCGGTTCCAACAACGCAATAAACAGCCACCATCGCACAAGCGTCGTCTTTGACTTGACGCCGTCCATGCTAGACGACCCAGCAAACAGGCTCCAACCTTTTCTGCACACTTGGGCGTCAATAACAACAGATGCTTGGGTATTGAACATCATTGCAGAGGGTTACAGAATGGAATTCGTAGTCCCTCCTCCGCTTGGTATCATAAAGTCCACGCCACCATCGTTAGCTCTCGCGCAGGAATCCGCCAATCTGCTTCGCAAGGGAGCTGTCACGAAGGTGAAGACATGCCATCTGCGTGCCGGGTTTTACTCCCGGTATTTTACGATACCAAAAAGGGACGGGGGACTTCGTCCCATTATGGATCTCAGAGCTTTGAACAAGTTCATACAACCCAGGAAGTTTCGAATGATTACCCTCGCATCAGTTCTTCCCATGCTAAGAAACGGCAACTGGTTCACTCTAATAGACTTGAAGGATGCTTATTTTCACATCGCTATTCATCCTTCACACCGGCACTACCTGAGGTTTGTCATAGGAAGCCAGGCGTACCAGTTCTCAGTCCTTCCTTTCGGCCTAAAGTCAGCGCCAAGGGTGTTCACCAAGTGCATGTCGGCAGTGTGCGCACACCTTCGGTCAAACAACATCGATGTATACCCGTACCTGGACGATTGGCTAATCGTCTCCACCACCAGAAGCCAGGCGCGGGCCGATGTCCACAAGGTTATCACTCTTCTCTCGTCTCTGGGTCTGCAAATAAATTACAAAAAGTCCATCACTCAACCATCGCATCGAATACAATTCATAGGAGTTATCCTAGATTCCACGATGGGGAAAGCGTTTCTTCCGGTAGACAGAGCTACAGTCCTAAGACAGCTGGCAACAAGGCTGAGATCCCGGCACCGGATTTCGGCTTTCCAGATTTTAAGGCTGTTGGGATTAATGGCGGCCAGCGTGTTTGTCGTAAATTGGGCACGACTTCGCATGCGGCCTCTCCAACAGTTCTTGCTCAGGCATTACTCCTCTCTGCAAAACCCACACAAGTTGATACTTACCATTCCGCTGACCGTAAAGAGTTCGCTCCGCTGGTGGACGGACGGGCACAATCTTTCTCGGGGCATGCCATTTGTCGCTCGAAGGCCGTCTCGCATAGTTACAACCGATGCATCGCTAGCAGGGTGGGGTGCTCACCACGACAATCTAGTAGCACAAGGAAGATGGTCACCTTCAGAAGCTCGCCTACATATAAACATATTGGAACTTCTGGCAGTGAAAAAGGCTCTACACGCTTTCTCTCCTCAACTAAAAGGGCACCATGTCCAAATCGTAACGGACAATACCACGGTCGTGTGGTATTTGAACAAGGAGGGAGGGACGCGATCGCATCACCTCCTTCATCTTGTCATGGACATTCTGCACTGGGCCATTTCCCACAACATGATCCTATCTGCGCTGCACATTGCAGGAACCGAGAATACCATAGCGGACGAGCTCAGCAGGTCTTTCAACAACACCCACGAATGGGAGCTCTCCCCTCGTGTCCTGGGTCGCCTACTTGCTCGTTGGGGATACCCCGACGTCGATCTTTTTGCCACGGCTACCAACGCAGTGTGTCCAGCGTACTGCTCCAGAGCAGGCATAGGGGAGGCGTCGTTGGGGGATGCCAGTCCTTATCAGAAGGAGTAAAAGTTATTTTAGAGGCAGCACGTAAGCCATCCACTAGGCTATCATACAATAGCAAATGGAAGCGCTTCCAGGATTATGCGCGGCTCAATGACTTTGACCCTTTGACAGCGGGCTTACCCAACATCGTTTCTTTCCTTTATTCGTTGCACTCGAAAGGGCTAAAGCCGGCATCCATTCGGGTGTACCTATCCGCCATTGCGGCCAACCATGGGTTAGTGGGCGGATTTTCAGTATTTACACATCCCATGGCACGGGCGTTTTTGAAAGGCTTAAATAATTTGTTTCCCACTGTCCGCCCGGTAGTCCCACAGTGGAGTCTATCATTAGTTCTCACAGCCCTCACGTCAAAACCCTTTGAACCGTTAGCCACGACAGATATTCGATTGTTAACACTTAAAACTGTATTTCTGGTTGCTATCACGTCCGCTAGGCGTGTTTCGGAGTTGGCAGCGCTACTTATAGACCCTCCCTACTTGCAGTTTTTTCGGGATAAGGTGGTGCTGAGGCCAGACCCTATGTTTGTTCCTAAAGTTTCCTCAGTATTCCACGTGGGTCAGGATATCGTTTTACCAACATTCTTCAAGCCCTCGTCAGACCCTTTATCTTCAACGTTACATGCGTTAGATGTCAGGAGATCGCTAGCTTTCTATAAGTCCAGGACGGAGGATTTTAGAAAATCTCGCAAGTTGTTTATTTGTTATGGAGGAGTGTCTAAAGGGCTGCAGGTTTCTCCGCAGCGCATATCCAAGTGGGTTGTAGACACCATTGCACTCGCCTACCAGATAGCAAAGCAAGAACCACCGTTTCGTTTGACAGCGCATTCCGTTAGGGCTCAGGCAACATCTTCGGCCTTGCTGCATGGAGCTTCGCTGACTGATCTCTGTAAAGCAGCCACCTGGACTAATGCTTCCACGTTTGTAAAGCATTATCGCCTAGATGTGAGAGCTAGACGGGACGCCTCTTTTGGAAGAGCAGTCCTCTCCTCGATTTGTCAATGACCAAACAGCGTGCCTACCCACCTCCGGTAAGTCTTTGCTTGTTATTCGCCCATATGTGTGATGCACAGAGACCACGAAGAAGAAATGCAGGTTGCTTACCTGTAACTGTAGTTCTTCGAGTGGTCATCTGTGCAGTCACACAACCCACCCACCATCCCCTCTTGGCATCGCTGTTGTGACGTCAAGTTGTGTCGCCATGCTCGTATTGTACATTGGTATACTTAATGCCTTAGTTGCGAGGCCAAGCGGTCTCAGAGAACTGAGGTAAGTTAGAGCGGGAACCCTGAGCATGCGCGATAGGATGGTGGGGGGGAGGGGTTCCCGCCAAAACTCTATCTAGCTATTGAAGTTTCCCGGAAGTAGGCTCGGCGTCGGCGCGAGCCCATATGTGTGACTGCACAGATGACCACTCGAAGAACTACAGTTACAGGTAAGCAACCTGCATTTCCCACGACACAGCAAGCTGTGGCTGGGCTCTGAATAGGCAACCTGGTGTTCATAGGTGTTGTGGCACATTATGGCTTAAATAAGCCAAAACAAGCTACTGTGAATGTGCAAACTCAATCCCCTTCTCCCTCTAATGGTTTCCCAGTTTCAAAATTATTGTAGCAATCAACTTTAGGTACTATCCCCATCCCTGCCTACTCCCAGACATTGGTAAAAGAAACTATATAACCTTTGGTTCTCAAATATTAGGGAAGAAACTCTGAGTGTGTGTGTGCGCATGTATACACACATGTATTTTAATGAATTGCTATTTAGTGTGTAATGTATTTGGGACTTTTGATGCTTTAAAATAAAGTTATTGAAAAACACCTATGGTGTTGGATTACATCACCTTGTTTAATGTTTGCTCAGATGTCCAAACGTGTGTGCCTAAGTCTAGAAAATGTTGGTAGGAAGTGTGGTTGGAATACCTCCGTCAGCATCCTCCCCATGGAAACCAGAAGCGCTTCTTGTCTGGGAACCAATGCCAGTCACGTCAGCCTTGCCTGTTAAAGCAGCTGACATCATAGATTTCTCAGACTGTGACTGAATTGTGGTACCAGGCAGTGTCTGTTGCAGAACTGAGGCTCCCTGCTTAGCCGTTTTTGAACAAATGTGTATTGTGTGCATTATACATAAAATACAATCACTGAAAACTAATCTGTAATGGTGGGGAGCACTTTCTATGTATGTGTGTGGGCGGGATGGAAGGGGAACTCCATTTCACTATGAGAATCAAGAAAAATTAAAGTAGTCTGAAAATAGACCTGCATAGCTGCACTGTGTATTCTCAATTAACCTGGATTAATTTAAAGTGTGTGTCTTTGAGCACTGCTAATATTCTTGCTATTATGGTCAAAACACTACCTGCATTACACTCTATATAGTGTGAGAGCTTGAGAGACTGTGTAATCCAACATGTGTAACAGGTGAATATAACAGATGGCGACATAATCAGATTCAGTACAAACTCTTGAGTGCTTCGGGCTTTATAAATTAGGATGTAAAGGGTCTGATCTTTATCACTAAGTACTTGGACCAAGCTGGTGGCCCATTGACCACAAAGGTGCCCCATGCAAGACTGTGACTTTCCTTTGTCACAGTTGGCTTCCTGGTTAAAGCCTTAACAGGAAAAGGAGAACTGGTGTGGTGTAGTAGTTAGAGTGTTGGACTGGGACTTGGGAGATCCAGGTTCTAGTTCCCACTCAGCCATGAAGCTCACTGGGTGACTTTGGGCCAGTCAGCTTAACCTACCTCACAAGCTTGTTGTGAAGGTAAAATAGCCAGAAGAAGGAGGACCACGTAAGCCACCTTAGGTTCCTTGCAAGAGGGGAAAAAGCAGGATATAAATGTAATAAATAATATGGGGTAAAATCCAACATAAGTCCTACTTAGAATAGATCCATTGAAATGAATGAGACTTCTTTTAGTCATGATTAACGTCTCATTCATTTCATTGGGTCAACTGAAAGTTGGATTTTACCCATGGATATAATTTTGTGAAACTTCCAGCAGAGTTTTCCAGCTCTCTTAAACTTTTAATTAACAGAAACCAAACTGTACTAACTAGTATTAGTTTGCCTTTAGGAATAGACAGACATATGGCAAGCAGTGTTCTTTGTAATAAAACCTCCCACTCAGTAGTTGGCTGCTCATTCAGTATATGTATGGTCTAGTGCCAGAAACATTTTTACCCTTCTGATTTAAGGGAGAAATAAGTTCGTCATCAAATTCTGAGCAGCAGAGAAGGGCTGTGATGCATTTACAGCAGAATCCTCTGCATATCTACTCACCAGTAAGCCCTAGTGAGTTCAGTGGAGCTTACTCCAAGATTGCAGCCTTGGTTTCAGTAGACAAGATCTTTCGCCTCTCCAATTTAAAGCATCTTCCAACATCATACAAGAGACTAAAAACAAAACTAAATAGTTCAGTTCAAGATGTATTTTAACGGTTGTAGAAAAGTGAGCTGCTTCTTGACTGCCATGAAGAAGAATTATCCTGTCAGTCTAGAACTGTTGTCCCCTTACAGTTACCGAATCAAGGGAAGAACTTAATTTAGTAGTATGCAAATTCCTATAGTTCTGGGACCAAATTATTCTTGAAGGGCCTCCATGTGCTTTCCTGCCCACTTTTGGGTCCTCAGCAGGGCTGTGCTTACGTAGAGATGCTGACCATGTGAACCAGTCCTCATATATAGCAGCAGCAGATATATTCACATATTACTGTCAACTCCTCTTCCCCTATGCTATCTTAACGATTAATTTGAGCCAGGACTTGGCTCCAGAACCTCTGGGATCAGTCTTGGAATCTGCTGTACATGCTAGAGCCAGGGTAGGCATGGGGCCCACACCCCAGCAGGAGCCCACTGACAAGAGCCTCTTGGACTTGTTCCTCCTTTTCACCATTGCACCTGTGTGTTTACCTCCCTTTTGCTTTGGCCCAGGCAATGGTGGTGATGAGAAAGAGGACCAGTAAATGCCACTGCCTGCTTGCTCACTGGCTCTCTGCCTGTCAATCAAGCAAGTGGAAGCAATGAGGAAGAGGAGGAGCAATAGCAGCTGGTGACAAGGACGATGAGAAGGTAGACTCACTCAGGGTCTATTGAGAGTATCCTGGGCGGATCTACACTACTGCTTTATAATGGTTTTGACAAGTGTGTGGGCCCAGGAGACATGCCATATATCATTTTCAAACCATTTTCAAAGTGTTATATCTTGCTGGATGTAGATCTGAGCCTGCTGTAGGGCCCTCAAAAACCTGGAGCTGGCACTGGCTAGAGCTCAACTTTGGATTGATCACATTGTGTGCACATTGAGTGCACATGCTGCATTTCTTTTACCCCTGCAATCCACACCTTCCCCAACAACTCTAGGATTAGGGGGCATGGCTCAGAGGGTATGCCTTCCCCAGCACCACTTCTAAGAAGTTAACCACCACTTCTGCTATTGGTCTCCTCCTATCCATCAACATTTTTAAGTTAGACATTTGTGAGACAACTTTTCCCCAGCAGTCTTAGGCCACTTCACTTCTTGATATAATTTGTTTTCATCTGTTTGGAAAAGTGGCATACATTTTACAGTATGGTATAAACAAAATATTGGATATTTTCTCCTTTTATGGTCTATTCTGATCTTGTTGCCCAAGCTCCCTTCAGTTTTACGTAAGTGCTATGACAACCTAGATTTATAGCCTGTGATACACAGAAAAAATACTTTCAGGAATGAGTACATTCCTCTCAGTTGGAGTGAATGTTGTCAGGAAGGGAAGATTAAAAAAAAAAAAAAAAAGACACGTCACTGACACCATGCTGAATGATTGCTGCTCAGACAAGTCGGATGGTGTTAGGCAAAAAGAGCAAGCAAACTCTGTAGGCATTTGAGGAACCCTGCAACTTTTAGACCTGGTTCTCACATAACAAGAAGCCACCATGGGGGAATTCGCTGCAGGATTTCTTGCTGCAGCAGCCACCATCATTTTGAATATTCTAGTTGCAGTGGGGGTGCACTGCAGCTTCTCATTACATGTGAACCCAAGAAGGGTGGTTTGTTGAGGTGGGTGACAAGTCAACCAGAACCTATGGGCTGTGCGGGTAGCTTGTCAATGACCCAACCTCACTGGGTTCACACATAACAACAAGCTATGGTGCCCCTCACAGCAGCTCAGATGTTCAAAATGGTGGCCACCACCACAAGAAGAATTCCCACAAAGAAATTCACCCACAGTGGCTTCCTCTTACATGAGAACTTGGCCCTATTTTGCTTCTGAGGCTGCCCTTGTGACTTGTAAAATAGAATGACATGTTTTCTTCTAGGGTGATCTTCCTCATCCTGGTGCCCTCCAGATGTTTTGTACTACATCCCCCATCATCCTTGACCATTGGCCATGCTGATTGGGACTGATGGGGGTTGTAGTCCACATCATGTAAAGGGCACTACATTGAAGAAAGATACTTTATGGGATATGGGCACCTAATTTTATATAGCAGGGTTAAGTCATCCCTACACATCATCTTTCCCAGGAAGATCACTGGGATGAAGGGAATCTCACCCTCATCCCAGCAAGCCTACTCACCATCGTTGTGATGGGGCAAGATCAAAGTCTTTCCCCACCTGAGCAATCAAGAGCAGGATGGGCATGGAAGCTTTGTGTGTGGGAGAGCTCACATGTGCATGGACCCCAACCAACCACTCAACACCACATGTGGCCCTTAGTGCCATAAGGGCTGCCTACCCCTGCTATAAAGGCTCCAGGGATATCACATTATATGGTCTTTTGAAGCTTCAGTATCAAAGAAACAATGTGCTTAATAGGTTGGATCCAGAGTTTACTTCCACTGGTGGTAGCATTCCCTGAATGGAGTTCCGCTTGGAGTACTTCCACCGGTGGAAAGAGGGGGGAGTTGATTTTTGCCAGTACCCCGCTACTCCTGCAGTCGCTGCTCCAATGTAATACCATGTTTCTGTTAGTAGTCAAAGTAATTGAAAGCAAGGCGCAGGAGGGAGTGCATGAGGATCAGGGAAGGCAGCTGTCACTAATGTCACAAAACAAGGGAGAAGTTATAGATGTCAATATATTTCAGGTCAGCCTGAAATACGGCCAGTGAATCCTCACAGGGCTCTTTGCCCTATATAAGGCATTTTTAGAAACAGGAGGTGTTAACTTTTTCTAACCCCCCCCCCCCCCCAATGTTTAGGAACTAAGTCTACCAGAAATTTATTCCTATCCCCTAAAATGTGATGTTGCCTCCAAAACAATTAAGGTCAGTGCTTAAGAAATTTATTTTTTTGAGTTCTCTTTTCTCATGTTTTCAAGGGTCCTAAGTCAGGAGGTTACATGGCCACTGCCAACCCCTGTTTCCCTAGCCATGTCTTATTTAGAAGAGAAGAAGAAGGGAAGAACATGATGTGTTGTTTATTTAGTATTGAATTCTATTTATATCTCGTCCTTTAAAAATATATATATCCCAGGGTGGGTAACAATATTAAAACAATAAAATACAGTAAACAATATTAAAATAATAAAAACCCATCCAGTAAAATCCATCGCAATGCAGAGAGAAACAACTATATCACAGATACCCAGTCATATTTCACTGACCACTAATAAATGCCCCAGAAAATAAATGGGACTTAGTTTGGCTCTGAAATACCAGTAAAGTTGATACCAGATGTCCCTCTTGGAAGAGAGTGTTCCAGAACCTGGTTGCCATCACAAAGAAGGTACTTCTTTGATACTACCACAGAAGTGCAGTTTGGAGTCCACAGATCTCTGATAACATTTAGTTAAGCCCTAAGGGCTTAGAAAAAACAGATCCCTGCATTTCTACCATGGGTTCACCATGTCATTTCTGTAATGTTTAAAGGGTGTTCTTCTAGTGTCTGAAATTACCCGGGAAACACATCCACAAGATGTTCTCGGCCATGTTTCCAGTGTGTCTTCAGACTCTTGCATATCTTTCAGACATCAAAGAAAAGGCAGTGGGGGCCAGTGATGTATCTGTTTTTTGCAATAATGGGCCTGTTCAGACAACATGCTAAGCCATGGTTAGACCACTAACCTTTTTGCAGCAAGTAGTTAGTGAGTGTGTTTAAACTGTGGTTATGTAGGCATCATGGTTAGGAATGGTTCACGAGACTCACTAAGCCATAATGGTTAGCTCAAAATTCTTAATCATCATGATTTAATATGTTGTCTGAACAGGGCTAATGAGTGAAGTGGTCCAAATATGTAGTATTAGGTTTAGAAAACAATGAAGCAAACTTTAGCTCAACTTAAGCGCTAATAATTAGGGGCAGAATGCAGCGCTTGTCACAGCACTAATGTAAACCAGCTGTAGCACAACATCATCAGGGAAAGGGGGGAAATGGCAATTTGCCACTGAAATTTGGGGGCAAATACTGCTTTTTCCGTTGGCTAGCAAGTGCTAATGGCATTGCGCTGGTGTTATTCACAGTAGCTCAACATAATTAGCGCTAGCACTGTGACCGCTGACCACATTAGATCAGTGTGACCGCTGCTGCAGAGAAATTTAGTTAATAGAATGCATCGTGGTTTGTAACCTACAATAATAAAATGATGGTTGCCTTATTTCACTCGTCTTTATTAAATTATTCTGTGTTGAGTTGCATCGTTAAACTATTCTTTTGTTCCAGTGCATGGTATTGTGCTATTCGTATATATAGCACACACTCTCTTAAACTTCCCTTCCCCCTTTGTTTAAATGGTTTGAATATTTATTTCTGTTTGGCTGAGGCCCTAATGAAATACTGTGTGCCTGTGATGGGGAGCTTCCTAGAAATGTGCCTTCTTAGAGTGAAGACTATTTCCAAGAACTGCAAGAATAGCGTGCAACACTTTGTATAAGTTACAGTTCCGATCCTTTATCTTGTCATGCTTGTCTGAGTAACGGTGAATCCTTAATGGATTATCTAAGTCTTGGATTCTAAGTGGCTATTTAATGTCAGCTAGACTACTTCCCTAACTTTTAACAACAGAAGCATAATGTAATTTAGAAACTAGAGCATCACTCATATATCCATGATCTTTGTACAGCTATATATATATATATATATATATATTCATATTCCTTTCTTTTTTCTTCAAAACAAATCTTGGATTAATCTTCCTTTATATTTTGAAAACTTGAATCTGTGGACACTTTGTGCTTCAGTTTACAGTGGTCTTCTGGTTTACCATGGCAGTTTACATAGAAGATAATATTTAGTGCCATTGTTCACATTTCATTGGGAGATTTTTATTTGTGTTAAAACATGCAAAACATTTCCCCACTCTTTCTCCCATCTACCCAAAATGAGTCTTTGGCTTGGTTGGTAGATAAAGAACATCTGACAAAAAAGTCTTTTGTGTCTGCTTGGCAGGAACAATAAAACAAATTGAATATAATTTTAGCTGTGCAATTGCAATGGATACTGGTTAATTAGTTTTCTCATGATTTCCCACTTTGTATTTTCTCTGAGCAAGGTGAAACTGAAGAACTTTAAATCCTGGCTACATCTAAAGTAAACAAAATTGTTCTTTACATCATTATAGGAAGCTGCGGAGCTTATTGCTCCTAAAGCTATCATTTAGTTGGGATACCTAGAAAGCATTTTTAAAAAAGAAAAGAAAACAGAAAACCATAGGAGAGCACTGTTGTTCACAAGTCCTGCTTGTGATCTACCTAGAGGCATTTGGTTGGCCATGAAACTGGACCTTGGACTAGATTGTCCTTGTATGTAAGCCCATAAAAGTTACTAGCCCCCAATAAAACGTTGGTCTTCTGGGGGCTGGTCAGATGCATTTCTGTGGTTGTTGCAGGGGAGGGGCTTCCCTCTCTAGCAGCCTACTTGGTTTCTGTGCATGATGTGAGGAGGCCAGAGCAATCCATTCCTACTCCCAAGTCCACTCACTTTTCTGCATGGAAATTAAACAATATGAGCGTTGCCTCTAATTCTCACCTTCAGTTAGTTTCCACATCAGTTTTCCGTAAAATGTCTCCTGTTTACATCCAAACATTTATTAGTCAGAGATTGCTATCACGGTAAGAGGAAGCATGGTGCCTGAGGAAATAAGATGCATGTGCTAAATTGCACCTTTGTGGCTATGTAATGGCAGGGGGAAGGAGAAATGAACAGGGAACATATGGAGATTGAGGTAGGCTGAGCTTTGCTGGAATGAAAGTTAAAAGTACTATTAAAGGGCTGATAAAACTTAATTCAGAACATCCTGACCTTCGCATAGCATGCAGTCATTTTTTAGTTTTGCCTTATGTTGCCTGTTCTCATTCTTGTGTTGCCTGCTTCCCCCCCCCCCCCCCAATCCTGGACATGCCACTACAGCTGCTATCACCAAGTCTACTGACAAGTTTGAGTTTGGGGGGGAAATTGAAATGAATTTTCTTTCTCCCCATCTCCTTGTGCAGATGGGTAGGGGGAAATTTTGGCATGAAAACAGGAGGGGAAAAGCTCAAAAGAAAACCCCTCCTAAAGCAGAGCTGCGTGACTTACCTGGAGGTAAGTCAATCACACATACATCCATACCTGTGCTAGGAAAAGGAATGGCTCAGTTCAGGCAACACTTTAGTCAATGCAGTGTGAAAACTCCACTCAACGGTTGAGCTTTTAGGAGGTATTCCCCACGCAACATGTTCTAACTCCACCGTTGTGTGACTGTGGGTTACCGTGGAGTTGAGTAAAATCCATTATCCACCCTCTCTCCTCCCCCAGTCCTCCTGATGTTATCCCATCAGCCCTTGCTGCAAAAATCACAACCCTGGTGGCTCTCCTAAAGTGGCACTCACTCCTTTCTTCGTTCTTGCCAGGGAACATTGTAGCCAGTGGGAAAAGTCAACTCAATGCAACGGAAAACTCCACGGAGCTCTCCACACAACATGCAACACAACAGTTGTGCAGGAACTCTCCTCTGCACAGTGTAGATATTCTGCGTATTGTGTTCCCAAAAAACTCCACCGTTGCGAGGTGTTTTCTCACCACATCACACATTTCTCAACAGTGGTGTAAAAATTCCACTATGGAGTTCTAAAACCACCATTGAGAAACGTGTTGTGTGAACTGGACCAGTGTCTCTATATAACTCTAGATGCTAAATCACATTCAGTTTATATAGGAAGAATAGCCACCTTCTTCAAAGTTGCTGTTAAAGAGCCTTTTCTAACCAGATCCATTTCCCCCCTTACCCCAACCCACCCCCACTGCAATCTGGAGAGAAAAGGAGTTGGCATCTTGGACAACCTGAAAGCAAGTTGCTGGGAATTTGGGGAAGTGGGGATTCCGAGCAGGGAACCCCAAAGGTTCAGGGCAACCCTAGGGATACCCTTGCTAGAGCGGTGACCTACAATCTGTTTCCCCATCTGTCAGCTGTGCAAGGCTGTCAAAAAAGCCGTGCTACAGCATAGCCTTGAACAGCTGACAGGTGGAGAAACAGGTTCCCTCATATATGTAATGTACAAGGGAGCAGCCAAGGCAAGCCCTTATATTTTGGAAACCCACAGTTGCACAAGTGTGCAACTGCGAATGACCAAATAAAATAAATAAAAAGTCCATGTGTGCTTATAAATCCAAGCTGGGAAAATACAAACAAATATCCCCGACCCTGCTTTTGTGCAGAAATTAAACAAATACATAAAAGGGGGCTCTGACTGCACTTGCGATCGGAGTGGGGACAGAGGGCTTGGCAGGAGCCGTGGGGTGGGTGGGCAATGGTAGCTTCTCCGAAATGCCATTTGGATACTTTGGAGGGGCTGCAGCTAGCAAGGCAAAAGGGACACTGGTAGCAGCTTGGTTATGATCCTGAAAAAGCTATTGGAGCTGCACTCAGAAGAGTGGCAGAACCTCCTGCTGTTCTTCCTGAATGGGGCCACAATTGTGGCCAAGCTACTGCCAGTGCCCCTTTCGCCTTGCTAGCACAGCCTTTTACCCACAATGTGTTGGCATATCTGGGTTTGGATGACACACCAACCCATCGTTTGTAAAACAACTCCTATAACATACCACTGGAAAAACAAGCCACCCTGGTAAAAATGATCTGGGTTCATACAGCATGCTAAACCACCATGGGTTGTTAAGGCAAACCAAGTGCACACAATTAGCCACTCTGAAACAAACAAGACTGACAAACCACTGCAGGTTGATGTGTCTTGGAAATTAGGTCAGTGGCCTGATTCACACAGTCACGGCTGGGGAAATAACCATGGTGGCTTATTTTCCGTCACCCCAGGTGCATAATTGCCCTCAGCAGCAGAGCTTGTTGTGTCATGCGAACCCAGACAGGTTGACTTGTTGCCATGGGTAAAAAGCCCATACTACCAAGGATAATCCCCCAGGCGCACGACCAGCATGCCACTGAGCTTATTAACCATCCTGTGATCATGCAGTGCAGGCCTGTGTCTGGGTCTTCTTATTTTCTACATTAAGATAGGACCACTGGCACTGCAAGAAATCTGCGATTCTTCACATATGGTATTCCTTCTATTATTAAAACAAAAAACACCATCCTGAAGCTATTTTCCAAGTTCCCAACAGCTAGATTATATTGGTCTGAAATAAAATGTAATCATGAGGCTATAATGTCCTCAGTGTCTACTTTCTTGAGTCGTCATCTTCAATCAATCGGAACATGAGGCAAAGTCCATATTGGAGCACCTGCACACAACCACTCGCCAAACGCCTATTATAGAGAGAAGAATTGCCAAGGAATGTTTGGCCTTTGTTTAGGGAAAGGGAGACGCCCTCATTTCAGCAAATGCTAAAGCTTAAGGAGAGTGAAACATAACAGAGTCTGATATTGATTACTTCCAGTCCCTATCTGAGGTCCATGGAACAATAATTAAATATCAATTATTGTTCAAAGAACGGAAGACTTCTCTAATGAAGAAATATTACATTAATTTATTCTGAACACTAGGCCCTGAGCCTACTGCCAAGCAGCACAGGAAAGGTAAAATATTCCACCTGTTTTCCCTTCCGCCTAACACCTATCCACTTACACTGTTCTTAGCTGACAATGGCAGCTCTCATTGTGCTGCTATGTTGCATTTCCCTACCCAGGAAAGGAGTGCTACAGGTGTTGTGTACAAAAGCACATGAGCTGTGAGCAGGCACAGGTTGCAGCCACTGCTAAGTTATGGGTGGGTCTAATCTCTGTGCTGGCAGAAGAAAAGAATGGTGACTGCGGGTAGCGATAGCCCCCTTCTGTGTTTTCCCAAGCATGGCAGAGCACTTATTTACTGTCTGTGGATATGCACCAGGGCCTTCCAGATGTTTTTGACTACAACTCCCATCAGCCCCAGCTAGAATGGACATTGGTAAGAGGTTATGGGAATTATAGTCCCAAACATCTGGAGGGCACCAAGTTGCCAACCCTGACATAACCATATTCTAACAGAAGAGAGGTTCACACCACTATATGTGAAAGAAGGAGGGAGCTGCTTGGTAGTTCTTGGTTAATACAGAGTTAGCAGCTTGAAAAAGTAAGGTTAGGATCTGATAAATCAGCCTTCCCCAACCTGGTGCCCTCCAGATTTTTGGACTACAGTTCCCAGGATGCCTGACCATTGGCCACGCTGGCTGGGGTGATGGGAATTGAAGTCCAACACATAAGGAGATATCAAGTTGGGGAAGGCTGGAATGAATGAACACAAGCAGTATACTGTATGTATAGGAAAATCTCCAGCATGTATAGCAAAATTTGCAGGTTTACCAAATACAGTGCCTTGCATAAATATTCACCCTCTTTTGACTTTTCCACATTTTGTTGTGTTACAACCTGGAATTAAAAAGGAGTTAATCTACATGTTTTACAAAATGATTTCCATATACAAAACTGAGAGGTCTTGATTTGCATAAGTATTCACCCCCTGGGCTGTGACACCCCTAAATAAGCTCTGGAGCAACCAACTGCCTTCAGAAGTCACATAAGTAGTTGAATGGAGTCCACCTGTATGCAATTCAAGTGCCACGTGATCTCAAATAAAATATACCTGTTTCTGAAGGCTCCAGAGTTTGTTGGAGAGCATATCTAAACAAACTGCATCATGAAGGCCAAGGTGTTATTGAAACAATTCCAGGATAAAGTTCTGGAGAAACACCAGAGTTGGGTTCTCCATATATACAGTATATATATAAAATCTCCATATATATATCCAAACTCTGAACATCCCCTGGAGCACTGTTAAATCCAGTATTACAAAATGGAAATAATATAACACAGCCGTGACTGCCTAGAGAAGGCTGTCTACCAAAACTCAGTGACTGGTTAAGGAGGGCATTAGTTAAAGAAGCAACCAAGAGGCCAATGGTAACTCTGAAGGAGCTGGAGAAATCTGGAGCTGAGATGGGAGAAACTGTCCATGGGACATCTATCACCTGGAAACTCCACAAATCTGGTCTTTATAAAAGAGTGGCGAGAAGAAAGCCTTTGCTGGGGGGGGGGGGACATATCAAATCCCATTTGGATTTTCCCTACAGGCTGTGGGAGACACAGCAAATATGTGGGAAAAGGTTCTCTGGTCTGATGAGACCAAAACTGAAGTTTTTTGGCTTAGGGCAAAACACTATGTGTGGCACAAAGCCAACAGTCCTCATTTCCCTGAGAACACCATCTCCATGGTGAAGCATGTTGTGGGGATGCTTTTCAGCGACAGGGACTGGGAAGCTGATCATAACTGAAGGCAAGATGGATGGAGCCAAATACAGGGCAATTCTAGAGGAAAACCTGTTTCAGTCTGTGAGGGACCTGGGACTGCAGTGGAGGTTCACCTTCAAGAACCTGAATGTTTTAGAATGACCCAGTCAAAGCCCAGACCTCAATCTGATTGATAATCTGTGGCAAAACTTGAAAAGTGATATTCACCTACAGTCCCCATCCAACCTGATGGAGTTTGAGGAGTTTTGTCAAAAAGAATGGGCAAATATTGCAAGAGACTGACCTAATACACGAATAGAAGAATGGCAAATATTGCAGCTGGTATTGACTTACCCCAAAAGACTCACAGCTGTAATTGCTGACAAAGTTGCTTCTAACAAGTATTGACTCGGGAGGGTGAATACTAGGGATGTGTATCGGATCGGGTCTGATCCACGATCCGGAGCCGATCCAACCAAAATCGGATACAATTATCTGATTCCAGTCGCAGCTTCTGGATCACCTGATCTGATCTGAACCGGTCCAAAAGGACCCAATCTGGTTAGGATAAGATCGGAGGATCGGACCTCCTCCCCCCCTCGTGCTGCTTACCTGCAGGGGTCGTCCGCTGCCCCCCGCTGCCCCGTTCTACTGAGAAACAGGCTTCGCGGCCTGCCTCTCAGTAGCGTGCTGGGTGATCATCACCCGGTGCGCTACTGAGAGGCAGGCCGCGAAGCCTGTTTCTCAGTAGAACGGGGCAGCAGATGGTAGTGGACGGCCTCGGCAGGTAAGGAGTGTGAGGGGGAGGGCCCCACTTACCTGCCGGGGCGCCCACTTCCATCTGCTGCTCTGGTCTACTGAGAAACAGGCTTCATGGCCTTCCTCTCAGTAGCGCGCCGGGTGATGACGTCATCACCTGGCACGCTACTGAGAGGCAGGCCACTAAGTCTGTTTCTCAGTAGATCGGAGCAGCAGAGGGAAGCGAAATGGCCCCGGCAGGTAAGGAGCATGAGTGGGGGGGAGGGACAGGGAGGGGGGAGTTAGGCCCCTACTCACCCACCCACCGCCATGTTTTCCATATAGACCTGCATTGGGGGAAAGCTTTCTTTCCCCCAATGCAAGCCTATGGCGAAAACACCAAAAATGGTGGCCGATCCGAAAATCGTATGTCCTATTTTCGGATCCGGATCAGGTCCAATCCAAGGGACCTCCGATTTTGTCCAAACCTATCCAGGACAACAGCAGAGGTCCCGATCCAATCCGGGGGGTCCGTGCACATCCCTGTTGAATAATTACACAACCAGCAAATGCCAGTTTGTTTTTGTTTACTTAAGTTTTGTGCCACAATAAAAATATTTTGTACCTTCAAAGTATTATGTATGTTGTGTAAATCAAATGGTAAATATGCCAATTAACTCCATTTCGATTCCAAGTTGTAACACAACAAAATGCAGACAAATCAAAGGGAGTGAATACTTATGCAAGTCACTGTACCTACCCTTCACCTTACCATTATTGGGAGACAGTTTAAAAAGGATATGATCTAACATTAGAATGCATTTATTGTACTTTCCATGCCACCAACACACAAATGTTTCTTCTTAAACTGCATTTGCTTCTGATGTGCACCTTTGCAGATGTAGTGTTCCTATTCTTGTCAGGAGAGGGGATGGGAGATTACATCAGGTCCATTACATCAACACTGGAGTTAAGTGGCTGACCCACCAGTATGGTAGATTGGCTGTAGGAAGATTCTTTTTTCTGTCCCCTGTGAGGGAACCTCTTTGATTGCAGTGTCTATTCCCATATGGCAATTTTTGTGGAAGCATACATATTAGGAAAGATTTAGTTGTTTTTCCATGGAAGAGCTATAAGCTGAAATGCTGGATGAATACTTTTTCCATGGAATACCTCTGATGAATCATTCCTGTCAAAAGCCATGTGGCTGCAATTCTAAGCAAGCTTACTAGAAGTCCAACTGAATCATAGGACTTATTTTTGAATAAACATGGTTAGGATTGGATTACAGTTCTGTTATGTTCCTTATGTACACAGATGTCCAGAGATAGTACCAAAACCTCTTCTGTTGGAGCAGAGAATAATACAGGAATTACCCTATAGCTTGTCGTGTGCAATTCAGAATAATGAGACCAAGACCTAGTCCATATTATCAAAATAAGCCATGGTAACGTAAATAATTTAAATCTTGCTTTGTGTTAGGTGTGATTTCCATAATCACTGTCATGTCATCCAAACCCAGGTATCATGGGTTGTCAGAGGGAGAAACATGGGTTATTGCTGCGTTATTGGAGGGTTGTTTCCTCTTCCAACATGCCATGCTCCCTGAGTGCTGAGAGAGTATGGAAATTGTACCCGGCACATGCCACAATTTAAATAAGTCACCATATCTTAAATAACCCATGGTGCTTATTTAAATTGTGCATGCTTGGCACAATTAAATAAGCCACAGTGGCTTATTTTGATCATGCGAACTTGCCCTAAGAATGGCACTTGCCCAAATAATGAAACACATAATTGAAAAAACTCATTTTCTAAAATCCCGTTCATAATAAAATTTTCTAAAATCCCTTGCTCGTAATACTAGCTAACAAACAGAGTTGGCAGAATGCTTGAATACAGGCTCTCTACTGAGTGTTACATTCACCCCAATTCATAACTCATAACCTAAGATGGCTACTCTGTCTTGGTTAACTGTGTGTTCATTCAAGAAGAAATACCTCAGGAACTGGCAAGTGTACACAAGCATGCGAAAAGCCTGAAGCTTAAAGCTTACAGGTGACAAATCTCTGGGAAATGAAATTCCGGTTCTCTTGATAAGTTCACAGCACATGATTTCTAGCATGCTTGAATGGTTCTTGACACTGGTACAGATGCTTCATAGCCCACCTGAATATGTCCCTCTCAACTCTTATGTCAAGTAATTTCCACTCTGTCTGGCAATTGATTAAACAAATATCTCATACCACCACAATTCTGTTTGAGTTGAGAATAGTTGAAATGTGTATTTAATATACTTACTTGCTGATTGTGAGCACAGCTATAACTGAACAGCAAGTATATATGGGAGCAAGTCCAGTTGAAATGGACAACTTCTAAGTAAATGTGCATTAGGATCAGGCTAAGTTTGTTTGAAGTCAGTGGGCTTTGCTCTCCCACTTAAGATATTTAGGACTGAAGTGTTATGTGTAATTTTGAAAGGCTTCCAGGTTTCCTATCCAAGATTATGTAGATAAGAATTGCTATTTTCTTTGTGTAGTAGTGAATATTTTTAAATCTTGCTCTGCACATATAAATAACCGGAATTTAGTTCATCAAAGTCTTACTGGTTTAAATTTTAATTTGATGGGAGAAATTGTAGGGGAAATATCTAAAACGTATATTTAAATATATAAAGCACCTGCAGTTTTTAGCTGCTATACCAAAATTAAGAATGCCACAGATCCTGCCCACAGGTTAACACTCTGCATTTGTACATTAAAGAAAAAAGGAGGAAGAATCAGCTGTTTATTATTACATTCATATCCCACCTTTTTCCTCATGCAAGGAACCCAACATGGCTTACATGGTCCTCTTCCTTCTCTCCATTTCATCCTCACAAATACCCAGTGAGGTGGGTTAGGCTGAGCTTCATGGTTGAGGGGGGACTAGAACCTGGATTTCCCAAGTCCCAGTCCAAGAACTACACCACACTGGCTCATGTTGGGTGGAAGACCATACTAGTGATAAGGAGTTGCAGAGAGAAAGGGAATGCACTGTAAATAGGGAGTAGAATGGCGTTTGTAAATGACTGGTTTCATTGAATCAATTCTAAAGTGCGTTGCACACAGATTGTGATACACCTTTTCTGGATTTCATGTCTGTCAGCTTCTTTACTTTCATAAAGGCTCTTGGAATCAATGTTGTTTTACTTGAATGAAAACAAACATACATGATAGCACCACTTAAGTTGTACGTGATTCTGTAATGAGAGCTTATACAGTGGCATTCAGCCTCTGAAACAAGAGGGCAATAGCCTCAGAATGCGGATTATGGTATCTTGTGAAATGGAACACACTAGAGGGAAAATCTTTTAATCGGAATCTCAGCAAGTGGCAGTGAATTTAACAAACTGAAGTTTTGCATGGTCTATAGATTTTGAGATACTAATTTTGCATGTGGCTAAAAGCCAAAAATGATTAATCAACCCACGTAATTCTTGCCGTTTTGGCATTAATGGATTTTCACTTCATTAAAATGTATATGCGTGGAGTGAGGGAAGGAGAAAATAAGGCTGTAAATTTGAGAACTCGTACAAGTGCATTTGCACTGATTACCATAAAAATAATTTTGAAAAGAGAGCGTTTGAGCTTGTGCTTTTCAGTCTTCCTTGAGAAAAGGAATTGCTTCTGCAGAAAAACGGTTACATTTTATTCCCTTACTACAACATTCAACGGAACTGCTAAGAAGCTGCAGTTCAACTAGCAGAAAAGTAGGTTCTCTACACTGTTGGTCTAGCATTTTAGTCAGCTTGGTGAAAGAATAGCTTAGCACATGGGGTTAAAGCACCTGAGCTATTTTTCTCTCATGTTTCTCCTCATCACACACATAGGCATGTATAAAAGCAGTACAGGAGAAAAATAGTGGTTCTTAGACTTGATTATTTGTAATAGAAGACATTAATGCTTTCTGGTTCCTTGTGTAAAAGACAGAAGTAAGTAGGGGCTCTCAAGCAATTTGGAGCGGTGAGTGGAAGCATTACCTGTAAAGAGAAGAGAAACTAAAATACTCATTGGCTGAATTCAGACAACACAATAGTCAATGGTGGGGTAATAATCAACTTTACAGTTGTTCATCTAGGGGGTACTCCCCACACAACATGGTAATAAATAATCAACTGTGGTGTGGATTAGGATCAGCGCTGAGTTGACTATGGCAGCATTCGGACAACACGATAGTCAATACAACTGACGATTGCCCCCCCCCCCCCCCGGTTGCTTATTGTGTCGTCCGAATTCAGCCACTGTTATTGTTTGCTTCCACAAAAAAGTGCCCAGTTCTCTTTTTCCTTTTGCAATCCCTTTGACCCCAAAAGGATATTTGGCGGTAGTGGAACTGATGTCCTCAAAGAGGAGGAGAGATCCATGCCCCAGCGCGTATTTACCCAATCAGAACTACACCTGAATTCTGCTTTCGGTTGTGATCCTTTCAGTGGTGTTCTGACCTTTTATTTTGATGAAGGGCACCAGATTGGGGAAGGGTATATACATATACTGTGTATATGTCTGATTTGGAGGTGAATGAGCTTCCAAGAGGGGAGTGGACCTTGGGAAATGAATTGGAGGGGGTGCGCCAATCACATGCCTCTGGAAGCTCAGGAGCAGGGCATCAAGGCTCTGGGCTTCCATCTTTGTCCCTAGCATCTGGAATTTAGAAGTATAAAACCCTCTGTACATGGAAATTACTCCCCCCCCCCCCCGAAAAAATGTTTAATGTGAAATAATTATGAACAATTTAACCTTTTCTTTTCTTGTATGTTTATTTAATCATTGTTGCCTCTGAAATTGAAGAATCAGAACCTTGTGGATCCAGCCAACTGAGCAGGTGGAAGGCCTAGCATACACGGCTCATTTTCTGCTAGAAGGAGGCACAATACATCCTTGTGCTAGCCTGGTATGCAGAATGATCTTGTGTAATGGTTCAGAGCAGGCAGGAGAAAGATGCAAATGTCTCTTCTCTATAACCAATATAGAAGTAGGCTTCTCTCCTTTCTCACAGCTAGCCAGTTCAGTGGTTTGTGGTCAGTTATCTCTAACAACGAAGGGGGCAATTAAATTTCCTATTCTTTTATTTTCTATTCATGTTTAAGTCTATGTTTTTATCTTCGTTTGCCAAAGCTGCAAGAGTATAATAATGCAGGGGCAGGCAAAAGGGAGATAAAAATCTACTGGTAGTTCTCCGGGTGACTTGTAGTAGAAGAGCAAGGGTTTCTAACGCCCAATAGTTTAAAAATAGCAACAATAATAAATAGTTTTCCCCTTCTAAATTAGGCGAGAAAGCTTTGGGTGAAACTGGAATAGATGTGTGTATGAAAGGTTTTGTATGAAAGAGCTCCAGTTCCGGTACTGAAACCAAATTCTTAGGCTGACACATGCTCAGAAGAGACACCTTGTTCCACAAATTCTGAGCCACTATTTTTCACTGGAACTTCAGAGTTCCAGTGAAAAACAATATAATTCCTGCAAGCCTAAAGTCTGCCCACTCCTGTTCTAATGTTTTAAGACCAACTATGTAAGAAGATCTTAAGAGGTTTGCAGAGCATTATACAATAAAGCTACTTTCAACCATTTATTTAAAAAATGTGAACTAATCTTTGGCCTGTTGATGCCATGTGCCTCAGCACAAGGACCAGTGTCTGCTTGTGTTTTTCTCCTGTAGGTTGAGCCCAGCTTCATCCTGTCTTTGCACTGCAAATCAATATACTTGTTTCTGATCCCAAGATGGATTTAGTCTTCAGTTTTGCCCTCCTCTTCCATGCTCCAAATAGGTTATCTGCCTTTCCCCCAATTGCTCAGACTTTAAAGCGGTTCTTCTTTATGCATTAGTAAGTTCATTCTGTGCGTTATTTTTGCAAGGAGAACAATTTGCAAAGGAGCACAGAAGATCAGTAACGAAGAGTTTTATATGATTTGCAATCCCTTGGGCAAAGCACAGTGGCTGGGGAGCTTCTGGGAATATGTGTCCTCATGATTACAAAGTGGACCTTCAGTCACTCAGCTCCCTCCCTCTCACCCAGGTATTTTCCAAGTTACAAAACCCATTTGCTTCCCGACAGGGCTTTTATAGTGCCATCATTCTCCCTCTTTCACACAATTTTACCAGGTGTCTAGATGTTGTCATCTTCCACTCGTAGCCCTCCTCTGTTTTCCCCTGGCTTCTTCCATCTTTTTTCTTACCGCAGCAAATCCATTATGGAAAAAAAGACAGAATTGCTTCACAATGCCTTCTGACTGATATTCCTTGGAGCCCTCTCTCTGGAAGCACCTGTAGACAGAAAGGATCCTCATTTGGGCCACCAGTATTTATTAGAGACTCTGTTTTTTCTTGGTGAACATAGGTTCCCTTTGACAGACCTGAGCTGAATGAGTTTGAGAAACATTTTGTTATATAAATACTGTAATTTGGATCCTAACTTTTTGCTCTATGCACGGAAGGAGCCTCCGCTCACAGAAGGACCCCTTCAGTATGCACAACTCTCCTCCTGTGAACAGAAAGAAGCTCCTTCTGTAAATGGTGTGAAACATTAGGAATGAAGCCAAAGTATGTTTACTTTTTTAAAAATTAAATGTAATGAATTGTTTGGTGAGGAAAGGAAGATCTGAGTAAGTTAATGTGCAAATATCCCAATAATGCAACTGGCAAATTTAAAGTGGCTGATAAATATCATGAACTCAAGGGACTGAGATGGAGTCCCCCACTTCTTTAAAGAGGAACTGTTATGTCGCTGAGGGCTTTTCCAGACAAGGATATATTGAGAAAACACCATAGCACATTCATTCACATTTCATGGGTGACCCATATGATGTCTTCATCTTTTTGTAATCTGCCTATATTTTCCTAGGAATTCTCCCAACTTTTTGCTTAATGCAGAAACTCCATTAAAGAGGAAAAGAACAGAGCAGCTGCACATTTTCTTCTAATGGTGTGAATACGAAAATGCAGAATGGTCACAGGGTGGGAGGAGTTGTGCCTGGGAAAGATAGATGACATGTTGGGGATGCCCCCTTTTCCCCTGATCACTTGCCATGTATTTCCTGTTGTAGAACCATATCTTGCATCTTCTTTTGAGTTCTTCAACACAGCATTAGTAGATACTTCATTAATTGTTTCTTTACTCTGGGAATGCAATGTGTTCAGCGCCACCAGTATTGAAATTGCCTGCTTAACTTTACCATTTGCTTTAGTGCGTTTGTTTGTTTGTTTTGAAATGTATGTCAGTGGTATTCCAGAAGAACAGACTTGCACAAGGACTATAAATATAAATTAAGAAGTTTTAAATTGTGTGAGACAGTTTGCAATGGTTTTGATGGAGTGGGGGGGGGCACCGAGACTTCATTTTTACATAGCATTGATATGCTGCTGAGGGGGAGGGGAAGCTGCAGTCCTTTGGAAAGGAAATTGGTGGGATCTCTTTTGAGCTCTTCAAAATGGCATTAGCAGTCATGTAATTATTTGTTTCCTTTGCTGCTCTACTCCTGGAATGCAGTACTGAGATTGCCTGCTTAACTTTCAAGGTTTTTTTTAAATAAACATAAATGCATGTTACTGATATTCCAGGAAATGCATATTACTGATAAATTTCAAAACTGGTATGAGACAGTTTTGTGATGGTCGCGGGGCACGGTGACTCTGAGGCTTTCTTGTTACAAACTAGGGAGAAGGGAATCTGCTCAGCTTGCTCTTAGCTGCCCGCCAGTAGGCCCCTTTTTAGCAGCCATATCTGCTGAGAAACCAAGCAGGAAGTTAGCAGATGTAGGAGAGCTACATGCTCCATATTTCTAAATTAAGGAATTCTGAAATACCACGCTTCCTGTTTTAAAACATTTTTTTAGGAAAGTGTTGTATGCAAGCAAGTTACACTCACCAACACTCATGCCCACAGTGGAGGAAAGGTACTGGGGGGGGGGGGGTACGGAGCAATAGGAGGAGCAAAGGTTGGGACAAGGAAATTAGAGCTAGACATGGAACTCTCCCCTCATGTGGATGTAAAATCCTGCTACGCCCACTGTGCTCATTGTTGATCAGGGTTTGCAAAATTGCAGGCAACAAAACCCAGTACAGATGCTGCCTAGCCACCAAAAAAAGGGGCTGTGTGTGTCTGGGGTGTGGGGCGGGAATCTTCATGTTTTGGAATCTACCTCAGGGCAGCATCCAGTTCTTCTTGCAAATAGAAACAGCTTTAGAGTGATGTTAATAAATAGGTGAATTGTTTTCATTAAAATACCCAGCTACCTTTTTATATTTTCAAAAACTCTAAAGCTGCAATCCTGTACGCACTTATTTGAGGGCAAGCCCCAATAAGCAAAGTGGGACTTACTTTTGAATAAGCATACACAGGATTGGGCTGTAAATGAAGAAGAAGAAAATAAGCAGTAACATCTGTGAGGAAGAACAAACAGTAGAGGTTTAATCACTTATTACTGTGGACTTAACCTAAACCATATGTTAGGGGAGAATGCTGCGGTAGCAAGGAAACAGGATAAGATCCGTTTCATAATTATTTTCCCTTTCAGAATCCCATGACAGTTTTCCATTCCTTCACGTCGAAAAAAGGGGTACAAATACATTTTATGGGAAATTGTAACTACTTCAGCAGACAAACAATAAGTAGCATAAGTGGAATTTAAGGAAGGCAACTCTACCTGATGAGAGATACAGATGGAATGTTATGATTTACCAGATAAAGCAAAAACAGCTGTCACTCCTGGGTGTATGTTTTTGGTTGCTCACGTGTCTGAGACCTCATGCATGGGTTTTAGCTTCACTCTTTTGGGGCAACTTTTGTGGTCAGTTGACAAGACACAGGCAATTACTTCATAACAGAGGTCAGCACTTCAGCACAGAGTATACCAAATCACATCAAGGATAGAATGTTCAATTGTCGGGATTCCAGTCTCCCTTCACATACTTGAATCAGGGTTGGGGGATCTCCAGTAGCAGTCGTGCATCTTTTTACTTGCAGAACGTAAGCTGAATTCATTAGCAGTCTTATAACAATATTCTTCCGGCAGGCCTACCCAGTCGAATTTTAAGACTTTGTTGTTTGTAATAATGTATTAATTTTATAGGCTTTTAACCAGTTTATGTATTTTCTATTGTTGGCATTGATGTTGTTCCCTGCCTCGATCCAAAGGGAGAGGCGGGTAAGAAATAATAATAATAATTATTATTATTATTATTATTATTATTATCTCTTTCTCAATTTCATCTGCTAATTCCATTTGCTAGCAATAAAGATCTTCAATGTTTTTTTTAAAATAGCTCAAATACCCTATTGTTGTTAACAGTCATTGCATTTTTAGTGGAAGCATGTGGTGCCAAAACTAAAAGCAGCAACAGCAGCAGCAACTTATACTTCATGGAAATAATACACTTAGGGTGCAATCGTATGCATGTTCAGGCAGATAAAAAGTCCTTCAACTCCCAGCATTCCCCAGCTGTTAGTTATACTGCCATAATTATATACAGTTCTTGGCCTCTAAAGCCAGACCTTGAAAAAAGTTGGTTACCATTTACAGCCAAACTCAACAATAAGATAAATGCTTGATCACATTTGCATATCTTTAAAAAAAATTTAAAAATTATTTTTCTGACAAAATTTACCCCCACCCTGCAGTTATTTGTGCTAAGGAAGAAAGTTGCTATGGGTGCAAATCAAAACTACCCTTCTGGAGCAAACAACCTCTTGCTGTGCTCCCAATTTGGATTGAGTCATTTCAAGATACTCAAATGTGATCGTACATGCGGATGTCAGAGAAATACAGAACAGAATCAAAGGAGTTTGGATTGCTATGAATCCAACCCTTGGATTCTGCAGCGGACTGTTTTTCCCAAGTCGCACAGATTCTGCAGCCTTATAAACTGGTTTTTTTTTTCCTTTCCAGAATTTTACGCAAATTTAATCATAGAAAAATACATAACATAAAAAAACACTGATGGAAAATTAGCATTTCCCCCAAAGGCTAAAGAATGAAAATGCGCATTTTGGGAGTATTTTTGCATTTGGGGAGGGATTTACACATTTCGCAAGTAGCATTTGCGCAAATTCAGGAAATTGGAAACATATTCCATCAATGAGCTGATAACGAAAAAAAAGGCACCTGGCAATCTCCAAAACACAGATGGAACAGATTTTACAAAATCCATAATCCTTAATCATGCATTTAATGTATCATTTAGTTCAGCCCTTAGAAACTAACCCAGTTCACATGCAATGAAAAACACACACTTAGTTAACCATGGGTTGTTTTGGAGCTTGGGAGAGAGTGTGCTGGCTCCAGATCACTTGCCTGCTTCTGTTGTACCTACATCCGAATCTGAAACTCTGGGTTGTTGTGGGAGAAACAATCCAGATTTATAACCCAAGAACAAACCAAAGGGTTAAAACTCTGGATTGTTTTTCCCTCAACAACACAAAGTTCCAGGCTCTCATGTGTCGAAAACAACCCAGGGTTGTTTAGTCTCTGGGTTGTTTAGTGCAGCAGAAGTGGGTGAGCAGGCTGGAGCCAGAACACTCACCAACTTCTGCACATTCCCAAACAACCTATGGTTAACAAACACTGGGTTGTTCTTTGCATGCAAACTGGGTCACTATCACAACTTGAAGTAGGGACATTCATTTGGTCATCTTTTTACATCCTCCCTGTATTGTTCTGCCTTTTCTTACATGTCTGCAACTCGTGAGTGTCTCCGTGTCCTGTATATTTGTTGCACCCAGTTTGGTTTGAAGAAAAGTACACGTTCCACTGAATGTGAGAGCTTCCTGTTCTATGTATATGTTGTGGTGCTTTGTGGGTTAATTTATTTCAGGGTTTAAAAGTTCCACATGTGGTAGTCATGTACATTTAAAGAGGGAAGAACCCAGGCCCAGCTGGGGTTTTTTCCAAGCACACCTTTAAGTTCTTCAAGGTTTACAAGAAACACATATTGTAAGTACAACTAAGTCCTAAACCAACAGCTATGCTTATCTTTCTCAAAGGCCTTGGTCTGTGTTTGCAGGTCTGCAGCATCGTTTTTCCCTCCCCAAATGAGGAGTGAGCCAGAACAAATGGTTGGCTTCAAAATGTTTGCATTCCACGTATTTGGGGCTGTCTCTATTGCCTCTTCTGGTTCTTTTTCATACCATTTGTAAAGAAAAATTGGGCCCTTCAAATACCGTTGTCTCTAGAAGTGTGAAAATGGCTTATTGAGGTCAGGAATCCTGAACTGATATCCTCTCACCCAAAGTGCCTCGTTCTGCAAGAGACTGTAAATATTACTTTATTGGGACCTCATTGGTTTATGGCATTTATCAATCTCATATCCCCAGAAGCCTTGGAAAGTTGAGGGATCGGAGCTTGCGCAGGCTTGTTTGAGTGCCACCCACCCACTGCCCTGCCCACCCAAACCAGACACCTTGGTGCTTATAGGCTACGGAGGAACAAAGAGGTGGACTACTCCACTTTGGGTCTCACCTGGGGTTAAAATGAGAGCCCAATTAAGATGGAGACAGTTTTCTCTCCCTGCCTCAAGCACAAGTCAGTATTAAAATCATTGTCACCTATTTTGTAATAGCCCTGAGTTTTTTGTCTTCCCCCCGTAGACATGTATCCTGTTTACCTAAAATGTAATTGTCAGTACATATTGTGGTTTTTTTCTTCCTCAAATAGTGATTTTCTCTCTAAATGAACCCCCAGCTTCAAGAACCTTGAACCGATTTAAGTTTCTTGCACTTATTGGAAAGTATTTTTAAATTGCACAGGGAAACAATATTTTTTATTTAGAGAATTCATTTCTGAATTCACTAGTATCATAAACAAAGATTTTTTTTCTAAAGCTCCACTGTGCCAAACAAAGTTGGCTGCACCCCAGCACCTGTTTGTATGGCTTTGTAATGAGCTTAAATGTGAATGCCCGCACACGTACGTCTCTTGTGTTGAAATAGTTTTACTTGCAAGTGGAACAGGTTTGTATAAGCTTGAAGTCTTTTTAGAACGATTGCTCAGATGTTGAGAGTGATTATCGAATTATTGGTGTCCTTCCATTTCTAGAGAACATTTGTCAAACTATGGTAATGGTAGCAGTTCGCATGAAAAATTACAACTTCTCTTTCATTGCAGCAATAGAAAAAGCTATGAACATGTGGAGAAAGGAAAAGGTGTTAATTATCCTGATTAGATCCAGAGCATGTTCATTGTACCTGGTTCCCATTGACATTGCATGGGACTTGGGTCATGACTCATTTGTCCCACAGATTTCAGAAGGATCTAAACTCAAGTAAGTTAGTCTGGATCCAACCCTTAGTCTTTAAATCTGGCGTACATTTTGTAACTTATTCTGTATGAAATTCAGAATGCCATATTCCTTACCCAAAGTATATATCAGGGATGGGGAACCTCAGGACCATGGCCTAATCCAGCCTACAGAGGTTCCCTATCTGGCCTGAGAGCCACCTTGGATTCCTCCTTGGGAGAGTGAGCAGTGCGCTGGGGAACACCCCCTTTGATCTCTAATAATAGATTGAAGATTAAAGCCGGGGACCCCATCAGACGTGTCTCTCTTCCCAACACTAGCCGATTCTGTTTGTGCACCATGACAGGTGGTGCGCGAACCCAGCTAGGTGCTCCCAGCACCAGCCAAGTGCCTTTCTCCATGCCTGTCTCAGCCCAGAGAAAGGCAAGATGGGTGCGGGATGACGTTTTGACTGCCCTTGTTAGCCAGTCCAAAATTTGTTATTGTTGGGACCCTGGTCCAGAGGGGTGGGCTCTTTGTCTGGAATCATGCTGCATTTGGGAACCAATAGCCCCTGAAGTTTGCCACAAGGTTGCTGCTGATCTCCCTGTCCAGACCAAAGCTCATTGGGAGGGTTTTGAGTGCCTTTGGCCCAGAGCTACTTTTGCCCTACAACTTCCTAATACCTCTCGACACTGAGCAGCGCATGAGCTACTGTGGCCCCTCATTCCTTCTACACCAAGCTGATTGAATGCTTCCATAGCCCATTGCCCTGTGCATGCACATATACACACTTTTCCCAATCCCCCTGAGCTAAAAGGGGTGGGGATGCTTTGTTATTTTGAGGACAGTTCAAAATCCATCATTTGTTCAACGTAACTGTGACTTGCATTGTGACCATATTTTATTGATGTTGCACCAGTTGTATTGGCTTCCACTCTGTTTCCAAGCCCAGTTCAAAGTCTCGTTCTTGACCTTTTAAAGCCCTGCTTGGTTTATGACCCAAATATTTGAAGGAATGTCTGTCACTATACACATCTGCCTATACATTAAGTTCGTCAATATAGGGTCTTCTGCAAGTGCCCCTGCATTTGAGGAAAAGCAGGTGACTAGGGACAGGGTCTTCTCAGTTGTAGCACTGAAATTATGTAATGCTCTCTCCAGAAGGGTCTGCCTGGTGTCTACTTTGTTCTCCTTTGGCACCAAACAAATACCTTTTTTTGTTATGTTTTAGATATAATTCTAGTCCTACAGATAATTTTCAACTGGCTTTTAAGATCTTACTACCTTTTAGGTTTTGTGTTTTATTTTGTTTAGATCTGCTTTATTTGTATTTTAATTGTTTTTGTATTTTCTTATGTAAAACCACCCTGGGAATCTTTATTGAAGAAAGGTACAAAAATATCTAAAATCAGCAATAATACTCATAGAAATTATCTTCAATGTTGTCACAATTATAGAGGTTCTTTTAATATTTAGAGTAAGACACTGAAGTCTAACTCTGGTAGCTGCTGCCTTCATCCTTTACTTTTTTTCCAGAGATGGGCAACTTCTAGCCCTTGTTTTGGCCTACAACTGCCATCATGCCTTACAGGTGGCTATGCTGGCTAGGGCTGATGGGAGTTGTAGGCCAAAACATCTGGTGGGATGGAAGCTGCCCACCCCTGCTTTAAAACCTGGAGATAAGGGTTTCTGAGGATACAAAGCAGTTAGGAATATAACTTGCTATGCATTGTTTTCTTGTTTAACTTGTTGGCGTTCAGCCCACCATTTATCTCCCTTCTGCACTATATCAACAACTTCATGTTTTGGGACAGTTGATTAAAGCATTTATAGATGGGCAGAGGCAGGGTCAAACAAACTGATTAAACAACAGTAAGAAAAATAGAATGTGAATTCAGATGTCCAACGCTATTTTATGTTTGTGTTTATGGCCTTAGATGTTAAACCTCGTTGTTAGGAGTCTATCACATATCATATTGTTAAAAGGCAAACTCCCATCTCTATTTTTCAATTAGTTTGCAATTATAGCCAAACCGGTCCCTCAAGGGAATGATTGCTTTTTTAGAAGAAGACCAGATGCCTGAAACCAAAGAACTGGTTGTGTAGCTTAGACCTACAGTGAAATTTAGCCTGCTCCTCCTCTGTTTTTTTACCCTCGTTGCTACTCTGAACTCTTTCTGTTGCCTCTGGACTCCCTGACCAGTAGCATCCCTACATCCTTGGACTTCTGACCAGTTCTCAGCCTCCCACATAAAGCTCTGCCTCTAAGAAAATTTATTCCAACCAGATGGACAGTTTTCCCATCCTTCACAGAAAATAGAGTGCTTTTGATGGCTTTATTCACTGAGCAGTAGGAACATTCATGAACATCCTGTGACATCACACCAGCTCAGTCAGTCGGTTACAGGCTTCACCACCACAATCACAGCAACATATGGAGGTCCTTAGAAACAGGGAGTTGTCACAACCCCACATTAGCAATGATCAATGTGTTTGTAAATGTATTCAGATAACACAGGGAGCACTGAGGCATGTGCAATAACAGGCTGAGAGACTCTTGTTATCCAGGTGATACCTAGGGATTATATGCCTGTTTGGTGTGATCCTGAAGATACAGCTGTGAAGGGAGAGAGGATGACCAGCACTCAGAACCTCTAAAGAAAAATATTAGATTGTATTTTTTTTTAAAAAATCCTCCCTACAAGCAGCAAACATGCTCTTGTTTCCAGCATAAAGCTATGAGACAACTGAATCTGCCCTTGCAGTGTGCCATATGAAAGCCTACAGGAGGATGAATACACTTCAACACTTTAATATAGCCTTGCGTTGGCAGCAGAGTTCAGAACTCTGAATTTTTTTTATTTTTTTTTTAATAATTTTTATTTTATTTTCAAACATAATACAACATAAACAACATAAAATACAATACATAACCACATACCCCCTGTGCTCCCCTCCCCCAGGAGACCTTCAATTATTCATTATTCTTCTTTCCAAAATTGTAAAGACTCTTTTGAAGGTATTTGCACCTTCCCCGTTCTTAATACATATTCCAAAAATGGGCTCCATATATCTCCAAAATCATTCTTACTGGACATTCCCCTCTTTATTTTCATTTTACACATTAGCTTATCATTAAGTGCGATGCCCCATATTTCTTTATACCATTCTTCTATAGTATATATCCCTTGCCCTTTCCAGTTTTTAGCAATCATTATTCTGACGGGAGCCAGGAGGTTGTTTATCAATTCTCTCTTGTTTATATTCTCATTTCCTTTATCCCATATTGCTAGTAGAGCCAGCTTTGGGCTTAATTCCAATTTACTTCCAATTATTTCACTTATTTCTTTGAACACCCTTTCCCAAATTTTTTGGACGTGTTCACAGCTCCACCACATATGAAAATAAGTTCCAACCTCCTGACACCCCCTCCAACAATTCTTGGACACTTTTTTATCTATCTGATGAAATCTTACCGGCGTTAAATACCATCTCCATGCTGTCTTATAATAATTCTCCTTAATTCTAATCGACAAAAGCTTTAACATTCTTGCATCCCATATCCTCCCCCAGTCATATTCATTAATTTGTTCCTTTAAATCATCTTCCCAAATCATTTTAAGAGAGTCTCGATATTCATCATCCTCTATCAGAATTCTATATATTTCACTAGTCAAACCTTTTCTAGTTTTAATTACTTCTTTCTTTCCTCTTGATTCAATTAAATCTTCGAATCTTGTATTATTTCTACATTTCTTATTTATCTTTTTCCATTCCTGTGTCCATTTTTCCAATTGTAAGCATTTGAACCAAGCTATCTTTTGTCCTTTTAACAACTCTCTAATTTGCACCTTAACTTAATAATTTCCTGATCCTTCAGACTCCCTTCCAACTCTACTTTTAAGTTCCTTGGGAAGTTTCCCACTACTACCACTGGGGCGAGTGGAGAGTCTCCTGGTATTAACTTTCCTTTAACTTTCTCCCAGATCTCTAGAATATTTTTCAGCAAGGGGTTGTCCAGTCCCCTCAAATCTTTCTTTTGAATTTTAATTTAAAAAATATTTTGCAATTTGAAATCTAGTTCCCCTGTTTGCGTTTCTAACCATTCTAAATCTTCCTCCTAACATACTATTTATAACATATCTTAACTGATTAGCAATATAATAACTCTTTATATTTGGAAGTCCCAAACCACCTTTCTTTTGTGTCTTATACCATAACCCTTTATTAATCCTAGCTCTCTTATCTCCATTGCAATAAGCATTAATCATATTTTGCCAGCTCTTTAACTCTACTTCCGATATTTTAATCGGCAGCATTCTAAACAAAAAATTAATCTTAGGTAATATCTTCATTTTAATAACCGCTATTCTACCAAACCAAGAATGTTTTAATTTTCTATATACCTCTAACTTTTCCCCTACCTGTTTTTTCAAACTTGCAAAATTAATTTCCTCTAACTTATCTAAATCTTTTGCAATATTAACTCCTAAATAACGTACTATATTTTTAAGCCTAAGACCTAACCTAACTTTACCTTCCTCCATCTCCTCTTTGTTATAATTAAATAACATCATTTCTGACTTCCCCCAATTAACTTGTAAACCAGTAATCTCCCCAAATTCTCTCAAATGCTTCTTAATCAACTCCCCAGTCTCCAGGGGATCTTCTAATGTCAGTAACGTGTAGGCTGACCATATGAAAAGGAGGACAGGGCTCCTGTATCTTTAACAGTTTCATAGAAAAGGGAATTTCAGCAGGTGTCAATTGTATATATGCAGAACCTGATGAAATTCCCTCTTCATCACAAAGTTAAAGCTGCAGAAGCCCTGCCCTCTTTTGTACATGGTCAAGAGACAGGGCTCCTGCAACTTTAATTGTTGTGTTGAAGAGGGAATCTCACCAGGTACGAATTGCATACAAATGATGCCAGCTGAAATTGCCTTTTCTCTACAACTGTTAAAGTTACATGAGTCCTGTCCTCCTTTTTATATGGTCAGCCTAGTAATGTGTCATCCGCAAACATATTCATTTTAATCTTCTCCTTCCCTCCTATCCCCTTCAATCTTACATCCTCCCTTATAACGTTTGCCAAAATTTCTATCACTATCGCAAATAAGAACGGTGAAAGTGGACAACCTTGTCTAGTTCCTCGAGCTAGTGTAATCTGTTGCGTTAACCCATCATTAACCATTATTTCTGCTTTATTATTTTTATACAACTGATCCATCACTCCCATAAATTTATCTCCAAGCCCAAATGTTTTCAAAATTGTTTTAAGTGCTGGCCATTCCACGCAATCAAAGGCTTTGAATATATCCAATGCTAACAAACCTGCTTTTAAATTCCTTTTTTTAATAATATTGATTATATTTAAAACTCTTCCAATTAAATTAGGCATTTGCCTTCCTGAAATAAATCCACATTGATCTATTCTAATATATTTATATATAAACGTACTCATTCTTTTTGCCATTATTGCCATAAAAAAATTTGAATCTTGATCTATTAAAGATATTGGTCTGTAAGATGCTGGATCCGCCAGATCCTTTCCTGGTTTCGGGATTAATATAATCAAGGAGTGATCCCACGATGGCGGGGTCTTTCCTCCTTCTGTTATACTGTTAAGTAATTTTTTTCAATCTTGGTATTAAAATTTCTCTAAAAGTCTTATAATATTCCGACCCCAAACCATCCATTCCCGGAGATTTTCCTCCTTTTAATTTAGCAATAATTCCTTCTATTTCTTTCTCAGTAACTAATCCTTCCATATAATCCCTATCTTGCCCCTGTAATCTTATTCTCCAATTCCTCTCTACATATTCCAATACCTTAACCTGTGAACCCATATCTGATGTATATAATTCTCTATAAAATTCCTGAAATATATTTAATTTATCCTTCATTAAATTACAACTTTTCCCTGTCTTATCTCTAATTGTCCCTATCATATTCTTAGCCTTTTTGGACTGAGTGGACCTAGCCAGCATCTTCAAATTTTTATTACTATATTCAAAAAAATCCCTCCTTAGATATAGCAAATCCCTTTGGACTTGTTCTAACTCTTCTTTCTCTAATTCCTTTTTCTTAGCTTGAATTTGGGCAAATAGGCGTTTATCTTTTGTCTCTCTTAGCTTCTCCTCTAAATCCTTTACCTCCTTTTCAATTTTTTTATTTTGTGCTTCCTGTTGTTTCCTTAGGGTACACATTTCCCTAATACAAATCCTTCTTACCACTGCCTTCATAGCGTCCCATATTAACCCATGCGAGTTTGAGTCCTTTTCATTAATTTCCCATATTTCCTGCATTTCTTTTTTTATTTTCCCCACTATATTTTTATTATTTAATAACCTTGTATCCATTCTCCATCTCTTAGCTTGTTTATAATCCTTCTTCATTTTAATATCCATCGTCATTAATGCGTGATCGGTGACTTTAATTACCCCAATAGCACAATCTATAAGTTTAGACATCATATTCTTTGACACAAAAATATAATCAATCCTAGAATAACTCTTAAACCTTGGTGAGTAGAAGGTATATTTCCTTTCTTCCCCTTTTATTACCCTCCACACATCCATTAATTCTTTTCGCTCCATTAATTTGCTTAACCCCGTCCTCCCACCACTCTTAAGATCTCTTAATATATTATCCCTGTCTTTCCCTTTATCTAATACTATATTAAAATCACCTGCCATCACAATGTTCTTTTTACCCACTTCTCCCACCGCATTAAAAACTTCATCAAAGAATTCCATTTGTTTCCCATTTGGAGCATATACATTGATCAATATATATTCCTCCTCTCCCACCATGCAAGAAATTATCAGAAATCTTCCCGCTTCATCCTTCTTCACCCTTTGTACTGTAATACCACATTTTTTTGAAATTATTATCGCTACGCCTCTCGCTTTGGAAGTACCAAAAGACTTTTCATAAATGCCCACTTCCCTCATCCGAAGCTCATTTACGCCCTCCTTTGTTTGATGAGTTTCCTGCAAAAAAATTACATCTGCTTTCTCTTTTTAATAACATTTCTATTCTCTTCCTTTTTATAACAGTTCCTAGCCCTTTAACATTTAAAGTTGCAACCCTTAATTTATTTTCCATCTATCTCTTTCACACAAATCTCTAGATTGGTCTCCCTCTGTGACACACATACCCCCCTCCCTCCCCCCCACACTTACCCCCCATCTTCACCCCCTTCCTCACCAGACCTTTCTGGGCAATGGCCTCAATTATTATTAGAACTCTTCGGGGGGGGGGGGGGAGAGAAGCAACCCAACATTCCCAGAGCAAAAATCTGAACCTCCCCTCCCTTATAATCTCTTCTTATCCCTATTACAATAATATTTCTTCATTGACTGCTTCCTCCTACAGCGCCTTCATCCTGCTTTGTTTCTCCAACATCCGTGGGATCAACTAAACCCAGCTTCTCCAAAAGATCCATCCCTTGCTCACTTGATGTTATTCTATGTTGTTTCCCTTTCCACATAAATCTCAAAAAGACTGGATACCCCCAACTATATGTTATCGATCTCTTCCGCAACGCCACTGTACACAGTCTAACACTCTTCCGCCACTGCACGGTTTGAGGGCATAGATCCTGGTAAACCTCGATTGGTGTTGCTTGTAGCATCAGCTGGCCTTGACGTCTAATTGCTTGCATCAACTTTTCTTTCTTGTAGTAGTTGGCAAATTTAACAATTATATCGCTTGGGAGCATCCCCTTCTTCTTATAACCCACTCTGTGGATCCTCTCGATATCCGCCATCTCCCAAGTTTCCTGAGGTTCCACTTCCTTAATCCATGCCAAAATTGTGTCTCTTAGAGCCTTAGGGTTCTCCCCCTCCCTCTCTCCAAAAGATCTAATTCGAATGTTGACTCTCCTGTCTCTGTCTTCCAAGGCAATTAAACGCAAGTCCATCTCCTTCAAATGCTCCCCCTGCTGCTTGCTATCTTCCTGCAGCTTCCCAGTCTCCCTCTCCAAATTCTCCACACTTTCCACCACAGTTTGAAGGTCCGACAGAAATTCAATCTGTGAGTCCTTAATGCTTTGCATTAATCTTTCCTCCTGCTTCAGCAAGGCCGCCTCTAACACTTTCTGAAATTTGTCCATTAAATCATCTGATGTCTCTGCTTGACTCTCTTTGGCCACTTTAGGAACTGCACCTGCCAATTTAGGAACTACACCAGATTTAGAGCTTCTGGAATGACTTGGAGATGTTTTTCCGGCCTTGTCTGAAGGCTGCGTTTTGTCCGGCATTTTGTCTGCCATGATTCCAGAAACTCTAGTGAGCCGCTGCCAATTCCTATCTGAGGGTTTCGACAACCTGCTCCAGGCGGGGGCACTGGACTTTTCACCTTTTTGCTTTCTTTTCATAAAGCTAAACTCATAAATCCGCACCCCTCACCTAAATCTTCGCTGTCCGCCTCAGATATCCTCTCGGCTCTTATCAAACAAGTACATTTCGGCTTCTAACACTTTCGGCTGAAGGTTAAATGTCTCTTTTCCCACTTATAATCGCTTCCGTCTCTCGCTCCAGTCTTATCAGTCAGCCTTACTTCTCCCAATTAAAATCCATTAATTACCGTTACTGATCGCCTGCCAGAGTTCTCTCTCTGCTGATACCGCAGCTATCCAGCAGTTTCGTTCTCCACAGATACAGCAAAGCTTCCGGACCCGAAATTAGATCTTTGATTAACAATCCATTCTCTCCAAATAGGGATTTTATAATTATTTCGATCGCTTCTTAACGAGAGCGAGAGAGTTCCGACTTCACTCCATGCCCATTAGGCCACTCCCCCAGAACTCTGAATTAAAGTTTTCTCCTGAAACAAACCCTGCCCATGGCTTGTAAAGCTCTCTGTGACAGCAGAGCAGGTGGGCCAATGGCAGCCAGAGGGCATGTGACCCATTGGACTTGCCTCAGGCAGTCCAGTGTCACAGAGAGCCATGCAAGCTTAAGACCAGACAACTGAGGTATATAAGATACCAATGTGGCATCACAGCAAATCAGTCGAAAGCTTAAAGGAAGGTAGGATTTAGCAAAGTGGTGATGTTGCATTCGGCCCAGGCTTTCACTTTTCATTGGGATGGTAGCAAGTAAGGGTTACTTAAGAACTACTCTTAAACAAGGTTTCAGTCACCAAGCTGTGAAATGAGAGCTTAATACCAAGAATACAAGAAGACCTGTTGTTACTACATTGTCTATTTTCTAATGTCAGTAATTTTCTTTCTAGTAACCTTTTGTAAATTCTGGCATTATGAGGGTGCTTGTCTTGTTCAATTGACTTTCTCATAGTCCTATATCATGTACTTTAAGCTATTTATTGTAAACTGTTACATGACACCATTTTAGGGTGGCTCAAAATAACTCCTAAAAATATCATTTCAGAAAAAAGTATTTGAATTTAAATTATAAGTATACATTATTATAATTAAGTATAATATAAACTATAGAGAAATGTGTAGATTCACAATGTTTACACGTAGGTGATTCTAATTCTTTGTAGAGTCCATATCACCCTTGAACTAGGAATAAAAAATATGTACAGCCAAACTTGCTTTCTGATAGGAAAATAGCTCTAAATTCTTTCTAATGTGGGTATTCTGTAAAAGAAAAATGCAAACAACATGTATGCTGTGGACTATAAACCATACATTGAAGAATTCTTTTGTGTTCAACAACCCACAGGATAACCTGTTTGTTTTAAATGTTCTCTTCAGTATGTATACGCACTTTATGGCTGCTGACTTTGAGAATGCTAAACTCTGGGTAAACTGGAATTAATATCATCCCACATTATAATGTGCTATGAATATATATTGCCAAGGGCTATATAGCTTCTCTTTTAATTATAAATCTTCTCCCATTCAGTAAATTTGAGAGCTTCCTGCTTGTAAAACAAAAGCAGTCTTTTACATGGAATTGGTCAATGTACATTTTCAAAAATGCTGCTTTCTGAAAGCAGTTTTTCTTTCAAGGCTTATTTGTTCAATATAGATTTCCAGGCAGAAGCAAAAATGTTTACATAACTGTCCCTGTCAGATGGAATTTTCTACTATACAGCATCCTACACTTCTACCATGGTCTGTTTAACATGGAGCAGGGTCAAAACCTGAAAGGCAGGGAAGAATGCTCAGTAAGCAAGTTTGCGATGAATGAAACAAGTCCTTCTATTAAAAAGGAGACCCTGCTGTAGGAGTAGCAAACTCAGCCAGCCTTTTCAGCAAACGAAGAAAAACCAGTGGCAGTGGGAGTTTGCTGCTGCCACTCCCCTCTCAAGTCTCTAGCCTGGCATTACGATACTGAACAGTTGTAACAATTCATTTCGACCCTCGTCTTTAAAATATCCAGATATATAATGTAGTTAAGAGAGGGTGAAAACAAGCAACTGATTACATAATCACTACTTTAGAATACTACATCGGGTAGTTCTGCCATGTGCCAAGTATTCCCATGTCTCCAGAACTGCGGAGAAACAAGAAGTGTGGCAAGATACAGCTCATTCCTCCAGAGGCAGCCCCCACCCCACCCCGGATGCGGTTAGCATAGCCATACAGGACTGCTGGGACAACACATTTCCTGCTGTTTTCAATCAGCCAACACGGCAGCAACAGCTTTGCCGCGACCCATCTGGAATGATCTTTCAACCCACTTTTGGGTCACGTCCAATAATAATAATAATAACAACAACAATTTATTTCTTACCCGCCTCTCCGTCTGGATCGAGGCGGGGAACAACAACATGATAAAATACATAAAACTGATTAAAACATGACACATATTATTAAAACTGCATTAAAAAATCCTAAAACATCCTAAAAACATCCTTAAAACATTCTAACATTCCACTGGATATGCCTGAGGATATGCTGTCCTTTATATATGTGTGTCACCTACCAACACGACATGCATGGGGCATAAACCAAACTCTGCACTGAATGGAATAAGGATGTGCTATAAGCCTGGAAGCACATTAAAATAGTGTGCATTGGCTTCTATACAGCATGAGGAAGGAACATCATATATATAGCTGTACCATTCAAAAAAATGAACATGCAAATTAGCCCTAATAGAATTAAGAATGTTCAACATTTCAGGGCTTCGTAACACAAACTTGATTGTGTCGGGGGGGCGGGGGGGAAGGAAATTTTGTTTTTGCAAATGTTTAAATCTGTTTAAATTGGAATTCAGTTTTACATTTGTGTAAACATGACATTCTAAATAAACATATTTCAAAGAAGTGCTAGCACTAAGGTTTGTTAATCTAACTGAACAGGTGCACATACAGTAATCCCTATGCCTTTCTTATGATTTGCTGCAGAGAGGCCTTCATCTCAGTTGTGAAGGCACCCAGAAAGCCTAGTAATTGTGATAGGCTGGCATATGTCTATTCACTTGAAACAAGGTCTAAAGTATTGGTGGCTGATACATTCAGTGCACTCCATTGATACTATAAATGCATACTACCAATAATCAGTTCCTATGAATTACAATGGCCGATGTCCAATTCACAGGATTACTTCAGTGATACTTATCCACTTAATGCTTAGATTTCCCAAAAGCCATCCAAATCGAAACACGTCCAATTCTGAGGTACAGTTGAAAATGTTTCCTGTTTTTCATGGAACTCCAGTGAACCCATTTTGTTAACCAGTCTATCTAAATTGTTCATGAAGATGGCTTCAATAAATGCACCTTTTCTCTCTCTCTCCCCCTTCCCTCCCCTTCCCCCTCTCTCCCTCCATCTCTCTCTCCCGCAATGGCAACCTCCACCATTGCCACTGGATAGGCCAGTCACAAAGCCAGGGACAGCTGAAGCAGCAGAAGGAACTCCTGCCAAAAGAGAGAAAAGGGGGTGGGGGCTTGGATGTGTATGCCTAAACTTTATGTCCCTAACAGGGTTCTTGGGAAGCCTTTTGTGATTTGGCCAACAGATATTTTCTTTTCTGAAACGCCTACAGCTTTCTCTCCCCACCAAGGATATTTTTTGGGGGTAAAAATCAAGTTTGTTCTTTTATATCCCCAAGTATTGTAACATGTTGAAAAAGTTCTAACGGTATGAAAGCCTGCACATCATTCCATCTTGAGAATGTATTAGTACTTTCAGTTGACTTCCAGAGAGCCTGCCTGTGAATTCTATTACATTTCATGTCAGCCCCCACACATTCTTCTAATTCCGGTTTAGCCAAGCTTAGTAGCTCTTTCCTTTTCAGGTTTGCAAAGACTTGTGCAATCTGTTCTTCCATTGCCTAACTGTTAATAGTTGAAGGAAACTGACCAAGTTAAATAGTGTAGAGAGTGCGTTAGCAGTTGCCACAGAAACAGACATCCAGTATAAATATCTTACTGCTCTTCTATTTATCATCTGTTTTCAGGGCAGTTTAAGCTGCTGGAACAAGACCGTGATATTAAGGAGCCAGTGCAGTATTTTAACAGTGTGGAGGAGGTGGCTAAAGCATTTCCTGAACGAGTTTACGTCATGGAGGAAATAACATTCAACGTTAAGGTAGCCCCTAAACAAATATTTATCCCTAGTTAAATGGTTTACTGTTAAACCCTTTTTTTATACATGGCAATTGAGCAACTGTGTGCTGTGGGAAAAGTAAATTGGGGTTGCTGTATTGTCTTACCCTGGTGGTGTTTGAACTGCAACTTTCTGTGTATGCTCTTCCCTGCCCCCCACCCACCCCCAAACTAAGCTGGGATTTATGCTAATCAATATAAGATCTAAAAGCCTTTTCAAGGAGGCAACTACCTCTAATAAGCAATGTTCTTTTTTCCAATCTGTTTAATTGGAATACTGCTCCAAATTTTAGACAGGGATTCTTTTGTTGTGCACCCCCTCTCTCCCTCCAACCTTTTAGATTTTTATTTGGTAAGGGAGCAGCTGCTTGATTCATTCCACAGGGTGTCTGAGGCTACACAGACTATATGAGCTATGATGAAGTTACTAATTTCTACTCTTAAACTCAGTCTGCTGAAGATGATCAAACTGATATGGAAAAGGAAAGGACCATTAATGCCTTGATTTTAAATCTATACACACCTGAGAGAAATCAAGTGATTGAGATTGAAGCAAAAAGAGCTCTTGCAAATAGCAAGGTAATAAGAGTACAAAACAGTTTATTGTCAGAAACTACCCACTTTCCCCACCCGGTCTTGTGTGCTAGAGTGACATTGGTAAATTGAATGACTTTCAGCAGTTTCCAAGTTCATCCTGGATATATATGTTTAAATAACACCATCTTGGATGTGGCACTCTTGAAATGTCATTTGAGTAAGTTCATCCTAGAAGGAGAAGACATGGAATAAGTGATGCCTTTGTCTCCTGGAATATGATCCTCTCGATGTAACCAGCATGATCCAAACGATGGTAGTGGAATGGCTCTGCCCCTTTTGATGGTAGGCCTGAGGCACCACACCTTTTGATGGCAGGGATGTAGTCCCACCCCTTTGACATCACATGGACCGCAGTTAGCTGGCTGTCCACTGGATTCTGGATGCACATCACTGGCCTGGGGGCTACAGAGTCTCCGACTCAGGCTCAGCCTGAGTTAGAGGATGGCTTCATTTCTTTACTTGTCTTCACATATTTACTTCTATCCCCCTTACTTTTCCCCCTTAAGTAACTGCACTAAAGGTTTTATTTCCTTGACAAATTTTCAAATTAAGTTATTAGATATATTTAAATCAATTAATTTATGATACACACTCATCTAGTTGCAGTCTCCTGACCTTGTTTTTGTTTTCATTAAGCATCTTGGGAGTGACTAGAATCCAAAGTTGCTTTTTTAAAATGCTTTTGCAATAGCTGTTAAGAATAGCTTTCATTGGCAAAGCTTAAATCCAATAGCTGTACTTTTTGGAGGTGAGCAGACAGGTTTATTTCCCCTTTGTCGCCTACCCTGCTAACATACATTCTTCTTCAAATTGTTCAACTTAGTGGCTTCACAAAAAGTAACCGTGGGATCAGCTGAAACTCCAAGAATTGGGGCAAAAGCTGCAGCATATGATGAAATCTAATAAAGTTATGATAACAGTTCTCAGCCATGACAATCTGTAACCCTTTAGCTGCACATTCCCTCTTTCTCTCTCCATGTTAATGTATCTCTTCATTTGAATAGGAGAGTTTGGTGTCCTAGTAGACTAATGTTGTTGTGAACCTTGCACCTCTAGTGCAGCCCCCCCCCCCAATGTCCCTCACCATGCCCCCAAATTATGTACATATAAACAAAATGGTGCTGGGTCAAATTTAGATTTTTGTGCTAAAGCCCCATCTAAAACAGCAATGCTGTGGGGCAGTGCTATACTCCTAAAGGAGCTTGGAGGACAGGGCCCCATATCGCAAGAAAGGAATAATCTCTCTTGGAACTGCAGAATGTTCTCATCTGTGGGATTAGAGGAGGAAAAGTTATCTATGACATTTAAAACCAAAGAAAGAAAAGGAGTATTGCCATTTTGAAAGAGGTCTGCACGTCATATGTACAATGTGGGTGGATGTTGTAGATTCAGTAGTGTTTCTTATGCTTGAAAATTGGGATTTGAGAAATGAAAAGCAGGTGATAAGATCCTCATTCAGAGAGCAACCCATAAGAAAATAATCAGGATTTGTGTGTATTCAACTGTTGCTCTGTGGCAGTTGGAAACTTTGTATTGGGTATAAAATTCATCTCCTTTGAGAAACTCTGTGTTAATTTTTAAAGCTGCAAGGTTAGGACTTGAAAGTGTGGGGTCAGTTCTTGATGCAGTTTTGAAATAGGCCAGCTGAATTTTGCTGTATCCTTAGTAATGTAGAGGAAATAAGGCTTCAGTATCCTCCTACATAGGCCTTAGGCTCTTCCACTGATTTGCAGAAGCAAAAGCAAATGCTGCATATGCCAATTTACCTAGTTTCCCATAATTTATTTATACAGCTTATAGAATTCAGCTTCTTGCTGATTTATATGATTTGTGTACTTAACTAGTTGGTAGATATATACTGGAGATCCTTATCACATGTAGCAGTCAGTAATAGTAAGCAAATTGCGTACCATCAATCAGTGACTGGGTTTGCATGACATGATAAGCCATGGTGTGTTGTGAGCCTTGTAAGTGTCAGTGTGGCTTACTGTGACATGCAAACCCAGTGTGGATGTTGTTGTTTTTCACCAACAAGCCATACTGTTTCTCTACTGGTCCTTTACAAGTGTGCACAGTTTAGCCTATGTGAAGTCTCCCTTTGTTGATTTCCTAGTATGTTACCTACTCCACTTCCTGCTCCATTTTTCAGCTGTAACATACAAGGAAATTAACAAGGTGAGGCTACACATAGGGGATAGGAAAATCTACACTCTTGCACAGTTGCAAAGGACCAGGAGTGAGATTTTAAAAAATGGTATGAACCTATTTGCATACTCTCAAAGCTCTGGGGGAAAGTGGCGAACAAAGTAAGTGCTCTGAAAAGGGGTAGCTAGCAGAATGGGAGAAAATTGGAAATATTTCCTGCCATAGGGACAAGAATACAGGAGGGCTTGCCACACAAAAGTCCCTGGGATACATGCAGGGAGCAGGATGGAGGACTGCAGGAGAAGCTAGTCATGGCAAGCTACTGAGCAGGCGATTGCCTATCAGGGAGTAACGTGGATCGGCAAGCAAACAAACAACCTATCGTGGCTTATCCTCAACGTGACTTGTTGTGATGTGCAAACTAGCCCAGTGTCATTTTCCTTGGAGCAGAAGTGGGGAGATCTTCTTGCAGACATGATCCATAGTGCGAGATTATACAACCTGTTTTCAGTGGCTGGTGCAGTTAGTGCCCATAAGAGGTAAATGTCTTTATCAGGGAAGGCAACCTGGTACCTAGCGATTGGGCAAAAATCCGCCTGGCCCACAAGGTCAGCAAATGTCCCGGTGTCCAGCCCTCATAGGCTTAGGTGGACACACCTGGCAGATTTTGCCCCAAGGTAACGGGGCAGGTCAGGCTGGATCTGTTCCGCTCTGACCTGCGTTCTTTGTCCTTTTCCCCAACTGTATGAATGGCTATTGCCATTAACACAGCAGGGGGGGAAACACACAATTTCACCAGCCTTGGGGAAATTACGACCCCCTCTAGATGGATTCTGTTTGACGCCTGGTTAGCCGATTATGCGCATAATCGCTGAAGCACTTTATCGTAAATGCTTGTAGCAAGAGGTAATTGAGCGCACAACTGGTGGCCTTACCGGTTGTTTGAAATGCGCTTTACAAGTATTTAATGCGGAGAATCGCTTGTTCACATAGTCAAAATGCGCTTTAACGGCCGGAGGAAAATAAAACTCGCTATTTCATGCGCATTCGATAATGCGCATAATCGGAGAGATAAAGCGCCTCAACTCCCGATTTACGCTCTGCTCTTGGAGAGGTAAAATTTTTAATGAGACTTCAAAGAGCTTTAAACGTCTCGTGTAGAGACAGCCTACGTTTCTCTCTCCCCACACCGTGCCAATGGGGGCCTTCATTGGCGGAGGGGGGAGAAGCACGATTTCCCCAAGGCTGGGAAAATTGCATATTTTCCCCATGCTAATAGCGGGGGCCGCTTTTAGAGTGGAGGGGGGAAACATGCAATTTCCCCAGCCTTGGGAAATTCGCATTTCCTCCCCCTCCCTGAGCCAATCGTGGCCTTAAAGGCCCTCTAAAAAACATTGGATTAAGAGGGCCGTTAAGGCCCCGATTGGCATGTGGGGGAAGGCAGGCCAGTTCCCCTGGACATTCTAATGGTGTGCCAATGGAACTGTGCACTTTCCAGAGGTCCTGGAAAATGTGCTTTGTTGAATGCTCGGCCAGGCCAGCTCCCGGAACAGGGTTGACCAAACATAACTCGGCCCTTACTGTTACCTGTCAAATGTGCTGGACATCAGTTTCCACAATCCCTGACCGTTGGCTGTGCTGGTTGGGGCAGATAGGAGCTGTAGTTGAAACCATTTGCAGGCACCAGGTTCCCTACCCTTGGTCTAGATTTAGAGCTTGCTGCTGCTGTAATTTTTCAAGTAAAGGATCACCTGTTATAAAAATTGCATATTTCAAGTAGATCAGTCTACTTCTGGTCTGTATCAATTTCACAGATTCAATAAGTCTGTTCTGTCCTGTTTTCTGCAATGTTTTAAAAAGCAAAAAAAAATCACATTTAATTTATACACACTTTCCCTTGTGGTGCATTTTTATACATTTCCCCTAAAATGCACCTTTTAATGCATTTATGAGTTGAGAATAATTATGTTCTGATCAGTGTATTATTCTGGGAAGTGCAAATCACATTCTTTTGCTTAAAAATGTGGACCAAACACCACTCTTCAGCATCCCTAGTTTCAGGGTGAGTGCTTGATTCTAATATACAGCAGTGAAAGAAGTTGAGATGACCTTGGTTTGTGTATGGGGGTGAGGGGTAGAGAATAATTCATTCAGTGCTTTTCAAGTAATTATCAAAATTAGGAAATTCAGCCTTAAGAGCATTATGCTCTTAAGTGAGAATTTTGAATTACTCTTTACACTTACATATGCATCCTTGATTGCTGCCTCGTAGTATAGTATGATTTTTAAAATGTCATACGTTAATGGAGGCAAGAAAGGAAAGGACTCAGACAGTGTGCTCAACAGTGATCTGCTAGGCATCTTCAGGAATGCTTATTGTTCCTTTCGGCATTGCTCAGGAAGACTTCTCCATTGAAATTGTTGGCAAATTGGTAATTTTTCAAATTCTATAAAGCTACAATACAAAACACACAAATACACATAGTGGGTCATTAACATGTAATGGTGGCGTTTGGTGCAAAATCATAGGTTAATTAATCCATTAATTATTGAGATGCACCCTTTCCATTCATAGATTGTTACGGTAATGTCCAAACCCGGGCATTTTGGGTTTTGGGGGTTAAACCACTCAAAGTTAATCCATGATTTATTCTTCAATTAACCTTGGGTTGTTTGATCCATGAACAACCAAAGGATCTAAGTTTGAACGTCACGATAACAACCTACGAATGCTGCATTTGTAGGTTGTTGCTGAAAACCAAAAGTGGCTTACACACAGTGCGTATCTCCATAATTCATAGTTTAATTAACTCAGGATTTGCTACCAAAAACACCAGTATGTGCAAACTGCCCCATAGTGTATATTTCTTTGTTTTGCATTGTAGATTTATAGAATTTGAAAAATTACAAGCGTTGTAATCTCTGCAAAAAAATCTTACAGAACAAAAACTCTATACATCAAGTAGATAGATTTTTATAATGTATTTGATAAGACAATGGGTTTTCCAAAGTTTATATCAAACTGTACCAGATTAAAGCAGTAAGGACTCAATGTATTGTGTTAGCTCTTGGCAGCATCTGATATTGAATAGTTTGCTTTTGACAGGCAGTTTATAATAATTTTGCTCTGATGCACAGTTTTATCTACCCGACATGTCACCTTTTACATATCACCAAGATCAAGCCAAATAGACACCAAAATGCAAGATGCAGGTTATAGCAACAGTTCATTTTCTGCATTTGATAAAATGCCTTATAGGAATCTAGCAAGTGAGGTCAGATTGTTGCTGTAAGTATTGCATTGTTGAAGTCAGCTCCTATCAACCAAGGGGAACTATTAAGTGATGTAAGGAATTGCTTTGGCTTAGTTAAAATCATTTTAAACACCTGCCTTATTACAAAGATCCTGTTTAAAAAACAAGCAGACACCAAAAATGTACATGCTAGACATATAAGGTGGGATGTCAAATATAAGATTCAGGGTCCTTATCAAATATTTTAGAGGGTCTCTATATGGTCTGCAGCAACATTACCACACTGAACACAAATTACTGAAGCACCTTTGCAGCTAGGAAGGAGGTCTAGTACCCTTAGAAAGCTGAAGAAGCTGATTTGCAGTTGTAGGAGGCGAACATGATCTGGAGGTTCCCCATCCTTGCTCTAGTGTGATCCCCAAATCAGAAGCTGGCCTGGTGATGATGGGGGACATGAATGGTACTCAAATATAATTGAAGTTGCTGAGTGTTCACCCATTCCACTTTCTTTTGTTGAAAGCAGAACTTGGGAGTGCAAGTTCTGTTCATTCACCTTTCTTTCAGTGTAATGGCCAAAGAAGATGGACTGAAGCTTCCTAGTTCAAGAGATGGAAGTTCATTATTATTTTTCTGCGAAGCAAAAACTAGATTGATTAGAATTATTACCCAGTGAACTAACTGCAAGCCCCTTCACTCACTCTACACAAACTTTCAAGTCCATAAATGCAAATATTTCCAGTACACCAAAGTATTATTTCATTTCCACAAAAGTAAATCCTACATCTTCCTCTTGCAGTGTTGTTGGGTCTTACAGTTTACCTCCAAACCAGCAAGATGGCCTAGGTCCAATGTTGCGCTAAACATTTCCCCAAAATACTGAAAAATAGGAGGCTGGAAACTTTACAGTAAGGCAACAAAAGGAGTTATTCTGTGGCTAAGACTCTAGCGTGGGTGGGAGGAAGCAGAGGAGTTAGACCACGCACACTGGGACCTTGATCTCCAGTTCTGGCCAGACTGCAAACACTTTCAGTTGCTGAAAGGTATTAATGGAGGGCTTTGACCATTGCTAGTGAAATGTGGAGGTGGTGCCAATGGGATGCCTGTCATTTCTTCTGATGTGTGTGCCACCACAAAAGAATTGGATACAGGTGGTGGAGCTGGACTAAGTGAACAAGAAGTGTCCATTAATGATACTGGAGACTAGAAAAAAAGTCCAAAACCCAAGAGAGAGAAATTAACATTCATTCTAGACTATAGTTGACCTTAGCCTTTACAAAGACAAGTCTGTAGATTGAAATTGTAATCTGTTTTAGTAAACTGGAGAAATTGGGTGCTAAGATGCATGGTTTAGAAGAAATATTGCAAAAGTTGTAATTTCTCTGCCTGATTAATGTACCTTGTTGTTAGAGTTTGTAATATTGTTTAAGCATCCCTGACACACGTCCCTAAATTGTACTCACTACTATGAAGCCATAAGATAAATCACTTCAGTTGCTTAATAACTGGCTGAACCTGATCTCTATGGAACTGCAAACTATCTAAGCAGCTAGTCAAACATTATTGATTATAATGCCTTCTGTATCTTTTGCTTCTGCCATCAAAAAATAATGCTGGAAACTAACAAGATTTCTCAATTCAGAATAAGTGACGTATTTCAAATGTTGCCCTAAGAACTTTGGCTATATGGCAACTAATAAAGAGAATAAGTAAATAAGAAAGCCAATATGGGATTGGAGCTCTGTGTAAGAAACTTTGTCTTTAAAGGCTAGAGACAAGCAGCAGCAGCAGACTCATTTGTCCTGTCAAATGTGCAGTTCAAGAATGTGCATCTCTACACTCAAATGTGTGTTGAGCTAATTAATGTGTATCACCACAGGGTAGATGTACTAGATCAAGCAAGGGCCACTTGCACTACCTCTGTGGCTTCTTGTTTTTAATGTGAGAGGCTACCTTTAATATAGAAAATAAGCACATAATGCAAACATGCAGTTTTCTGGGTCTTCGCATCTCTCATTGGCACTAAAATTAAAACTAACTGCCCATCACTGAAGGCTGCTTCACACAATATATTTTTCTTATATGCTTTACTGTGGGAAAAGTGTGAACAAAACATGTTTTGTTAGACATAATGTCCATGCTTGTTCTGCCATATGGTTGAATAGATTGATGTGCACGCAGTATGGTATGCACCTTTGCCTTGTGGAAATTATGTTCGTGGAGCAAGAACATCTTGTGTCAAGCAGCCTTCAAGCTGTGTGTATCTGGCCCAGTTCGCATGTAACAACAACAACCTAGTTGTTAGTTGTGATGTCCAAACTACCTGGAGCTTGAATCCATGGTTTGTTGCTGGGTAAAACTGTGGGTTGTTTAACACTCAACAACTCAGGAATGGGGCATTCCTGGGGTGTTTTTGAAAGCAGATGCAAAGTGGAAGTGGCGACTGTGCAGGAGGCAATGTATTGTTCACTCCTGCGTAAATCCACCAATTCATTGTTCTCTCTCACACACACCAATTCAGTGTGTGTGAGAGAGAATACCTTAGTTAATTATTGGTCAGAAATCTACCCTCCTTTAATACTAATGCTTCATAATAGTGGCTTGCCATTGGTCTGAATTGTGAATGACTTACACGTGCAATAAGATCTTGATAGTTTCCTGGATTAGCTCTATTGAGGATATGTAGATAACGGAGTGTTTGAATAACTTCCTCTCAGGAAACTCTGAAACTGAGCTTCAAGCCAGGCAATTCTGCATATACTAAAGTATTCAGCTTGAAATACAGTTCCGATTCCCCACCTAAAGCTCAAAGATATGATGCAGCTTCTCCAGTTTTGCCAAGCCACTTATCAAACACCTGTTTTGTACATTTTTCATTTTGTTGTAAAAAACCAATAATGCAAATAGATTAGTAAATTACTAATTCTATGTGGTAGGCCATTAACAATAACAATGAATGTGAAGGTGGAGAAACTAATTTTTGTGAGAGAAGTGCACAATGCTGCCTCCAATGCTAGAAAAAAACATAATTTTATGAATTAATTATTAATTACATTTCTATTCTGTCCTTCCTTCAAGGTGGTAGACATAGTTCTTCCCATCTGCCCCCATGGGCTGGCTGGGAGTTGTAGGGCTTTTTTTCTGTCTAAACATGCATAGGATTGAGCCTCAAGGTGTTGAGATCTGCCCTTACTACAAAGAGATTCCTGATGTATTTTGCACGTCAATCCCCAGAAACGTTTTCTGAAGGGAATTAAACCATGACACAATAAAGCTGAAAACAGCAAAGCACTGTTTTCTGGGAAAGCAGTAAACAAATGTGAAAGCTTCAGTAATTTTTCTTGAGCTGTTGCTCACTTAATTTAGGACACAATCCTACACATGTTTAGACAGGAAAAAACCCCTACAACTCACAGGATTCCCCAGCCAGCCATGCTGGGAGTTATAGGAGTTTTTTCTGTCTATACATGCATAGCAGTGCACCCTTAGTCTTGCTTGGTTAAGACAGAATAAAGTTCACAGCATTGTAAGTAGTTAAATATGGTGTGTTTTTACTTCATTTTTTCTTTTGAGTCACCTCTTTCTCCAGCTTCTGTCCATCCCACAGAGTAATAACGACTCCTTTACTCTTGTCTTTTACCTTTTCTTTAGCTAGGCAGCATATTCCTCTGTTTGCCCCACCTATCCCAGAATGCAGTGTTACTGACTTTTGTTCCTCCATTCCTCTTCCATCTTTAAAATCACAATATAAGTAGAAACCCATTTGGAGTCTGTGCACATTGTTGTGTGCAAGTGGAACTCTTGCTCTGGCCACCACAGTTTTTGTTTTAAACATAGGGTAGGGGAAGAGAGAGGAAGACAGGGAGCTTGCCATTGCTGTTAAGGAGGCTGCTTTGATGGCACCAGGCTTTTAAAACATATAGATAGCCCTAAGGCTAAAAATAGACACATAAAGAAGGATTTCACTATGGTAAATGCTCCCTTCCAGACAAACTGGTTAGTCTTGCCCCGAAAATTGTGCCCAGTTTTAGCAAGGTGAAATCGCACATCATGAACTCAAAGTACGTAATAAAATATTGTGATGTCATTTTGACCTCATTCCATTCCATGTTAAGTTTAGAGATGGTTTCTTGCCTAAGCCTTTCAAATGAGCAGGGGCTGCCCATTCCATGACTCATCTGGCAACTTTGGGGAGAAAGAGAGAGAAATGTTCTTTCGTTTGATTTTCCTATTGGGAAAAGAATAAGTTGTTCTTTTCCGTCTTAGAGAAAATGGGTTTACTTAAACTCTGGCCATGTATTGGTTGGAGATACTGTGTGAACTGAATATTTTTGCTCACTAAGGAGCAATGATGACATGTGGAAGGATGTTTGCTTATTCTTCTTGTAAATAGCAAAGGGCACCAGAAAATGTATTAATAAAAGGCTGTAGTCCATTTGCTTAGTTTGTGTGGATACAGTTATCATTATTATATATGAAGAATGCCTGAACACGTCCGATAGGTTGGTTCTACTTCTTCTGCATTCCATTTGTGTAATTTCCAGTGTGACTGGAAGGGGTGGTTCTTCAGCTATTCCTTAGATTGGGATCGCAATTTATACTTAACAAAAATGAAAATATACTGTGAACAAGCCGACGATTTTAGGAAGCTCTTCCATTTACATGCAGAAATATGGCTTCTCTTCACCCGCAATTATATCTAGATGATCAATCAAGTAGTAAATTGTGCTTGCCAACTTTTCCACCACCATAGCCCTGCACCATTGTCTGGACTAGAGCCCACTAGCATTAGTTACTCAGCTCCATAGTATCTTCATTGACAGAACTTCTATAGTTTTTCTGCATTTAATCTCTTCAGCCAAGAAAAGAATGCTAGAGTATTCAACCATTGTAGTACTGCACTGTGATTCTTGAGTCAAGGATGCACCGCAGAACTATGGTGGGTGCATATTCATGTATGCGTGTTCATGATTTTTCTTGTGTTAAGTCCAAAAGAATGTGTGAGAGAAATGAAACTGACAGCTGCCATGCTGGAGCACTGCCATTCTCCAGTCAAGGAAATCTAGGGCTGTATTATGGTAGCGGGAACATGGTGAAAAATTCCAGCAATGTATGTATTTGTGGGTGACTCTACCCCTTATACATTAATTTACAAGGCTGTGTGCTTTGGGGGGGAGCTCTTATTTCGTTCAAATGTTACTTCGCATAGATCATGGTTAGGCAACCTTTACGGACCAAAGGCATATTTGGTAATTTGAGAAACTGTTGTGGGTGCTACCTCAAAATGGCTGCAACGGGAAATATGGCAAAGAACAAGTAACCTGCCCAAAGTCTGGATACGAGGCAGAGGCAGGGGCTAAGCCCCAGCACACTAAACCCTTTGAAACCGATGTTTTCAGCATCAGCAGAAACCTATTTCATAGTGAAATGTGTTAAAAAATAACTGGGAGGGGTATGAATGTGCCAAGAAAGGTGACTGAGGGTGCATTAATGCCTTTGGGCACCACATTGACTACCCCTGGCATAGATCAATTACTAATTGTATTTTTGATTAAGAAGAAGATGATGATGATTTTGTTAACATGTCAGGGGTTCCGGTGTACAGGTTTCTGTGAATACTCCACTCTTACGTCCTTTGTTTCACAAAAGAAATGAGGTTAGCTGTAGAAGCAATGCCGATCCCTTATCTAGAGATTCCACTGATGCTGCTGTTCTTTAAATTCATCGTGTTTATGCCAGCACCTCAGTGTTCGAAACTGCTTATTCAGGCATAGTAATTTTGAGTTCTCTGTGTTACAGGTGGCTTCTGGCGAATGTAATGAAGACACTGAGGTTTACAACATCACACTCTGCACTGGGGATGAGCTAACATTAATGGGCCAGGCAGAAATCCTTTATGCAAAATCTTCAAAGGAGAAGTCACGGCTCAACACCATCTTCAAGAAGATTGGAAAGCTTAATTCCATCAGCAAATTAGGCAAAGGCAAAATGCCGTGCCTGATCTGCATGAACCACAGGACCAACGAAAGCATTAGCCTTCCTTTCCAGTGCAAGGGCAGGTTCAGCACACGCAGCCCGTTAGAGCTACAGATGCAAGAAGGTGAGCATACAATTCGCAATATAGTAGAAAAGACCCGGCTGCCTGTGAATGTGACTGTGCCAAGCCCTCCGCCACGGAATCCTTACGACTTGCATTTTGTCCGCGAAGGGCACCGCTACAAGTTCGTTAACATTCAGACCAAGACTGTTGTGGTTTGTTGTGCCCTGCACGGTAACAAAATCATCCCCATGCACTTCCCTTTGCATTTGGCTCTTCCAAAGTTTACCCTCCCCGAAAGCCTTGTGAAAGGGGAGATGTGGCATGAAGCCTTCGTCAAGCACTGGTTCGGCCTCTGTCAAGAACAGTTTGATATAGATGAGTACTCCCGTGCTGTGAGAGATGTGAAAGCCGACTGGAACGAAGACTGCAAAAGCCCCCAGAAAAGTCGGACCACCAGCCACAATCATGTGCCAAACTCCCTTAGTTATGCTCGGGATGAGTTGACTCAATCCTTCCACCGCCTCTCAGTGTGTGTTTATGGAAACAACCTCCATGGAAATAGCGAGGTGAATCTTCATGGTTGCAGGGACTTGTGTAACGAGTGGGCTCTATTCCCTCATGATGCTTTGCAGTACCAGGACTCTGGCGATGGGAGCAGTGACTACCTTTTCCCTGAAGTTAGTGAAGAATCGTTATGTTTACCTACCAAACCAGAACTTCCTTATGAAGAACTATGGCTGGACCAAGGGGTTGGGAAAATGAGCGATCAGCCTCTTACTCGCTCACAGAGTGAAAAGAACAAATGTGACAACTATAGGAGTTCTTTCCGGTCCAAGTGTGGGACTTCCTCTCTTCCAGCACCTGGGACTTTAACCGCAACATCAAAAACTTCAGATGTTTCCCTACCTCCACCGCCTGTGCCTCCTAAATCTGAAGCAGTGAGTCAACTTGATACTTTTTTTTCTTTTTAAGAGGGGTGGGAAATTCTCATCATAAACCTGAAAGAGTCCTCCTTTCTCGGGAGGTCAACTTTCATCCCTATAACAGAATAGCAAGTCCTACTGCCATAATTGATTGTTTATTGCAGGTGCTTTGTGTCCCCCCCCCTCCCCATCCTCTGTCTTCCACAAAAATATTTTTTCCTCATCTAGCCAATATTCATTGCACACATCTTGAAGTCTCCGTGTTTTGCCAGAATTTGTACTTTTTCTAGATTGGTTTGGAAGATAACCACAAACCGAGAACAGGGTTTGCACAGTAAAACTATGTTTTCTTGAACAGCATGTGTTTTTCCATGCACTGTGCAAGTTCGCTCTGCAAAATTGGTTACCTTTTAAAACCTTTATGGAGAAATGCTCCCCTCTTTTCTATGCAATGTTCTTTTTGCCATCTTCAAAGGTCAGGTAAAACAGGATGTTGAGTGAAGGTATCTTCCCAAGAGCAAAAGGTTACCAACTTAGAACGTGCGTAACGTTCCTGAGGTGGGAGGGAGTTGAAGAAGAGGAACTTGAGTGCTGGGAAATAGACTGGGCAAATAGAATAGGCAGAGTGGTTGGTTTTTAAAGAGTTTCTGTGTTGCGAACCTTAAGTATTCAATATAATCCTTTGCTTCAAGGAACAGTATGATTAAAATTGCATCAGAGAGGAAAATTGTGGTATAGGTTAAAAAAAAAAAGACACTGAGTGGAAAAATCAATCAAATGGAGAAATTAAGTCAAACACTGGGTGGAGATAGACAAGAGATTTTAAAGGTTAAAAATGGCTTGAGAGGTTTTTTTGAGTGTATACACACTTCTTTGGTCCCATTATTGCCTCTGATCAGGCAGGTGTTTGAAACAATGCAAAAACCTTCACATCTGATTTACCAGAAGTGAAAATAACAACATAGGAAGAGCTCTGCTAAATGAGACCAAAGGCCTGTCTAGTACAGCATCCTCTGCTACTGTGGCCAACCAGATGCCTATGGGAAGCCCGCAAGCAAGACATGAATACACCACCCTCTCACACTGTCGTTCCCTAGCAACTGATATGCAGAGTAATATTGCCTCTGATACTGGATGTAATATATAGCTATTGTGACTAGTAGCCATTTGTAGCCTTATGCTGCATGAATTCATCTAATCCTCTTTTAAAACCATCTAAGTTGGTGGTGAATTCCATAGTTTTAAGTATGTGCTGTGTGAAGAAGTACTTCCTTTTAACTGTCCTGAATTTCCCACCATTAATTTTCATTGGATGATCCTGAGTTTTGGTAGTAGTAGATTATGCATGCATAATTTTATACACTTCTATCATGTCCTCCCCTCACTTGCCTTTTTTCTAAACTTAATAGCCCCAAACACTGTCATCTTTCCTTGTAGGGGAGTTCCTTTAGCTTCCGACCATTTTGGTTGCTCCATTTCTAGCTCTACAATAGCCTTTTTAAGGTGCAGTGGCTAGAAGTGAACTTAGTATTCCAAGTGTAGTCTCATCATAGATTTGCATAGAGGCATTGTGATGTTGCCAGTTTTTTTTTCAATCCCTTTCCCAATGATTCCTGACATGGAATTTGCCTTTTTCACAACTACCACACACTGGTTCAATGTTTTCATCCACCATAGCCGCACAATCAACTCCACCTCAGTTTCCGTCATTATGTATGAGAACTCAAGATTTTCTGCCCCAATGCATGTTACTTTAGATGTACTCACATTTAAATGCATTTACGATTTTATTGCCCATTTTCTCAGTTTGAAAAGAACCTTTTTGGAGCTCTTTACTAATTTCATGCCATTGGCAAACTTGTCCAACTCACTGCTCACTCCTAACTGCCAATCATTGGTTAACAAGTTTAAAAGCATCAGTTCCAGCGCAGATCCTTGGGAGACTCCATTTCTTACATCACTCCATAGTGACAATTGTTAATTTATTTCTGCTCAGCTTCCTGATCTTTAAGCTGTTACCGATCCATAAGAAAGACCCATCACCTTATCCCATGATTACTGTGTTTACTCAAAAGCCTTTGATATCTTTTGATTTTGTCAAAGTTTTGTGAAAATCCACATACACAGTTTACTACATTATCTCTATCTACATGTTTACTGACACTCAAAAATTCTAAAAGTTTAGTGATTTATTTTTGCTGAAGCCATGTTGATTCTTCTTCAGCAAGACTTTTTTCTTCTGTGTGCTTGATAATTTTATCGTTAGCAATGCTTTTTACCCTGAACAGATATCCTGGAACCCCCTGGTAGCCTTTCTAAAAAAAGGATCATCTCCCCTCTGATTGGTTCCATGTTATAGGGAACAGTTATTTTAGGTTACCTAAAACTTTTACCCATTTGTCATGACTGGAACATGCATTTACCCTTTCTGTGTGAGGATACTTGAACTCACTCATTACTACAGTACTTTGTACTTTGGATGCCTCCCTGACTTTACTCTCCATCACAAGTTCACCCTGATCATTTGTCTTGCCACCCAAAGTGATTCCATGGAATCTGTCCCGTTCAAGATTTCTAGTTTGTTTGGCTGTATAACCTCTTTCACATACAGAGTGCACTAATAGCTTTCTATGAATTGTGTCCAGAGATAACCATATCCAACTGGTTCTCTTTATTCTGTCAGATTTTCATTATACCCGCTATGGCTATTTTCTCCTTTAAAACCAAGCACTCCAATTCTCCCATCTTGGCACATTTGCTAGGGGTTTTCCATCTTTTTTAGAAGGACACCCTTCTACCTTGAGACCCTCATTCTCCATGACAACCAAGGAATTGTCAACTTGGGAGTGGAACGCCTCTATCATGTCCCCAAAGGCCTAGTCCAGCTATCCCTCTGCTTCTCAGCTTTTCTAAGTCAGCTACCTTGACCTCAAGGGAACAAATGTGTTCCCTGAGAGCCAGAAACTCATTGTATTGACCACATACCCATAACCTGCCCAGCAGGCATATAGTCATACATGTGACATTCCTTAAGAGGAGCCATAGCTCAGTGCCAGAACTCCTGCTTTGCATGCATAGGTCCCAGGTTCAATCCCCAGCATCTCCAGGTAGGGCTAGGAAAAAATCCTGGCTGAAACCCTGGAGAGCCACTGCCAGTAAATGTTGACAATGCTGAGCTAGATTGACCAATGGTTTGACTTGATATAAAGCAATTTCCTATGTTCCTATGTAGGATGAGTGTACATAACATAATACCAGTCCATCTCCTAAATGGCCTTCAATTCACTGGGGAAAGGATTATCATCTGTTCTTCATCAAGACCTCCTAAACTTTTTGTTTACATTAACACAATGTGAGAAGATCTTAAATAGTTTGGAAATTCTCATTTTCCATGAGGAAGGCTACACTGTTCATTAATTCAAGCAGGTGATATTAGGGACAGACACTTTGTGAGATGCTAGTCAGGTAATGGCAGAAATGAACTTATTGAGGGCTTAATGTGTGGCACAGATAATCGATTGGTGTGTGGAGGAACTTCCAGTAGAGCAAGGCCAAGAAGTTGCAGTAGACTGTCTTCAGTCCCTCCAGCCTATAGAAGAGTTACTGTCCCTCACCCTGAACAATAGCCAAAGCTGGGGCTTAAGGGGGAGCATTATATCTGGTTCAGTTTCTTGGTCGGTGGGAGGAAACTGATATGAACATAGGCCACCATCAGCTACTTCTGCATGACAGTTATGTGTCTTAAACATCAATCTCTAATCCCACACTTGTCTATATATATATATATATATATATATATATATATATATATGTGGTTAGCATAAATTTGAAGACAAAAAGGTTAGGTAGGGTAGACATTTCCTTAAATAAAATTTATATGTGTGTGCAACAGAAAAATGTCAAAACTACTTGGCCGAGGGGAAGCTGTTAGGCACATTAAAGGCAGCTCGTTGAATTACGGCCATGGATTGTAGCATAGGTTTCATTGTTAGCCCAATTGGTAGGGGTCATTTAAATATGTCTCTGTCAGAAACCATTGGGAAGAAGCAAACTAAAAAATACATGTTTCTGAGGGTAAAAACTGAAGGTAAAGACTTTAGAATCTTTCTCAGCATTAGTATGATTAAAAAGAGAGTATATTACTTTTGTTCTGGTACAAAATTTAGAGAGCATGTTCAACTCATTAGTTACTTCTGAACATGTGGGATTTTTCTATGATTATTCCTTCAAAATGGTACCCCATAGTGCATTTCTTGATATAGATGCTTGGTCTTTCGAGAAGGAAAAGGCACATTAGTATTGAGCTGCTGCTTCACCCTGGATATATAAATAGCATTTTTCTGTGATGTGTGTGTTAGAATATAATGGTTGTGTATTTATAATGTACATGTGTGTCTATGTAGGAGACTGACTGATCCTAATTAGTTAGATTTAAGATTGCTCAGTCAATCCTAACATTAATATAGGGATGCCTCATGCAGTCACATTAATCACCTGACTGCAGTACCTAGAAGTATGAATGAAAAAGACTGGGAAAATGTCTGGGGGAAATCAGAAAATTTAGGAGGGGGGGATTTTTTCTTCTTTTTTTCCAGGGATTTTGAGGAGGGAAATGGTGTGTGTGTTTTTGAAATTTTCTCCCCATTTTTTCCAGGCCTTCCTATCTCTAACGATAACAAATGAGCCACCACAAGTCCATTACCAGTCAGAATGTTAGTGTCACCTCAAACACAATACTGTTCCATGGAGTTTGTTCCAAATTTTCAGTTAACAAGTTATGTTCTGAGAAATTCATGTGGTGTACATGTGTGTCTGAACTAGAGATGTGAAGGTCTGAACAGAACCCTTTTTTTTCAAAGCCATTTTTCCCCCAAAGGATTGGGGTGGGGGACATTGCTGGTGATTCAATTTTTTTCTAGCGGTTGTCTCAATTTTTTCTGGTTTTCCCACCAGATCTTCTCATTTCTTGTCTGAACCAGTTCTTAGGATAGGAATCCAAAGAGGCATTCAGTGGGTTCACACATTGCGCTAAATCACCCTGCAAATAAGCCACCCTGGGTTGATTGCTAGCTGAACAACCCATAGTACGCCTGACAGATGATTGTGCTTACCATGTCTTGTCCTCTCTCCCATCCCATTCTTCGCGATCCTCCCGCCGACTCTAGCACATATTCCAGGTGCCTTTGAGGGCAGAACTCCATGTTGCCTCGGTCCCTTTCTGCAATTGGACTGCTGGGGTTGCTGGCTGCTGAGAGAAACTCTGTCACCCCACATCAGATTGCAAAATGGAACTGATTTTCAGAGCCCTTATGAATGCAGGAATGTGTTATTCGGCTCCCCACCCCCCCACCCCCAGAATTTTTTTTGTAGCCCAGCATATTGATATCCCTCTCTTGTCAATGAGTCAATTTCATTCTCCATTTCAGGGATTGCCTTTTTAAAGCCTATTTCATTTTCCAACTCATTTTGATTTTTGTTAGGGAACTGAGAGATGCTTTTAAAATTCAACCGCCAGATGGAGGTCATCAAAATGCTACCTGCTGGCAATGGAAGCTGGTGGCTCCAATGTTGGTGGAGCAGTGAATCCACTCCTCCGAGTTTCAGTTAGAATTCTAAAGGACCTATCAAAGGTGCTCCTAAGCCCCATTGTGCATGCAACATCTCCACATCAACATCTCGCATCTTGTCACAGACCAGCAATCTCTTGTTCCATGAGTGGAAGGGAAAACAGGTAAAATGGTGTGCCCATACTCCTTTTTGTCCTTCCCTTCTATGGCGTTTTCCACTGTCACCAGGTAGAGAATATTTTTCTCTGGCTATCTTCACCAAACCAGCCTTAAAAGTCTCTAGCTGTCAGGTTTCTGATGTTACTGAGATGCACATCTCTGACAATTTTCTATCCACTATCACTACTTCCTTAAGTACAGGCAAGGGGACTGTAATGTCAGAATCATTTATAATAATAATATATTTATTTCTTACCCACCTCTCCCTCTGGATCAAGGAAGGGCACAACATCAAATATAAAATGCATAAAACTGATTAAAAGCACATAAAACTAATACGTTATTAAAATACCAGTAAAACTCTTAAAACTCAACTGGGTAGGCCTGCCGGAAGAAATAGGTCTTTATGGCTTTCTTAAAGTCAAAGAGACTATTAAGTTGACGAATCTTTAACTTGAACGTATTGCCCAAATCTGAGAAATCTGGTAACAAATCACTGTTACAGAGCTGTACAGACTGTCTTGCCTGGCCAACTGTTTTAGGACATTTGCAGTTGTCTGTTCTAATAACAGCTCAGTGGATCACAGTAAACAACAGATCCGTTTTTATTGGTAACAAAGGACTGTTGTTAAATATTTATACAATTCTGTAAGCATAGTTTGGAGAGGTTGGAACTGTGTCAGTGTCTATATCCCAGGTCTCCTCCTACTGAAACAACTTCTTTTTCACAGGTCTGTAACTCATGACGTGAGAACTTCTATTTTATTTATTTATTTATTATATTTGTATGCTGCACCATAACCTAAAATTATGTGGGAGGCTTACAGAATACAAACATAAACACAATTTTGATACAAAAGAGAACATAAAATCATAAAATGAAAAGCAACATAAAAACAGGAAGAAACAAAATTCACAGCAACCTCAAGATTAAAAACACAGACACTATGATTTTATAATTGAGAGGCCGAGACTACTTGAATTAATTAAAAGTCCTGGATGAACAGAAAGGTCTTTTCCTGGTGCTGAAAATACCACAAGGATGTCACCAGGCAAACATTTTTGGGAAGGCTGTTCCACAACTGGGATACCATTACCAAAGGGCCCTCTCCGTATTAGTTACCCACCTCACTGCACTTGGTGGAGATGCTTGGAGTGGGTCCTCTGAAGGAAATCTTAAAGTTTGGGTAGATACATTTGAGAGAATGTGACCTTTCAGGTAACCTGATTCTAAGCCATTTAGGGCTTTTAAAGGTTAAAACCACGCTTTAAATTTGACCCAGAAACCAACTGGGAGCCAGGCACAACATGATCAAACTACCCAGTTCCAGTTAGTAATCTAATGGCCTTATGTTGGACCAGCTGCAGTTTCTAAACCATTTTTAAAGCCATCTGTATGTACTACGCATTGCAGTAGCCCAAACAGGAGGTTGCCAAAGCATAGGAAACTGAGGCCAAGCTATCGCAGTTGATGGCTCAGCCAAAGCTGATAAAAGATGCTGCAAGTCACAGAGGTCATTTAAGCCTCTAATGATAATGCTGGAACAAAGCACCTCCAGACTGTGAACCTCAGCCTTTAGGGGAAATATGACCCCATCTGAAACAGGCTGAAAGCGAAAGAGACCAGGAAGCATGGGGAGCATGCCTTTATAGGCTTGCCTGACCCACATTTGACGTTGTCCACGTGCCCAAGACATGTGCAGCATCCTTTCGTCGTCCTCCCCACCTGCAAATACCTCCTCCCACCTGAGTCGTGCCAACAGGGTGGAAATAGAGCATATCCAGATTACCACGCCTGGTAGTTTCATGTAGGTGAAATACAGGTTAGAAGAACCTTGGGGAACCCCAAATCGTGACTCCCAATGGGCTAAGCAATAATCTCCCAGCACAATCATCTGGAAAAAGTTATCCAAGTTGGACTGGAACTGCTAAGCAGTGCCTCCCACACCCACCCTGGGCAGCCTATCTAGAAGGATGTAATGGTTGATAATGTCAAAAGCCACTGAGAGATCCAGAAGACTCAACAGGGTCTCCCTCTTCCTTTCTTTTCTCTCGACAAAGGTCATCCCACAAGGTGACCAAAGCAGTTTCGGTCATTGAACCAGGCCTGAAATCCAACTGAAATTGATTTGAGTTATTTGCTATTAGCATTTTGTAGGACCTGAGTGGGTTATAGTTTAAATGTTTTCTAAATTATTCCCTGTTCCTGCTGAGAGAGAATATTTTATAACGCTTTGAAACGTCTCCGGAGATACGACTTTATCATTTCCGCGAATCACAGGAAAGCAGGTTCTCCTTCTCAGAAGCCTCTCTATCGGGTGTTGCATTGCCCATGCAAGTAGACCACTTGTACAAGCAGTTCATTTGGGATAATGAACTAGCCTCAACAACATCTGTACCAGCTCTTATAATGAAAAGCCCATCCTTCAATAGCTACCATGTGCCCTCTGCTGGTAACATATAAGTCTTCATCAGTAGACATGCTATTTTTTCTGTAAGAATACAGATCTGCTATAAAACTCTTTAGCAAGTATTAGTCTGCCAATAATGAGTTTTATGTTCTCTAATAAACTGGGACCCAAGGAAACCATCTGCCTCCGGCTCCAGTGGTGTTACCCACCTAGATTCTCAAAGGATTTCTGAAATGTTTGGAGAGAGCTGGTATGCTGTGGTGGCTAAAAGAACAAGTGTGAGCCAGGAAGTCCCCCAAGAAGTTCAAACTTTGCTTTGCTCTATGGCCTTGAATAAGCCATTCTTTCCCAGCCTCTGCTCTCATAGGAGGATAATACTGACCTACCTTACAGGGCAGTTGCAAGGATTGCTGGTTCTCTGAACATATTATACAGTGCTATATAATGATTAGGCATTATTCCCATCTAGGTCAGAGAGGAGTGTAGACTCCTGAATGCTCCACCTGTACCACCACGCAATTCAAAGCCAACATCCACCAGTCCCTCTATCCCTCCACGGACAAGCAAGCCAGCACGGCAGCAGACCCGTTCTCCTAGTCCAACTCTCTCATACTATTCTTCAGGGCTACACAACATGTGAGTATTAAATGCTTCCTTCTGGCATTCAGCCTTCGTTCACTTGTGGATGCTCACAGTAACTATGAAAAATATCTACCCACATTTTTCCCCTCAAATTGTTTTGTGTAAAATTTCCCTAACCACTGTAAAAAGGTAAGGGAATTAGAATTGATGATGATGATGATGATGATGATGATGATGATGATGATGATGATAGGGCATGCTGGAAGTTGTAGGCCAACAAATCAGGAGATTAACAGGTAGGGGTGGCGAACTTCCCCATTCACGCCTCGGCAGCAGCTTGCCCCATCTGAGACTCAGCTTGCCCTAGTGAGTGCTTGACAGCCACCCACCCCTTTGCACCAAAATTGTGCACTTGCCCCCTTGCATCAATGGCTGCCAAGCACTCACTAGACCTCACAGGCACTCGAGCAGGGTCTGCGCTTGCACCAGGAACGCCTGAATGGTTCCATGGGGAGTGAACACAGTGGGGTCTGCCGGACAGCCGAACCCAGTTGGGTGCTCAGTCCAACCCTAGTAACAGGTTGGGGAACATAGGAAGCTACCTTATATTAAGTCAGACCATTGGTCCATCCAGCCCACTATTGTTGATACTGACTGGCAGTAGGTCTTCAGGCAAGATTACTTCCTAGCTCTACCTGGAGATTGAACCTGAGAACTTCTACATTTAAAGCATGTGCTCTACCTCTGAGCTATGTTCCTTCCCATAAGTCCACCATAAGGTTAGAGTCACAAAAAGACACACACACCCATGCCCGAAACTAAGCCTCTGAAACAAACTGAAGTGGGGGCTGGGGGAACCAGGAGTGGTTTTTTTGTGCCTAAGCGCCATAAATCAATTATGATAAAAAACAAATCCCAGGGTTGGATATGTACTCAGAGGCAGCCTGTTCCTTAACTCTGTGTATGCTCCCCCAACCTGTCAATATTATACACCTGCCTACAGTTGGGGGAACTCTGGGTTCCATTAAATATTAAGTAGATCCCACAATCCTGAAGTCTGCCCACCACTGTTTTAACTACTTAGAGAAGACCAAATGAGTAGAAGTCCAAAATCCTAGAATAGCCTCCTTTTATTATAAGGAGGCATTTCTGGGATTTCGCACTTTGATGTGGAAATTAGTCCACACTTAGGTGGGCATACTATGGAGCATGAGGCATTGGAAGTCAGTGTTACGGGGAGCACTAGAGCATACTGTAATAGATCACATGTTTTTCAAGTTGACTTCATGACATCTCCAGTTAAAAGGATCTTAGCAACTCTGGGGAAAGACCCCTGCCTCAGACCCTGAAGAACCACAGCTAATCAGAGCAGACTATATGGAGCTACATGGAGCAATGGTTTTGGCAGTATAAGGCAACTTCTTTTGTCTGTCAGAATCCTGTAGATTCTAAGTTTTGTTTGAATGAAGACATTGGCTCAATTCGGACGACACAATAAACAACTGGTGTGGGGGAAACAATCGTCAGTTGTTTTGACTATTGTGTCATCCAAATGCTGCCATAGTCAACTCAGCGCTGATTGTAATCCATACCACAGTTGATTATTTATTACCATGTTGTGTGGGGAGTACCCCCTGGTTGAACAACTGTAAAGTTGATTATTACCCCACCATTGACTATTGTGTTGTCTGAATTGAGCCACTGGGTCTGTTCAGACAACACGCTAAGCCATGGTTAGTCCGCTAACCCTTTTGTAGCAAATGGTTAATGAGTGTGTTTAAACTGGTTGGGAATGGTTCACCAGACACGCTAAGACATAATATTTAGCTCAAAATGCTTAACGACCGTGGCTTAGCATGTTGTCTGAACAGGGTCAATAAGGAAATTGCATAGTTAGAAATACAGACGGGGAAAACGTCCAAGTGAACAGGATAATGCTATCTACCTAGACCCTTGTATTTGCTAGGTTAAAGGTTGGGGGAATCTGACTTACGTGACTTATTAAAAGAGCAAAGTCTGGGTTTCATTCTCAAAGTTCAAAATGCATGTTTAACATCCTGATTTATTTTTCTCTGTAAATTTAGACTAAGACACAGTGTCACATAACCGTACAATTTTATTGCCTTGATGAAATGTGATTAAACTTGTCTAGTCATGTGTAGACTTTGAACATTCAAAACTAGATTTCATTATATGTTCAAGGGGAGTAATTACTAGATTGCAGAGGCACTGGTGAATTGATGTATAGATATGGTTTATACTTTCTGTAAGCTTAAAGTAAATGCGCTCCATTCTTTTTGTCCATCATATGTAGGCTAAAACCAAGAAGTGGGGGGAAATCATTAATAAAATTAACTAGTTTCCTAGGAAGAGTCAACTGTGGGGAGGAGGTTACATAGTATCACCCAAATTCCTGTGTTTGAGTTTGTGTTGTACAAGCAGTCCTACATGAAGGGAGCATAAAGATGTCACCTTATGTTATATCAAGATGGCAGCCAAAATTACAGAACTCTAACATGACCACTAACTACCAATCTTATACATTAATTCTCTTTTTGCTTGTGTCTGTTTTTTTTAATAATAAAAAAGTAATGCTGCAGAAGGAGAAGCTGAAAATCCCACTGAGAGCACTCCAGTTGCTTGCTATCCATGCGGCACAGTGAACATTGACCTGCAAGAGCTTGGTAGCAAATTGCCTTTGGGGAGCCCCTCTGCTGATGCTTTGTCCTTGAGACTGTCATGGCCAAATCATTTTTCTGGAGCTGCCGAAGGCCTTTATAGGAGCGACTTTCTATTGGATCCAAGCAGGAGTTACAGTTATCCAAGGCAGAAGACTCCCAACACACCAAAGAGAAACTCTCCAGCACCTTTTACGTTCGACTTCAACAGGAGTGAACTTCCTGCAGAGGACACACTGCTAGCTACAGTGGAGCTCGGCTGCACTGTGTCCACTTGCCCAAAGTCTGCAAGTTACTCTCTAGAGTGCACTGATGAGAAAAGTCTGGCAATAAGTAGCCCACTGCAGTCTCTCTCATGCCCCGCCTTACCCCCTCGTGCACCAAAAACGGCAGATGAGAAACCAGCCATTGACTTGTGTCCACTGCCTCTCAGAATTGATGGCGCTGAGGAAGAGCCTCAGATGGGCTCGCCAGACCTTTCTGAAGACCAGTACCTTGGGAAGAAGGGCATGCAGGACATCTTTTCAGCTTCTTATCCTTTCTCATCTCCCCTTCATCTTCAGCTAGTGCCAAGGTCTTGTGGTGATGGCTCTCCTTGGCAACCTCCTGTAGATCTGTCTGGACTTTCCATAGAGGAAGTTTCTAAATCTCTGAGATTTATAGGTTTAGCAGAGGACGTCATAGCATTTTTTGTTACTGAGAAGATTGATGGCAACTTGCTTATTCAGCTCAACGAAGAGATCCTTTCAGAGGATTTCAAACTAAGCAAACTACAAGTTAAAAAAATACTGCAGTTCATTAATGGCTGGAGACCTAAAATGTAGGGCTCACTTGTCCAACAAAACTCAGAAGTGTGCCAGAAGCACTGGGACTAACACAGAGTCTCTCTTTCTCTCTCTCCCTCTCTCTCTCTCTTTTGCACTAAGATCTTTTTCCTCTCTTGTGTAAATAGTAGGAGAAAAAAAATCTTACTATGCAGATAGTTTTGAGTGGTGAGCAGACCCTTTTGTACATAGTAGAAACATAAAGGTGTGCCTTGCACATCCCTGAACATTCAGCAGCTGCTAAATAGTGGACGTTAAAGGGAATTTAATTTGTACTCATGTAGTCTGTTAAGACATATTTATTATTATTGATAAGGCAAAGTTGAGCAGCACATAAATCAGTCTGATTTTGTGTGTTTCCCAATAAACGTATTTCCTCTTGGAGTTTTTTACTTTTATTCTGATGGCCATTAACTCAGCTTTAGTTTTGACTTATCCAATGGAAAGTGTCAACCTCCCCTTCTCACATTTCTTCTACATATGTGGATAGGATTCCTTTTTATTCCTGGGTTCTGAACGAGCCAGTATTCCAATTTTTAAAATCAAAGCAAAAACCTACTAGCTTGACATCACCTCCAGATAACTGCTGGTTTCTCAAAGAAAAGCCAGTTGAAGATCACTGTTTATTTCACTGACTACTTGGAAAATAAATTCAGTATGTAAGGGGCTTCTGGGGTTGAAAAAAACAATAAAAGCTCAAAATCGCTGGAGAGCTGCCATTACGCTGCTCACAGATACATTCTTTTTCTCCGTCACTGCTATTGTTTTCTCCTTTGAAAAATCTTCCTGCTCAAGTGTGACTTCTTCAGGTTGGTAGGGGAGAAAACAGGATCAGAAAGCTGTTGGACTCATCTACTTATTTTCTGCTCCCCTCCCCCATTCCTGAGATTTATGAGGAGCCAAAGATGTAGGTACCACCCAGATAATACACAAGAGAGAATGAAGGCACTTTGTCCTGCTCTTCCATAACCTGGAGGAAGTGATAGAAGTTTAGAAGTTTAGCCCACGGCTGTCCTTACCAAAAAAAAAAAAAAACAACCCCAAAAATCACCCTTGCTCAATTTACTGTGAAACTATTGCAATCAAGGTGGATAGATCCTTGCACCTAAATAGAGTTTTCTTGCATAGCGCAAAAGAAATATAGCAAGAGAGAGCATAAATGCACAAGCTCCTTACAGTGCTGGGCAGCTGTAATATGTAGATGTGAAATTAAACATGCTATTTTAAATAATTGATTTTGGAGGAAATACTTGGCATTATCAAAGAACAGGGAAAAATCCAAATGTAAAAGGGTTTTGCATCCACTTTGCAAACAATCAAAAGTATTCCTGTATTCTGAGCAAATGTTGTTGCCTTGCTTTAGTGTAGAATAATTGCTAGGGATCAATAAGAAAATACCAGTCGTCTTAGGTGTAAAATGCATAGAAGAGTGATCTGCCATGGAGTGTAACTGCTGCAACATTTGAGTGATTTGTCCTTGATGCTTTACATTGCTGCTGTTTCTTTAAAGCTCTTAAAAATGTACAATTAGGAAAGAGCAACATCTGAAATACTAACCTAAATTAAAAGAAATCACATTCCAAAAACTACACTTAGTCTAATCAAAATGAAATTGAATAAATAATTTTGTGCTTGTTTTTTAAAAAACTTTGTATTTAGATGAAGGATAACAGCTTGAGGTAAGCATCCTGTTCTTTAAATAACGTATGGATGTTTTAGACCCCAGATATATCTGATACACATATTACTAAGAAAAGAAGTGATATGGGAGGAAGGCTAGCTTTGACCCACATGCTTTGTGATGTATTTACCCTGTTAAACTATAATCACTCTAGTAGACAACAAATAAATTGATGTCTCAGCAAGTCAATCTGGATCTAACACATCACTACAAATTCCACTGCTTATTCACAAAAAACTAGGGAAAAGGGTAAAGTATGAACCATACTTTATTTCTCCTTGTGGCCTTGTTCCTTAACTGATCTTTCCCTTAATTTTTCTTCAGTTGTACATAGAAAACAGAAGACTTATTTAGAAAGTTTATGGAAGACTGCATGCTATATTAAGGAAGAAAGTTCTGGTCATTAGCAGGAGTTTGTAAGCTGTATGATCTTTTTTTCTGTTTTCCTTTCCTTTTTTTTTTTTTTTTTACACTTTGGGGAACTTGATCAAATTCAAACGGTACTCATTTTATACCCTGTTTTAAGCAAATAGTGTGAGTTGGAAGTAAACTCTCTTGAAATCAATGTAACTTAAGAGAGCCGTTTACTTAGCACTTCTTCTACACAAGTGCAGTCCAGAGTTGCCATTAGGTAGATTCTCATATGAGGAAAGATCAGTGAAAATGGGATATAGACAAGTAATCGTACAAATTCCCATGATACATCTGGCAAAAGTGGTGCTTTAGTCACAGAAATTGCTGTTGGCTAAGTGCTGGACCTACACCCAATATGACTGCAGACATATGTGGCTAAGGACAGCTGTGAGTATTGTGTAAAGGAAACAATTACCTCAGAACCAGACTGTACTTTGGGTTCTAAAATAAGCTAACATAAGGAAGTTTGCATAAAGAACGTTTCCCATCCTCTATCCTTACTATAGCCAGCCAGCCCTGAAAATCCTGTCCGGGGGTGGGGGGTTAGGGTCAAGATGGCCCTCCTGAACAATGTAAGATGAGGGGTTGGCAGCTGCTGGGGGAGGGGGAATGGGTCTTAAGATCCAACTTCTCTTAAGGTACAATCCCATGCAAGTGTAGACAGAAAAAGGTCTACAATTCCCAGCATATCCTGGGAGTTGTGGGCCTTTTTTCTGTCTAAACATCCATAGGATTGTGCCCTTAGAATCCAAGCCAGGGTACTTTCAGCTCAATTCAGGCATCACAGCAAACTATTGTTGAGGAAACTTAACTATGATTTGACATCCATTTGCTCTTGGTGATTGAGTGGCTATCAGTTTGGCAGGGAAACTGCAGTATCCTAATATCAGTTCTTCTGCTTTAGAAATGTGTTTGTGTTTTAAATCTAAGGATTCCTAAGCCAGCTACTCTCAGTTCAAAATCCCTTGTGATTTGATAAGTGCCCACCCATGTGTTTAGAAACCATTAATGGCTAAGACAACTTCTCTGCTTTGTGGGATGTGAGAAAAATGCACTTGCTATTCTTACTTCTATCAGAAAACAGGTCTGTACTTTGGGCAATTTTTCAAAAGATTCATAGCATGATCCCATGCTGACTTACTTCCAGGAAAGTAAGCACAGGATTGCAGCCTTAGTTATTTAATTTTAAATCAGTCCTGCTCTTGTTTGTATGCCATCAAAGCTGTTCCATATTTAGGGTATTCATGGTTTTATTCATAGCCTTGTAATTTAATTGACATTTTAGTTGCAAATCCTGTTGAGGCTAGTTGACTGTTGTGACTTTGTATAGCCTTATGGGTCATTGTATTAGGATTCTCATATTTTAGGAAACTAGGTGCTAGAGACAATGTGCTATTTTCCTGAGTGCTTTGAAAACTACAGGATTAATAACTTCTCACTCCTAAACACACACACATCAATTTTATGTGTGGGCATGGGTTAACCAGAATGACTCTAGTTGAAAGAACATGCAGAGGAGAACACATGGGCTTGACCCTCCCATGATGAACGTCCAGTCGATGTTTGTGAAAAAGAGTTCTCTGTGTGTACAGATGTATCCACAGAGAGCTCCTACACTCGAGGGTACACCCCATCCAACCAAGGTGGCTCCTCAAGCGTGGGAGCATAGACACCTTTTTATAGTGTATACATTGATTTCGTAATAGCAACAGTTTCATTAATAGTAGATAGGATGAATCACTTCAGTGGCTTGGATCCTAAGTTAAGGAAGTTCATGGAATGAAAATTTCCCATTCCCCTTCTCCCTGCTATGTATTAATGCAAGCAGGGGTTGTTTTTTTAGATACAGTAGGGAGTTGAGATGGTTTGGCCCAACAGGCTGAAATGATATGGGTTCATGTCACTAGCATGCCCAATTGCAAGTGGGTTCTTATCAGTTGGATTGAGAAAAATCCATAGTCATCAGACCTGATCCAGTCTGGGCCATGAAAACTTGCGCCTTAACCACACCAGCCCAAAAGCTTGTAAGAGGTTTAAGAGGAACATATATGGATCAATGATTCTATATTTGCTTAACAATGCATATTGTCTCTGGGGATGTGGAAGTGGGGAGATCACCTTTTAAGATGAGGAACAAGCTGTATATAAATGCTAGAGAATGGGTGAGTGGCACGAATCTAGCTCAGTTCATTGTGAAGTACTCCCAACAGTGTGTTGCACGTGGCTACTTCCTACATGAGTCTTCCCAACCTGGTGCCCTCCCGATTTGTTGGGATTACAGTACCCATCATCCCCAGATAATATGGTGACTGGTCTGCTGGCTGGGGATGGAATGGCATTGTAATCCAACACATCTGGAAGGTACTGATTTGGGAAAGGCAATTCTACATGAACAGGAGTATAAGGAGTCTGATACATTCTTTGGTACCACTAGTATTATATTTGGGGCGGTTGCAATCTGAAAATTAACTTCCAGAGTTTAAGAATATTATTTTTGAAACTGAAATTGAAACATTATGATTACAGCATGTGATTATCTTTCAGTTCAAACAATCCATTCAGCAGGTGAGACTGTATGAATAGAAAACAGTAACAGGAAAGACATGGCATATCTTTTTTTAAAAATCTGAAAACAAAGTGGAACATGCAAACGTTGCTAATCTCTAGGACAAAAGAACATTTTAAAGATCTCAGAATAGTTTTAATTTTTGAATAAAGAAGCTGATCAGGTTCCGTATAAAACAATAATGGCAGAATTTCAGACATATTCTGAACTGTGTCAAAGAAAACAAGTGGGTTCTGCTTGTTCTGCTTCTAATGAGTTCCATGTATGTCAAAAAGATAGATTTCAAAACAAAACCCAAATTATTGGCTCGGTGAATATATTCCATTGTTAAAACTAAGTGTGCATTTGTGAAAGTCTGTGCTAATTTGAACATCTCTTTAAAAGTTTATGAGTGAGGAACATTTATTTAAACCAGGAGCAAATAAATAACCCTATAATGTATATGAACAAATGTCATTGGTGTATTGTAAGTATATAACTGTATATTAAAGATATTATTTTCATGATATTTCAAATGTGTAGAGTATTTTTTTTCATTTCATCAGAAATTAGATGGATTAAAATAAACAGTATTGGCAAACTAACTCCTGTACTGATAAACTAGCTGATATGCCTGGCGTTGCTTGGGTCTGTAAATAATGTTTATGACATTTATTTGATAAATAATAAATTTCTCTGCAACTTATTCATCTTTAGGTTGGTTGGTTTTTTTAGTTTGGTTGAGTTTGTAAATTGTGTTAATAAGAACTGTATTTTAAATTAGAGCTTTGTGATAAACCACATTTTTGTTTTACCTCAAATGCCTATTATTATTATTATTATTATTATTATTAGCATTTATATACTGCCCCATAGCCGAAGCTCTCTGGGCGGTTTACAAAAATTAAAAAGCATAAAAACAGATTATAAATACAATATCCATTTAAAACAATTATTCTGGGTCAAACAACAACAACAAAAACCCCTCAACATACACTATTAAATGCCTGGGAGAAGAGAAAAGCCTACACTTCCCATCATGCCTTGGCCGGAGCAGCCATCTAAACTTCAAAAACAATCAGGACACACAACACCCTTTCTACCATCTAAAAAAGATGCAAACCTAAAAATATGTTTTCAAAATATGCCTGGCATTGCCTAGATATCTGAATAACATATGGTAGGGAAGCAGATCTCAGTGGACATGAGGAACTGTTGTATCCATGTGCTCTGAAGTTATTATTATGAAAAAAGGAAAGCAGCCAGAACACAGAATACTTTATTGGCATAATTTACTATATAATATCAACATTTAACAGGTTTTTGCAGAGAGCCAGGATGATCAAGGAAACTGGTGACTTGGGCCTTTTATCTGACATAAAAATACTTAAAATCCAAAATTCCATGTTTTTCGATTTTCCTGGTACATTTGTACAGCCAGACCTATCAGTGTACCAGATTTAAAGTTTTTACCTGACGTTGCTTGGGCCCCATAAAATATATGTCTGTGAGGTAATCATCTTAAAGTAGCAGGCCGGCTAAGCCTGTGAATTAACCTTTAAACAAATTAAATTCATTTCTCTTTTTTCGTTCTCACCCTTCATGACAACCCTTCAAGGTAGGCCAGTCCTAGGCCTTGTGAGGTAACGTTAAAACAAATTAAATTAGTTTCTTCCCCCCCCCCCTTTAATGCATGACCAGGGCTGCCTTGAAGCTGTCCCCACAGAAAACAAAAACTACAACTCCCGGCATGCCTTTTGCTGTGGTGTCCATCTTGCCCAATGGGAGTCCTGCTGCTGAAAGTCATGGGAAGTGAAGTCTGGCTGAGCCAGTCCACACTACACTGTGCAATCAATGCCCATAGGTAGACCTTGAGGGAGCTGGCTTGCTGACTGATGGTTCGCTTGCTTGCTCTTGGCAATGGGCCCAGTGCTGCAGCCTCCTCTCCTGCTGCTCCTGATGGGGCCTAACAACTGAGGAAGCTGGCCCCAGGCGCTCTCCCTTCAGGCCCAGGAGGTTGAGCCATTACCAGATAATGGCTGCCAAAGCCTGACAAGTCTTCCCTCCTGCCCAAGGCATGCTGGGAGTTGTAGGCATAAGCCTAGGTCCCTGAATAACATGTTAATCTTTGAACACCATCTGAGATGTGGTGGAAGACAACTGGAGAGCAGGCCATCTGGGTTGTGGCACCCTGCTTGTGGATTTCTGGATGAAGTTTATGATTTTGATGTAAAAGCCTGACTATACCATTGAGACCATTGAGACAGAAGAGTGAATGGAGGATTGACTGATATAGCTGAGGCTAGAATGGAATGGTGGGCAGGGTTAGTGGCAGTTGGGGAAAGTCAGGTAGAAGGAGATCAAAGACAGTTAGTGAGAGGTCAGGGTTTGCTCATCCATACTTTATTTTAAATCAGCCACTCTACATGCAAGTACTACACCTCCCAGCATGCCTTTGGCAGCCCGCAGGTGCCTGCATCCTCTGAGACATCCTCTTGTTGCCGATGCTGCTCCTCCTCGATAGAGCATCGAGGAGTAGCATCGCCAAGGAGGGGAGGTACTAAGCGGCTATCAGTGGCCGCACCCAGCTCCGGCCAATCCTGCTGGGATTGCCTTGGCCTGTGCTTCTCACCCACCAAGTGCTACATCTGGAGCCTGTACTGAAGGGCTGGGGCTGGGCTGGACATTTCTCCCCCTTTGTCGGATCTATTTCTGGGCATGCGCAGAGTGCCTCCCCTTCCTCCCTCCCTCTTAAGGGCAAAGGCTATACACTTGCTTCCCCCAGATTCTGAGAAAACAGCGATATCAGGACGGAGTGCCTTTGAGCATGTTTGGCCCCTCAAAGTCATGATGTTGTATCTAGTTACATTTTAAAACCATGCAGAAGGTGGGAGAAATCACCACAAATGGATGCAGCCCATTTATGTGGGTTGTTTCCTTTTATGTGGAATTGGTGAGACCAACCTTAGGAGTCAAGGTTGTAAAAGACATGCAGCAGCCACCAACCTATGCACACACAATGTCCTCCAAAGGCCAGTAAGTCTGGCCTCCTGCCCAAGGCATGCTGGGAGTTGTAGGCTTAAACCTAGGTTTTTATTAAATTCTTTAAAAATACTTAAAATCCCAAAATTCGTGTTTTTAGATTTTTCTGGTATATTGTACAGCCAGACCTATCACTGTGTCACCATGTCAAGTTTCTAACTTGTCTGGAAGTGGGTAAACATTTCCAGAGATACGTGACGCACACATACTTTCCACTTTATAGGTAGAGATACTTGACCAAAATAATTGAAGTGAAACAATGAGCAATTTGAATTTTTTTCACTGACCCAGTTTACATGTGATGTTATGACAATCCATTGGTTTAAGAACTGATGGGTTATCATGCACGAGTGGGAGAGAGCAGGCACCTCTTCCGATTTTATTCCACAACTCACAATTGGCTCCTTCGTAGGTTGTGGAGTGTGACTTGCAAAGCCAAACAACTGGGTTGTTTAGGGACTAAACGAACAATAAACCAGGGCCATGTCTACACCATGCATATATCTCGGGGTTGTGTCAGGGGATCCCGGGGTCAAGCAGTGATAGCCAGAGACTTTTAACTGGGACCGCGGATTTCCCAGTTTTCCCATAGTTCCGGGACACCCGTGAGGACCGCAGCCGGTGTGGCACATGATCATGGGTTGTTCATTCTTCCCCGCAAGTAGCAGGGCAATGGAAACAGGCACAGAGCTGCGCATGGGCAGTCAGTGCCCATCGGGGAAGCAGTTTCTGGGGGGTGGGGTGTTAAAAACTTACTGGCAGTGGAGCACAATTGCGTTCCTGTTTCCGAAAAAACAGCGCCCGCAATGTCCCTCTTGGCTTCTGGGACATCGCACTGCCGTTTGGATGCTGGGGGACGATCCCAGAAGCAGGAAAACCCAGGATCCTCTCCCCCTCCAGGAACGCTCGGAGGTGTAGATGAGCCCCAGATCTCTATGAACAGGTCTCTAGAAGGCAGGTAATTTGCTTACTATTTACATATCACCAGAAATTATAGTATGAGCTGAATCCAACGAAGAGTGAGCAGGAGGAAAATAGCTGTTGGTACTATTCTGCAAATGCTTGCACAAGTGTTCACATGGGGCTCTAGCAAGTAGGTTCTAGAGCAGGGGCTGTGCACTGAAGCGCATGGGTTGTTGTTGAGAATGTATTGCGTGCAAATAGCCTATAGATGTATGTTCTTAATGTGTACGTTCTTAATTCAATTTCTAGTATTATAATGGCATTACTACTTTGGCATCCATTTGTTACAGAAGCAACTGAATATAAAGCTATATATCTCTCTTTCTGTGGAAGACAGTGCCAGGCAAAACAGCTCTCTGGACAATGAAGTAGAAGTTTGCAAAACTGCTCGTTCTTTTGAAAGCATGCAGTGATAAACTTGTCACTGAGTCTAGTAATGGAAGAGGGATTGATTACATTCCTCCTTGGTAAGCATTTTGTGTTTGGAGAAGATATAAAATGGATCAATTCCTTTTAGGAGCCAAAGTTGTCTTTAAACGCCCTTTTTGCTTCTGAGAAGATGGCTTTCTTTGCAGGGCAGAGGAAGATGAAAACTACAGCTTGGTTTGTGGAAAAGTGGTCAATGTGTGCCTGTCTTTTTTCCTACAACTACTCATGGAAATAGCTGGAGCTACAGGAAATGATAGTTCTTCATGGTCTCTGTGCATCACACATTATGGGCTCTGCTCCTGCGTGGAGCCATGATTCGGAATCTTCTAAAGCTAATGAGTACTGTTTTGTCCAGCAGGGCTCCCACCCATCTCATCAGTTCCTGGAGACCGACTTGCTGGCCTCAATGTCAAGAGATAGAATCTATATCGATGTTGACAGGAGTCGACACTGAAGGGGGAATGGTGGGTGGGTTATGTGAATGCACAGATGACCAGTCAAAGAACTAATTACAGGTAAGCAACCTGCCTTTCTTCTTCGTGGTCTCTGTGCATCACATATTATGGGCGATTAACAAGCTGACTTACCAGAGAAGGTTTGGTGTCGAAGAGGTGTCATTGTAGTAGTGAAGAGAGGATTGCTTGACCAAAGTTGCAGTCCTTTCTCGCTCTCATGTCAACGTGGTAATGGGTTATGAATGTCGATGGCTTGGACCAAGTGGCAGCCTGACATAGGTCTGGTAAGGATACTCCTCACGTGAAGGCTGTCAATGTGGACACTTCACATGGAGCTTGAGGTGGACAAGCTCATAGGCAAATTTAATAGTCTGGACAATTCATGATGTGAATCTCTGAAGCGAGACTAGTTGTCCTCTTTTACTTCTGCCATAGCAGATGAAGAGGCACCGAGTACTCCTGAAAGCAAATGTTCTGTGTTTGTAGAAGGCCAGGGCCCTTCTAACATCGAGAGCCTGGAGAGTCTTTTTCAGTGGTGAGGACAGTGATGGAAAGAAGGTAGGTAAGATTATATCCTGGTTGACATGGAACTCTGTGACAACCTTAGGGAGGAAAGAGACGTCTGGATGGTAGATGCCTTTGTCTCTGTGGAAGATTAGAAATGGTGGATCAACACAGAAGGCACAAGTTCACTGGCCCTTTTGTCAGTTGATATGGTATAAGGAATGCTACTTTGAGGGTAAGTAGTCTCAGATCTACAGTGGCTAGTGGTTCAAAAAGCTTCAACAAGAGAGCTTTGAGCACTACTGATAAGCTCCACAGCAGGATGCGATCCCAGATTGAGGGGCTAAGGTTGTTGACCCCTTTGAGAAATTGACAGACTAGAGGGTGAGAAAATGGAGAGTGGCTGTCTACCTCAGGCTTATAGGCCATTAAGGAGAATAGTCTGAGGCTCTTTTGGAACGGAGTGCAAAAAGGGTAAGATCCCTATGATAGTGTTCTCCTGTGGATTTATGTTATGGCTGGTGGAAAGCGTAGGAAGGATTTCCATTAGGACACAGAGCCCATAATGTGTGAATGCACAGATGACCACTCGAAGAATTACAGTTACAGGTAAGCAACCTGCCTATAACAGGCCGCACTACATTTAACTATTAACATCCAAAAGGTTGACAATGAGGAAAGCAAAGAGAGGCTATGCCATTATTAGAGACCCTGGAGCCACCACAATTTGGTTAAAAATATATTTAGATGGAGAGCCTTCCCAATGGGACTTCTCAGAGTTTCCAGTAGAATTCAGAAATTGGATATCTGCTTCCCAAAAATTTAAGCTCACTTTTTGACCACCTCACTAGGATTCAAAACTGATAACTCACTTGGAGGCTGCAGGGTGTCAGCATGGTCTCAGAGGTTAAACTGCTTTCCTACACCTATGGAACCTGGCTTTGGAACTCCACGTGTGCCTTACCAAGGTTGGTAAAGCATTCTTTTGGTGTACAAGGTAAACAGATCTGACTGGGCAAATGCAGCAATAATGTAGTTTAGTTGAAAAGTACAAGGGTAAACTTTGGAACTGAAAACAGGATAGGAAAAATAGTGGAACGGAGCATCATTCTAGAAAAGGCTCAAGACAAATAATATTGAAGCAAATCGGTCCGGGGTTATGTTCAAGTGAGACATACCAGCATGAGAGATGCCCAAGCAAAAAAGGCTGAACAACTGCCTGAGCTCCAAGACACTTAAAGGGTTTGAAACAAAAGTGACAAAGACCTCGGTGGCTCAAAGCTGGACTCGGGAGGCACCCAAAACAAAAGAAACTGTAGTTTGGTTATGGGAAATGACTAGAAAACTCAGGGAGGTTCCTTGCCCCTTGGTTAATTTACATCTAACTGGCTGGACAGAGCAGCGTACTGCCATATTCAAAACAAAATGTGTCATCAGGTAGTGGCTAGTTGAAAAGTACCCTCAAGGGTTAGTTGGCTGGGAAGTGGCAAGGCAATCAGCCAGGCATTTGCATGCTTCTGTGGCTACAGGGAACAACTCCCTTTAATCATGGAGGAAACAAGTCTATTCTATGTCTCCTATGTCTCTGTGGGATTTTCAGAGCCCTCACAGTGTTCCTGGCAGATTTTCAGGTTCTGCCTTCCTTCCAGAGGAATAATAATAATAATAATAATAATAATAATAATAATAATTAATAATAATAATAATAATAATAATAGATTCTTGAGCCAAGGTGTAAGGGCAATGCCAATTAAATCCATAACTCATAGTACATGGGTCACAAAGCCAGCCCATCTAACGCTCCTCTATAGCGCTTGTTACTTCACAAAGGTAGAAATGTGTTAATTTCAGTTTTTGTTTAGGATTTGAAAGAACATTTTGAATGAATAAAGATTTGCATGGAATGCACTAACCTGATCTCCAAGTGTGGCTTGCTACATATGGCAGAGAATTTGTCATTTTATGATTTTGACTTGTAATGATGCATGTTGGTGTTTATAAAGCACAATTTGAACTATTCAAACATAAAGAAATTTGTCTATTTCCCTCCCAGTCTTTCATGTAAGTAAAATAAAGAAGTGCATGGATTTCAGAGTTGATGGGCTCTTGACAAAAGGATGTTTGGCCCTTGTTTACTATCGTGGTGGTGGTAGTAGACGTGATGTGTAGCTACATGCTTCTGACACATAACTCATACAGTTCTCTTTTAGCAAAGCAGCATATAAATTCTCCAGTGGCATTTAATAACATCGTAATTTAATATTCTTCTTCAGGGAGTAGCTGTTGTAACAGGAGAAATACAACATTCATTCCAGAATTTGTTGTAGAATTTGTTTTACTGCATTACTGCATTTCTTCAAATTGGGTGGGGGGCAGGGGCTAAGAAGGCATCCAGAACTATAAGCTTAGATAAGAAATGGCATCTATAACTGATGTGGCAAAAATCAAGCCATTTCTCAAAACTCGAACTAAAGCCGTCTATTAACTTTTGTGATTTGGGCTAATGGATAATTAGGTTTTTAGCCTATTAAGATGCAATGTACATTTGTTTCCCATGGGTTATATAAAGTACATCTTTTAACACTATTCTCATGCACAAGTATATTGAAAAAGCTATTTTGTGTCTGATCCTTGCAGGTAATAAGAGTTCTTCACAAAAGGAGATTTCTGTAACAGAGATAACTGTATCATAATACATAAGAGCATACAAAGTTAATAGTGCATTGATGTTTTTATTATCCCTTGGTCATCATACTTGAACAAGTTTGATATGCAGGGTAAGCAAGATAATAAAGGCTAATTTCAGTAATACAACTTTTCACCATTTCCAGTTGGAAAGCTGTTGTCGCCTAGAACAAGCTACTTTTATCCTTGGGCATGTTTTAACAACCTAGTAAAGAAAACTGGGAAGCTCCATCATTCAGTAAATTGGATGAAGGGAGGCAGGCTCTGTTATCTCCATAGAGATTTGGCTAATGTTTGTACATCTGATAACACCACTCCTAATGGAAATGCCTTAAATATATCCTAGAACAGCCTTTCCCAAACCAGCACCTTGGACTACAACTATCACCACTGACCAGCCAGGGCCATCACTGCGAGTTGTAGTCCAGCACATTTCAAGGGTGCCAGATTTCAGAAAGCTGTCCTAGAATTTCAGTTGCCTCCTAGAAGAAAGGTTAACAGCTTTTGACACCTCTGAGTTCACAAAGCGGTCATGCAGCTGATGAGTTTTTTCAAAGGGGAAATGGCACTGGAACATAAGAGATTTTCCACCTGCTTTCTCCCATGAAAAGCTATTGTGTCAAATCCCCAAACAATTGTTTGAACTCAGGAATTTAAAGAACAGTTAAAGGATCTTAGGGGTAGTGATGGGGAGACCTCTAGAAATGATGTTTGGAAAAACTAGAATGCATTCCTCCCAACCCCATCAGTATTTGTGATTTAGGGGGAAACTTCTGCATTACCAGATTTGTCCTTCAAATTATCTACTGATGATAGAGAAGTCTGTCCATTTGGGTTATGCATTTCAATGTTCTGTGCTGCAGAGATCACTTTCTTACACTCTCCCATCTGTCACAAGTACTATGTCACTTTTAGACGCTTCATTTTTGTACATTGATTTAGAAATTGGAGGGGTTCATACATTAATAATTTCATTCTGGTTGTAAGTAAAACATTTGGTGGCCACATGAGAAGAAAGCATGGTGGACATGATGTTATGAATCAGGTATCCAAGTTGCACAGCTGATGTCATCTGTTTGGTTTCCAAACGTTCACCGCCTTCAAAAAGATGATGCCTGTCAAATCAGAAAAATACATCTCAATTGAAAGATGCCGTATTGATCGTGACAGTCTCCTGTATTGCTGTTATATAGATGACATTATAATTATAACGTATGCAGTGACAGAAGCAGATAAAAAGTTTGATGCAATGAATGGCATATAAAATTAACACGGCAGCAGCTGTGTTGGCTTCTCTTTTTAGATGTAGAACTGAAGATCTGTAATGGCAGTTTGAAACAAGGTGGTCTAGGAAACGTATGAAAATGGATATATTATTGAATTGTAACTCTGCACACCTTGTGCTAGTGAAAAGGCAAGTGATAAAGGACATGATTCAGAAAGCTGTTGGGGTGTCTACATTTAATTATGCTGAGGAAATCGAAGCAAAAGGCAGTAGAACTGGCAGAGGTAAATGGTTATAGGTTACCAGTCCCAGCTGTTAGGAGTGTACTAAATAAATACTAAAGACTGCTTGTCTTGAAAACAGATTTGTTTGGGAAGACCAAAAGATTCTTGACCGCTGTAACATCAAGGCTAATGTTGTCTGTGCTGTCCCTGTAACATTGAAACATTATCTTGTGACGTCTTGGCTGTATGACAATAAAGGCTGGACACAGGAATGCCCTATACGTATGGTCGGTAAAGGGAAATGTACAGTTAAGGGGGGTATTTATAAAGCTGAGTATTTGGAATGTAACTCCCTTTAAATTGGTGAAACTGGAAGACCTCTTCTAAAGAGATGCAAGGAGCACTTACAAAAAAGATATAAGGAGCCAAATGAAACGCATGCTAGGCCTTAGTCCCATCATATGAGGGAGAAACATGCTGGTAAAGCAACATTAGTGAAGATCTCTGTGCTAGCAGTGGAACGGAGCCTCCAAAGGAGAATGATTAAGGAGGCAATGTTTACTGATAAACTGAAACCTGATATCAATGTAAAGGATGAGATGAAACAAGCCATGATGTTTATTAATGCAGCTTAATTGACTGTTGAATACAAGCGTTGGTGGTTAATCCATGTTCTCTCATTGGCCCTGTTCAAGCAACACACTAAGCCATGGTTAGGCTGCTAACTCTTTTGCAGCAAATGGTTAGTGAGCATGTTTAAACTGTGGTTATGAAGCCATCATGGTTAAGAATGGTTCACACGAAACACTAAGTCATGGTTCACATGACATGCTAAGCTATCATGTTTAGCTCAAAATGCTTAACCACCATGGTTTAGTGTGCTGTCTGAACAGGTCATTGAGGTTTGTCCTGTTCCTGATTGGTTCTAGCTCAGCTTATAAGTGGTATTGTAGCATACTCTTGTTTGTGACTGAAGCTGGTGTTTTTATACCAAAAAGCTTCACATTTTAAAATCTGTCCATACTGTATATGTATATGTTTAAAAATATTAAAGTTATAACATTTTAAATTTTAGAACTAAACATTTTTACACCTATAAAAATGTATGAACTGGACGTCCTACTGGTGGTTGTTTGCTTTGTTTTTGGAGCGCTGTATCATGCATATTGCATCAGTTGCATATCGGTTGATTCATCTGGGATTGAACAAACGCTATACTAGCCCTCGATTACTGTGCCTGTATGGAACATAGTTACATTGAACACATTGCATGAGTCCAGCCTATGGTTTGATTCAAACTTTAATTTTAGAACACTTACGTTCGTCCATAATATCTCTCTTCTGGGGCTGCCAGACACCCTCCCTCCAAAACCAGCTGCTGATCTACACCAGCCCTGGAGCTCACATAGATCAATTCCTTCCTACTGCTTTCAGTGGTAGAGAATGTGTAATATCAACAACCAAAGCCTTCAGGGAGATTTTTTTTTAAAAGCGGAAATTCTACTCCTTCCTCCCTTATGCCCTGCTGAGCCTATGCTGGCAGGGTTCTGAATTTGTTGAAGGCTCCAGCTTTGGAGCTCTCCCCAGTGTGAGATATGGTTGCCCCACCCATCTTATGACTTCTTATCTGTGGTTTCTGAAAGTGGTACATAGGTTTGCTTCTTGTTTCTTAATGCAAAATGTTGGCTGTTTTCACTAACATAATTTCATTTGAGAGGAGTTAGCAGTTACTGCTGTAGTTCCAAGCCCTCTTGCTGGAGTGCGAGACAGTAAAGAGGTCTGCCATGTAATCCTCAAAGCTTTATTCAGTAAATAAACATCTCCTTGCACCTCAAGAGAGTTAAACTAAATGATTCAATTGTTCTTTCAACAAAGGTGGTGGTCTTTTCCCTGAGTCCCTTTCACTTCAAGGAGGATTTCTTTGAAGAAGCCTTTGGCAAGAGGCTAGCTGAGCTGACCGCCTTTCGCCTACCTTTAGCTCCGCCTGAAACTCCTTCCCCTACACGAAGAGGAACAGGCCTAGTCATGACAGTTACAAACCCAGAAAATGAGGGTTACACAAGATGATACAGTTAACATGCTGATGGCAGAGTATCAAAGTTTGTATATGCTCCTCAAAGAAAAAAAAAAGGCCACGATGCATGATCTTGCCATTTTTGTATCTTTTGGCATATAAGATGTACTTTGAGAACCATTGTGCATAAGCACAGATGTACAAAGCAACACCAAAGGAAACAATAGTTGCAGATGAGGATGAATGAATAACTGCCCAAATAAATGTTGCCCTATGCATCCCAAGCTAACAGAAGATAGTGTGAGGGAACTGGGTTGAACTTCCAAGGCCACACAATGACCCTGTTCAGATGACACACTAAGCCATGGTGGTTAAGCATTTTGAGCTAAGCATTTTAGTGTATCATGTGAATCATGATTTAGTGTGTTGTGTGAACCACTCCTAACCATGGTGGCTATATAACCACTTTTTAAACATGCTCACGAACCATTTGCTGCAAAAGGATTAGCGGCGTAACCTTGGCTTAGCGTGTCGTGTGAAGAGGCCCATTCTTTCAGCACCAGTTCCCCATCACCAGCCCTCTCCAACTTGGCCCCCCTCCAGATGTGTTGAACTACAGCTCCTATCATTCCTGTTGACCATGTTGGCTGGGGATAGAACATTTCAGATGAACTCTGCCTTACACACTGGAGGGCAAATGGATAGTTGAACATGAGCAATTCATCTCACAACTACATCTAGGAAAAGGAAAGACTGGAACTTCGTAAAGACTGAAACTTCAAAAGGACCAGAAAGTTTATACTGCCAGAAGCAAAATACTTACATTATTGCTTAATTTCAGATTTCCACTGGCTTGGAGTCGCTTGCGATATTTCTTTTTAACACAGGTGGTAGCTACAATAGTGACTATCAACATGACAGCAAATATACTAAGAGATGAGGCAACTGCTATTACAGTGGTTTCCTGCATTGAGCCCTTCTTTTCGCATTTTTCTCCCATATACCACCAATCCACACCTGCCGGGCATCTGCAAGGCACAGCAGCAGTTTAAGCAATCACATTGAAACAAGGTAAAACATTTTTAGTGGTTTTCTATCCATATACACCAGCATCTCTCCAACACAATGTTGTCTTCAAACATGCTAAAATGATGACAAATCAAATAATATCTTTAAGGTGACATTGTCTTCTAAGCTAGGGGTGGGCAGAAGGTATCTTAATCACTTTGCCCTTTTCTACACCTTTTCTAGCTCTTTTTGATGGGGGGGGGGGGGTTGACCAAATTCCATAGTATGCTACATGTAGTCACACCATGGATTTATATAAGGGCATTATTGTACCAGCTGTTCTAATTTTCAATCCCTTTCTTCATAATCCTGAACATAATGAATTGAATCCAGGATCTGTTCTCCATGGACAGAAGGATACCACTCATGGAAGAATACCTCTATCCAATTTTGGGACCCCCCTTTCCCTTCCACCCCACAGCTCATCTCATTCAGTGATGTCCCCTAGCCTTCTATGTAGCGTTTTCCGGGAGCTAGAGGAGCTGCTACAAAAAGGAAGGGACAGGGAAGGCCATTCTGCCAACCCAGTTGTATGCACTCAAATCTGGATCCAGTCCAGAATATGCCTTCTTCACACAGAATCAACGTTTTCATTGAGCCATCCATGATGACCCCAAGGACTTTTTCCTGGTCAATTAGACATTCTTTAGACGTTCTCTGCCCTTCAGACATTCTCCCAGCTTCATAGGATCTCCTTATTCATGACTGTTTGCAGATAAAGAGCTGCCATGCAGCTGAGGGAATGCCACGCTCATTTCCTGTTGCAGAAAAAGAACTTCCATATCACTCAACTCAAACACAATCTTTTCCCAATGTAGTGAGTTCATATATCAGCAGCAAGTCATGAAATGCTGGGTAATCAGTTGATGGGAGATCAAGTGATATATAGGCTTGTGTGATCTAGCATTTAAATAAATAACACTGAGTGCAGGATTTTAGTTGTGGTTGCATCACCTTTGCTTCAAGGAAAACTCTTGAGGGGAACTTTAATTTTAATATTTTGTAGTTTTTTTTTCTGCCTACAGTGACCCCATATGGTACAATTACATGTTGGAAGAAGGTGATCTCAGCTCTTTGATCCTGACTAACAGGAAAACCTCCACGGGCTGAGACCTTAGGGAAGATTGGGCACACATCTATTGGGGAATTTTTAAGTTAAGGCTCATGGGCTTCAGAGTACAAGGTTGGGCTTTAAATGGTTTTTTTCGAAATCTACAGCCCCATGAATTATCCATCTTCTCTGTCACATGTGGACCAGCCCTATCCTGAGTCAGACCATGGTACCAACTAGCCCCAGGACTGTAGAGTTGTTGCCACTCAGCATAGCTTGAAAAGGTATGAAGCAAGTGTCTTGTTCAACCTGTGATCCTTTTAACAGGAAATAATGGGGACTGAACTTGTACCTTTTGGTATGTGAAAGAAAGATGTGCTCTACTACTGAGCTATCACCCCTCTCACTAATTGTCCCAGACTTGATTCCTCACCTTCCCACCCAGGGGAACATTGGCAACATTATACTAGCACTGGTGCTTAAACATTGCTGCCCCAATCCAGAAAATTCCACATGCACAAACCTTGACTGGACACAGCTACAAGTGCTCAAATAGAACAAAATGAACACAGCAGATTATTAGTGACACTTACAGAATAATGTACAACATGCTGCATAATTGAAGCTTGGCTTAGTTATTCAGTCACTTAGAAAGTTTAAAATTATCTCTGCAGATAAGATGAAGACCTCAGAACTTCTCATCAACAATTTGCACAGGATTTTTAAAAAGTTGTCGCTAAATATCTTGGCCTCCTAGATTCCAGGACCGAAAAGCAACTGCACAATAAGTATCCTTGAGAAATTACAAAGATCAGTTACCTGCAAGCTGCCTTTTTCTCAACAACAACGCATATTCCATCATTTTGACAGCCATATGCGCTACACGCATCAGCTGTGGTGTTGGGTGTACTGTTTGGTTCAGTTGATATTAAATATGAGATATCTGAAGTGAATAAATGAGGTATAACTTCAATTCTTGCATCATAACCGATATATTATAAAACATTTGATGGTATGAAATTATGATAGACGTTGGGCATAGACGTTTAGTGAACTGTACATTTAAATAAATTTCTATGAAGAGATCACTTCCTTTTAGAAGCTTAATTCCAACCCCAAATCCCCACCCAAAATTTCATTACCAAGGAATTTGAAGCTGTCCATCTAACATGAGTAGTGGATATAAACTAATTTGTGGGGAAGGAATGTTAACCTGTGGCATTTCCTTAAACAGAAACTCAGAAGGCTGGTTAATGCTAAACCATAGTTTAAAATCATGAGAAGAAGCCACAGAAAACGTGTGCTTCCAAGCTCCCCCTCTTGCTCAGCATAGCCACTAGGAGGAGGTTGGAAACATTGACTTCTGTTCTGGATTAACTATAATTGCCAGCTTGAAAGAAGCAAACTTCAAACCATTAGTATGAAGTTGGCTTGATTCAATTAACCTTCGTTAAGATTAGCCAACATTTCGGGTTTGAATGCAGTTAATCTATAACAGAAGCCGAAGCTTCAAACTTCCTTGCAGCCATGAAGGGGGAGGGGAGAACATGCCAACCTGAAAGTTGCTAAGGCTCATTCTTGCAGCACAAACCATGGTTTAGCATTGTATCCAAACACAGTCTATGAAGGACATCAAAGACATACATGTTAGAATGCACTAAAACACAGCCAGCATGGTGGTCTTGATGCTCCACAATAGTGCTGTCATATTTAGTAACTAGACAATCCTAGAAGCTTCAGCAATGGAAGTTTAAAGAAGGTATAGTTCCCTTGCCTTTCTCTTTCCTAAGATAAGGCAGAAGTAGAAGAAGGTATCCCATTTTGATTTAGGTTTCTTTGATCTTCAACAGGCTAAGACAACAGCCTCCCTCAGACTTAACATTAAATTATGGTTTACCATGATTTGACTAGTCTACCTAATTCACCACCACCACTTCCTGTGTTGCCACAAGGAAAAGATCGGAAGTTTTTTCTTCTGTTTTTAACTAACTACAGTTTAGCATGATGTCTGAACCACAAACTGTGGTTGGTCTCAACTATGGTTTACTGAAACAAGCTAACTTCAAACCTTTGTTTTATGAAGTTTCAATAAGCCATGATTAAGATGCAACTCTAAACTGTGGTTAACTGAAAACAGAAGTGAAAGGTCTGATCTTCTTGCAGTCATGCCAAAGGAAGGGTGGAGAAGGGGAGAATGTGAGCCTCAGGCTTGACCAAATTCATTTATGTTTGAACAAGGCCACTGAGTAGCTTGATCTGTTCAAATGGATAATTATACAAAAATCAAAAGATCCAATATGCGACAGGTTTCATGAAGGGCCGATCTTTTGCCTTTTAGGAAAATGAGTGCTTTCAGATGTAGACAAGGCATCCACTTAAATATGTAGAATCTGAAATAGCTGTATAGGTAAATTTCAGCAGAATTCAAAATGTTTAAGACTCACCTGCTAATCTCTAAGTGAGAAAGGAGAAAGAATACAGAAGACAGAGCTATTAGTTTTAAGGGGAATCCTATTGACTTATCATGGTATGGATTGGGCATAACTTTGCAGCCTTGATACTAAAAGGAGATATTGTGGTACAGAGTCATAACGAAGTCCACATACCTTCCACTGTTGTAAGAATGAAAATACCATCGTCTTTAATAAAGTCACGACTTTTAAGTCTCTGATGTGTTAAAAAGCCACTTGTTCCCAATCCAGGACCTCTCATGAACTGAGTGCCATTAGGAAATGTAGTGGTATTTCCTACTTTATCTGGTCTGTCCCAAAAGTAAGCCCCCGAGGAGTCTGTGAAGGAAGAAAAAAACTATTAGTAATCATATGGTAATATTTTTGGAAGAAAAGATGTACGGAAAATTGCTAAAACAGTTGGAATGAATCAAGACACACAGTAGCGCAGGAACAGCACTAGAACGCTGGGCAACCTGAGTCCAACCCTAATGCATGGACCGTGTCAGTGCATTTTCTGCAGGGCTTTCTACTGATTCCATATCAGCACAATGGGGTGTATCTCATGTGAGTTCTACTTAGAGAAGACCCCATGAAATGAATGGGATTGAAGTTAAACTAGCATCAAATGCAACCCAATAAGTCCCATAAAGCATGAAAGAAAGAAAGAGAAAGAAAGAAAGAAAGAAAGAAAGAGAGAGAGAGAGAGAGAGAGAGAGAGAGAGAGAGAGAGAGAGAAGACTTACTAGCATCTAAACATGTTGGCTCCAACCCAGGAGGGACCATTGTTGGGTCCAGCCCAGGAGGTCCATTGCCTAAAGCCCACAAAGTCCTTATCTAGCCCTGTACCTGTGGAGAGGACAGGAGAAAAGAGAACTTGTGGTCACTTAGCAACTGCATGATTCTTCTTTCCATGCCGGAAGTTTCTTTGCTCATAGCCCAACTGATAAAACATCTGGCTTGCAGTATTGTCTTCAACACACCAGACAAGAGCAGCAAGTGTAGAGACAAATGTTAAGCCTTCTCATTACCTACTTTTGACCCCTTACTACTCTGTATACCTCTACTCTTTATACCTCTATTCCCTGCTACTAGGATGGAAATCTTTGGCCAGCTTTGAACACAATGAAAAAGGAACTTGGATAAGAATGTTCTGATTCAGTGGTTTTTAAACATACCTTTTGCTATCAACTTACAAAGACTCTTCGGTTCATACATTTCTGCAGACAGACCATATATGACAGAAAATATAGTGCACAGTAAGTTTGGACTTGGGTACTACTCACATGTTTATTAATATTGGCAAGTTTACTGTATATGTACACGCAGTCTAACTTTACACCAGAATAAATATTTGCTAAATATGCCTGTGGTAAGAGAGGAGTGCATTTTAACTGAGAAAATCAGCACAGATGCTTTTGCTATTTCAAGAAAAATAAAGGACCCTCACTCCCTTGCAAGGAATAAAGCTAAAAGGGGAATATGAATTGCCACGAAGGAAGGAAATTTGGGCATCTCTACATCAAGGAAAAAATCCACCCCCTTACCAGGCTTTTCTTGGGCATTTCTGCATTCACTACAGCTCCTTCAGACACAGACACATGATTTGTAACTGAAACCTTCCCCTCTGCTGAATGTTTCATAAAACAATGCCATCTAGTGGCACAATTAATCCCACACTTATTTTAAATATTAGATTATCTCTGGGGTTGTTTTTTAGCAAAATTTCATAGAAAAAGTGTGAGAAACATCCGGGAGGTTGACAGTATATGTAATGGTCCCACAAACTTCCATGAGTGGCCAATCAAGCATGCAATATATCACTCATGTACAGAAGCTCTTAGATTGCATGACTAAATTTAACCAGAGGATTACAGAACTTTTTTTTAAAAGGACCAATCATGAAAGCTACTGTACAGATCACAGTGCCTACTCAAGGACACAACCATGTCATCCTCCTTTAAAATATTTGCTTTTGCATTATCTGGTGCTGAGTGCAATGTCTTCCAGTGCAGCTGGTTAAAATACTGTACCACAGAAAATGTTAATGAACTGTTTTTGACGAGAGAGAAAGAGAGAGAGAGAGAGAGAGAGAGAGAGATCACCACAACAACTAGGAAAAATTGATCCAGGTATTAACTTACGTAATGTGTTCGGGTCTGTTGTTATGCTGATTAGATTTGACATACATTGACGAATGTCCGAACTTTGATCAAGTAGAACCACTGTGGCTTGTTGCCATGCAGAAGGCCACTGAAGAAGATTGTCATTTGCGCCAGTGATCAAGTGGAAATATATTGCTAAATTAAATGGATTGCTGGAACTATTCACATCCAAAGAAATCTGATATGCATACCCTTTAGGAGAGTAAAATGGTGGACTATATAACCTTTCTGCATTTCCTGAAGTAAGGAGCTGAGAGAAATTGCTTATGTGCCAAATATGGTGAGGGCAACGAGTTTCTGACAGGTTGATATCATCTATGGAAAGGCCTCCATTTGGTGAGGTTGATACTTTTGCACCTTTAAATACTACTCGGAATTTATTTGTAGCATTCAAAGGAACATGGTATAGCTCCCAGTAGCTCACAGGTGAACCTAGAAAAAAATCATGAATGGTATTATATTTGCCACCTATTTCAATGTTACACAGAGTTTTACATTCCCTGTGAGATTTAAAATGTGTTTTTATTTAAATCATGATTACCCCATCCTTCAGCTGAAAAAGGCTTCCAAAACTGCTCACAATGCTTAGTAATAAGACAGTCCCTATCCTCAGACATAGCATCTAGAAGGCACGACACAAAGGGGGTGTTCACACAACACACTAACCCACAATAGGTGACAAGCTACACACCACTGGTTGTTCTGAAAACAACCAACAGTGCATAATTGGTGCTCCAGCCAGATGGACAGACAAACAATCCTCAGTGTGTAGTTTGTTTTCTCCTCTTCCTCCCCTCCTCCCTCTCTAGTCCTCCCGCCTGGCCTGGTGGGTATCCCAGCTGCCTTTGCTACAGGGACTTGAGGGAACATTGTACCAAATGTGGGGAGGGGGGAAGGAATTATAATTCTTTGAAAGTTGGTTGAAATGAGACAAAATTTAATAGATAGGCTTCCCATATGGGAATGTACCACATGCAATGTTAAAAGATGCATGACTTTGCATTATCATGGAAAGTGAGGATTGATCCACACGTGACTCCATCTGGGAACTGTGAGGGAGGGAGGGAGGGAGGGAGGGAGGGAGGGGGATTTGGACTTGGGAGACGCAGCTGAATGTGGCAGGAAAACAAGCTTCTTCAAGATCATTCCACCAAGTACATTCAGCTTGGTCACACAGGCAAATTAAAACAATTTTGCAGCAGAATGCATTAGTGAAGAGTTAGGGAGGGAGGGAGCTGTTGAGCGGCAAAGGAGGGAGAGCGCAGATAGCAGGTGCTATCTGCTGCTAGGCAGATCTCAGGAATGGAGATCGCTCACAAGTCGCAGAGGAGCTGCAGTTTTGACCTGTCTGGTTGAGCAGCTCTGTAGCTGAATGACATAATCCACGATGACATTGCTGTCTGGGTTCAGAAGACATGCTAATGCAGCATGGGTAAAACAACCCCCTACTGCAGACTGTGGGTTATCAGGGTGAGTTGTTGGGGGAACTGTCCAGGTTTGGACAACGTGCTAATCCATTGCTGGTTGTTCCGGAAAGCAAACCATCGTTACTTGGCATGTTGTGTGAACCCAGTCAAAAGATAAAGGGATTGGAAAGGAGGAGGGGGGAAAGCAAACTCAAGACACTCATTCTTAGTTACAACATTCTTAGAAGTGTCCTTTCTGGAAGGTCAGGGCAAAGCACAATCCCTGCAGCTATTCCTCCTCTGGCTGATGGAGGGTACCAGGTTGGTCTCCCTTTGCCAAGATGTTTTTCCTGGAAGGCAGAGGGTGCAGCCCTTGGTTCTCTGGCCAATGGATGAGGCCAGAGTGTGCTGGCCTTCACTGTGGAACATGCAGCTTCTTTTGTCCTTATATTTTTGAAGATGCATAGACTTGGCTATATTTAGGAGTGGGGGGGACAATTTCCTGATATTAACAGATCCTTGGATTGGATGATACTAGACAAAAGGTTTTAAGGGATACAAATAGGGATGTTCAATCAGCTACTGAGAATCTTCTAGTTAGAGGAGTGTGGAGGAAGCATCAGGATAGAGCAGAAAATTGAGATAAACAGCTTTCTTTATAGTGACAAGCAGTCTCCATCTCCATACAACATTGGTGACTCATTTTAATATAAGCTACACTATGATAATTAAAGGCAGGGGTACTGAACCTCAGGACTGGGGGCCAATTCCAACACTCTGGGGGTCCCAATCTGACCCTCTGGGATTCCTCAGAAGGCCACATCCCTTTCTCCTGGCCCCAGCTTGGTGGTTTCCTGGCTTTTGTGCAGTTTTTTCTCCCCATTCTAAAAAGTTGAAATGCCTCTTCTAAGATTTAATTACTGGCAGTAAGAGCTTTAATTTGCTGGTATTTTGGGGCCCTATACCTTCGGCCCCACACGCAACTGGAACGCAGCCCCCAAGAGTTTTCCTGAAATGGAATTCATCCCTCAGGCTGAAAGAGGTTCTGCATTTCTTGCAGGTAGGATGGATGCAAAGGCTTCAGCGGACTGAGCCCACCTACGATGGGCTGCCTTTATTTTCTCAAAGCTAGATTACCGTACTGCAATTTATGGAAGACCTGCCTTTTAAGCAGTCTGCTCCTGAACTATGGTTTTAACAGGAAGAACTTTATTTTTAGGTCTGGATTGGCTCCCTGTTGGCTTCTGGGCAGAACTCAAGCTGCTGGTTTTTATCTTTAACACCTTTATCAATTCAGGCTCAAATTGTGTCCTATTACAATCTCAGATCAAAACATCCATGGATCAATACTAACATTATGTTGGGGAGGGGAGAAGTGAAAATCCATAGGAGACATTTTGAAGAAACTAGGCCAAAGGAAAGATGGAGGAAATACTTACACCTTTTTTGTCAAATATGCTCAGGCCTAGACATGTAAATTGAAGCGTGGAATGTTCAACCTCAGATTGCATGTTATTGAGTTGTCTTCCATTCAAAACATCCCACGTGGAAAATTAGATGTTAGGGGATAAGGAATTTGGCCTAGCCTATCGTGGGGTAGGACTGTTTTAATGTATGGAGGAATATACAATTATTTAGGCCCTTGCCTGCAGTCTGAAGGGATACAGACACATAGTAAACGCAGGATTGCTATCTCAGTGTGAACTAAACCAAGAAGAAATATACAATACGAAACTTTATCGTACCTTGTATAACTTTCACAGGTGTTAAAATACCATCAGGGTAGGCTTCAGTGTACTCCTTGACTAAGATACTCAGCTGATCTCTTCCATTGTTGTAATAAGAGAACTGCAGGCACTGAAATCCTCTCTTCGGATACAGAATCCGGCTCTCTAAGATGGCAGTGTCGCCCACGTTTCTCACACTGGTATTAAAATGCATAAAGTAGCCAGTTCCTGTTGAGGACAAAAGTTTGTTAGAGATTGAGAAATACCATAAACCAGCCTTCCCCAACCTGGCACCCTCCATCATCCCCAGCCAGTATGCCCAGTGGCCATGCTGTTTGGGGATGATGGGATATGTATACCAATGTATCTGGAGAGCACCGGGGTGGAGAAGGCTGCTATAGGCTCAAACGTGGCGGCCACTGTACAAACACATAAAATAATTTCATGATCTGAAAGCAAAGATTACTAAGGCATGGATTAGTCAAGTGACCAGTTTGTTGCCATCTGCTCGATTGCTTCTATCTTTTACTCCTATTCCAAAGCATTAACTGTTCCAGTTTATTTCCCACTGATCAATTATCTGATGCCGAGACCTGACGCTTTGCTCATTGACACTGAATGTGCATTTCTAGTGTTTGGGGATCAATAGGTAGGGCCATTCTGAAAGTCCATTAATCTAAGGAGATCTAGATAGCTGAAGGAAGGAGCAGCAACTTCCTAGCAGTAGCACAGAAGCTGTGGAATTAGTTTCTAGAATAGAGGTATATCAATGTAACTTCTTGATGTTTTTTAAAAGTTGTGGTAACTTTCCTGTAAAGAAAACTTTTTAGAATTTCAGTTGTGGTTTAAATTATTTATACTTGTGGCTGTAGTGGGATTGGATTGAGCTGCTCATCCCTTACCAGTTTCCAACTTCTACTTCTTTAGTCCCCCTCTTCTCCCACCCTCGTACCCCAAAGCTGAAACAGCACTGCACATCCCCAGCCCACTGCAGTCTCACTTCCTATCCTTTCCTTCTTCAGGCCAGTTTTCACAGTGAACTATTAAATTGCCTTTTGCTATACATTTGCAATAAAACTGTATTTCTGGGGTGGTCTCTGTTGCTCCTCTGGACACCTTAAGAGGGCACTCCACTATCCAGAATTTAACTCAAAATTATACACCTTGTGCACTTGTGCCATTTTGTAAACATGCTAGTTTCTGGCCTAGGTCTATTGAAAAAGCATCGTCCTGTCTGTAAAGGTAGACCTTCATTGCCACCACCTTCTCAGAGGCACTCTGGCTCCCAAGCCTCTGGAGAAGCGCACCAGGACCTTAGCACTTGCTCTCTGGATTTAGCACTAAACCCAAGGCTCAAAAGAATAGCAGCAAACGTATATATGAGGTAGAAGAATTTTATTGAACTAAGGGTAGGAATATATATACGGGAAAAACAGCTAAAAAGAACATCACTCAGGCAAGTTTAGCATAAAACCCAGTTACCCTAAAACACAGTAAAACCTATCTGCAAACTACTCACTCCTAAGTAGGGGCTACTGTCGCCGTACCATAGCTACCTCCGCACACACCTTGAGGAGGGGCAAGACAAAGACCCAAAGTGGGAGTTCTTCACTCTATACCTTATAACTCTCTGCATCTCCTCCCCCCCCCCACCGCCCCAGCTTCCTCCTCCCCTTGGCGCCATGGGTGCCTGGCTTCACACCTTCCCAGTTGCAGAATCCTCCTTCTTGCCAGTCTGGTCGTTTACGACCTTGGAAGTGATAAGGCCAGTCCTTCCTGGTGCCAAGGCCTTCTCTACCTTGTCCGCTTCCCTTCCCATGGTGGCCTGTTGTAAATCCATTGGTTGGGGGCCCTTTTCCTTAAAATACATGTTTTAAAACTGCCATGCTGAAACTACTTCCCCCTTACTACATAACCCATACTGCATCCCTGCCCAGTGCAGTCTACCTGACCTCCTTCACACTGTCCTTCAGCGAAATAAAGCCAGGGTAGTAGTGTGAAATGATTCCCCTAGCACATTTGAGCCAAATTTTGCTCAACTTTTCATGTTCCAGAAGGGCTTATTTGCTAAACATGGAGACATAGGTTGCAGATGTGACTAGACAAATATGTCCTGAGCAAGGTCTGGTTAATAGGCCTGGGTTAGAATGCAATGTTAGTTTATCAGCAAGTTAGTTGCTGTATATTACCTTGGCAGATTCCACTATAGGTGTGATCAGTTTGTGGTCCAGTAGAAACTTGGGTTATGCGCTGCCAGTCAGCTTCATCTTCTGTACTTTGAATCATGCCGCACACGTTTTCAGATTCAAAACTGCATGTCTCCATAAAGGTTAAGGAAGAGCCTGCATTTTTTTAAAAACAAATCATACAAGGTAGATTAAATGTTTGTTAAACTCAGTGGAAAGATTCACCCAACTGGATCAGGAGTTAATATAGCTTGAACCCAAATTAGATGCGACAGCAGGAGATGTGACTGGCCACTGTCCCATGAGGTTTTTAAAAGATAAAAGCAGCAGTGGGAAGGCCAGAAAATGGATAGGATCAAGGTGCCAACAGCTCTTAATTTATTTTTTAATTGGGAGATCCACTCATAGATCTCCCAACATCTCATTTGGTTTTTAAAAACTACACTTTCACGGGCCAAAGTTCGTACTAACTCAGTTATCTTATAACACATGAACACTATTGCCTGAGTCCATAAATCACATGAGTAGTTACCGAAGACGAAATTATGCTCATTTTACAATCAATGAACTCTAGATATTCTGGTTTACTTGTTTTATGGATTGAGCTTTATCTTTCCTCCATAACTAGATTTATTTATTTTAAAAGACCTTTAAAGGGCAGATTTTGCACACTCAAAAACATAGGACATAAAAACCAAGGAAGAGTCTTATGGCACCTTGAAATCTAACGAACTTATTATGGCAATATGCCATCTTGCCCCAACCTGAGCCCATTTGAACTAAAACTCTCAGCATGGCCTTGCGGGCTGGGAATTGAAGTTGAAAACACCTTGAGGGATGCTGGCATATGCTTTCATCAACCATGTTCCTAATAGAATTGGTGGTAAGAAAGATTAATTGCTTATACGATTAATCACCATGCCCTTTATCATAATTTTCACCATTAAAATTGTTCTTCCTTTATTTAGCACCCTGCCTAAGGAAGAAACACACTATTGATCCATCTAGCTCTGCTCCACTGACTGGGCAGTGCTCTCCAGAGTTTGAGAAGCAGTCTTTCCTGCAAACTTCCTGCCTGGAGATGCCTGGGACCTTTCACATGTAAAGCATGTGTTTTTCCACTGTGAATCATGAGTGTGCCTAATAAATGCATTTTTGTTCTTCTTCCTGGAATAGAGTGTTTTCCAGCAATGCTCAAGATACATCCAACATCAGGGTATGTGAACATATATACATAAAGACTGACTTGATTTTCTCACTGACCTAACAAAATGTTCTTTAAAAAATTAGGTGCATCTGTATGATCTAGAAACCTGGTGCACATACAATGCAAGTTAATTCAGTTATTCAAAAAGGCTGGAAATTTGACATCTTTATATCTCTCCATCAAAAGAAAAAATGTGTGTGTGTGTGTGTGTGTGTGTGCTGGAATAAAGCATATATTGAACAAAAGAGGGAGGAAACAGCACCAAAATGGTGACCAAAGAAAAAGAAAAAGGTGCAGAATATATGTATTACTTAGATGCTGAAAATACCTTAGGTGCTGAAAATATGTATTAGTTTACAGTATTCCATTTAATTCGATTGTCCAACACACTTCAAAGGCAACAATGCTCTCAATTGCAGGTTAATTCTACACAAGCAGCTATCCAAAATGCAAACAAAAAGTGACTTGAATATTGCAAGGGCATCAACTGGCTTAGAAAATGTTAATGTTAAGCAATACTCATGTTATTGAGGTTAATTATTATTAATCTCAGCTGATTCAGTTCTAGGAATCTGACTGATAGTGACTTGGAATTGAGGTCCAGCCAGAATTCTTTCAACAAGATCTTTGCATATGACCACTGTGAGGATAGATCATGGCTTTACTTCCTAAATACAATTGATACTGCATACCAAACAACCTTGAATGCAACTCCACACATGTTATCAGCCTACTAAGATATTTGATTGCCCATCTGTCCATACCTATGAGATGTTGTTTTTTTAAAAAAATTCACAGTGAAAACCAATCGTTTAATCTCTTATTTTTCAACGTGATGTGCATAAAAAGTGCTGATCTTGGATTAAGAAAAAGCAAACACAACCAAAATATTTAGTATTTCTAAGTGAAGGTCATTCAGAGTAATAATTCTCCCTTTCCTCCTCCAAAAGGCCAAGGACAAAGAAGAAATCCCGTTTTTTTGGTCCAACCTAACATATGCAGCTCAGAGAGCAATTCCGTGCATTCTTATGGAGAAGAAAGCCCAGTAGAGTAGTATCCAATTAAGTTCTCCTGCTGACAGAATTGCTTTAGCCAGCAGAATGGGAAGGGGCACCTATTCCCTCTCCCTTCCTGCAGTCCCCAACCATGCACCAGGTTGGGGAAGGTTGGTGTAATGAATGTCTTTTTTTTAAGTTCCAACAAGCTACAAGGCAGTGGAGGCAAGGTTCACAATCACACCTACTTGCCTAGGGTCAATTTCCATTTACTCTCATCAAGTGGTAATTTGCAAGCTTGAGTATTTAAAAAGTTGAGTTTCACCATGGTCATCAGACAGACAAAGGCAGCTATTAAATGATGGGATTGCAGAAAAAATAAGGGAGGAAAATCAATGCTAAAGGATGAAGAAAACATATCAGGAGAAAAGCAAAGGTGCAATGGATCCCGATACACTTACTGCAGTTGTATAGTCGACTCAGCTTCTGTATATCATATTCACTGAAATCCATTCGCTGTCCAATCACATCCAAGAAGTCTGGTATGTTTGTTACTATTGTTGGTTCTGTGCCATTCCTGAAAGCAGTTTTACTGTAGTGCATGACAGAGGTATAGTCATATGGGACATTAAGGAAATCTGATCTTTTATCATCATATTTATTGAAATTTGATTCTTTACCTGACAAAAAGAAAAATAAAGAATAAAGTAACATACCTTAGTGTGGTGATTTACAGGGGTCACAATCTGGAGTGTTTGCACCTTGTGTTGGGCCAACAGGACAGATTAGGGATTCTGTTGGTGTACCGCCCACCCCGCTGCTCAACAGACTCCCTAGCTGAGCTGACAGAGGTGGTCTCTGGTGTACTGTTGAGGTCCCCCAGACTCTTGGTTCTGGGGGATGTCAACATTCATGCCGAGGGCACTTTATCTGGGGCAGCTCTGGATTTCATGGTCTCCATGACAACCATGGGATTGTCCCAACATGCCATCGGCCCGACGCACGTAGCAGGGCATACTCTAGATCTGTTTTTTTCAACTGGACATGGAGATGGGGATCTGAAAGTGGGGGACTTTACATCAACCCCTCTGTCATGGTCAGATCACCACCTGCTGAGGTTCAGAGTTACAGCGGATTTCCCCCTCTGCAAGGGTGGGGGACCTATTAAGATAGTCCACCCCCAGAGGCTAATGAATCCAGATGGTTTCCAGAGGGCTCTGGGGAGTTTTCCGGCTGATAGGGCTGGCTCTCCTGTCGAAACCCTGGTTGATCTGTGGAATGCAGAAATGACCCGGGCAGTTGCCACGATTGCTCCTGAGCGCCCTCTCCTGTGTAGAGCTCATACGGCTCCGTGGTATACCCTGGAGCTGAGAGTGATGAAACAAAACAGGAGACGGCTTGAGGGCAGATGGAGACGAACTCCTGATGGATGCAATCAAACACTGGTAAGTAATATGGTAAGCTGTATTCAGGGGCAGTGAGGGCAGCAAAAAAACAATACTTTGCTGCCACTATTCAATTATCAACCTGCCACCCAGTGGAGCTTTTCAGAGTTGTCCGGGGGCTTTTACATGCTGGCCCCAAGGACATGCTAGAACAATCTGAGGCCCCCTGTAATACATTTGCTGGGCACTTCCAGAATAAAATCTCTGGCATCCGACAGGACTTACGACTCCAGTGTTATAGCAGGTGAATCTAGTGAAGTGTCCAGAGCACAGGCTTGTCCTGTTTTCTTGGATGAGTTTCAGTTGGTGCAGCTCGAGGACATTGACAAGGTGCTTGGACAGGTTCGTGCAACCACTTCCATAATGGATCCTTGCCCCTCTTGGCTAATAAAAGTTAGCAGGGATGGAACAACTGGCTGGGCCAAGGAAGTGATTAATGCCTCTTTGCAAGAGGGAGTGGTCCCAGGCCTCCTGAAAGAGGCGGAAGTGAGACCACTCCTAAAGAAATCTTCGCTGGACCCTGAAAATCTTAATAACTACAGGCCAGTAGCAAATGTTCCATTCCTGGGCAAGGTCCTGGAGCGGGTGGTTGCGAGCCAGCTCCAGGCACTCTTGGATGAGACCGATTATCTGGATCCATTTCAGTCGGGTTTCAGGCCTGGTTTTGGTATGGAAACAGCCTTGGTCACCCTGTATGATGACCTATGTCGGTAGAAAGACAGGAGGAGTGTGACTCTGTTGATTCTCCTTGATCTCTCAGCGGCTTTCGATACCATCGACCATGGTATCCTTCTGGGACAACTGGCTGAGTTGGGAGTGGGAGGCACTGTATTGCAGTGGTTCCGCTCCTACTTGGGGGGTCGGCTCCAGAAGGTGGTGCTTGGGGAACATTGCTCGGCCCCGTGGATTCTCCAGTATGGGGTTCCGCAGGGGTCAGTTTTGTCCCCCATGCTGTTCAACATCTACATGAAACCGTTGAGTGCAGTCATCCAGAGTTTTGGAGTGCTTTGTCATCAGTACGCTGATGACACGCAGCTGTACTTCTCCTTTTCATCTTTATCAGGAGAGGCTGTGGATGTGCTGAACCAGTGCCTGGCTGCGACAATGGACTGGATGAGGGCTAATAAACTGAAACTCAATCCAGACAAGACTGAGACGCTGGAGGATGTTCAACCTGTTCTGGATGGGGTTGCACTCCCCTTAAAGGAGCGGGTTCATAGCTTGGGGGTTCTCCTAGAACCATCTCTGTCACTTGAGGCGCAGGTGGCCTCAGTGGCACGGAGTGCCTTCTACCAACTTCGATTGGTGGCCCAGCTATGTCCTTATCTGGACAGGGATAACCTGGCTTCAATTGTCCATGCTCTGGTAACCTCCAAGTTAAATTACTGCAATGCACTCTACGTGGGGCTGCCTTTGAAGGTGGTTCGGAAGCTGCAGCTTGTGCAAAATGCAGCGGCCAGATTGATAACCGGAACCAGTAGGTTCAAGCATATAAGACCTACTCTGGCCCGCTTGCATTGGCTGCCTGTATGTTTCTGAGCCTGATTCAAGGTGCTGGTTTTAATCTATAAAGCCTTACACGGCTTGGGACCACAATACCTGATGGAACGCCTTTCCCGACATGAACCTACCCGAACACTACGTTCAACATCTAAGGCCCTCCTCCGAGTGCCTACTCCGAGGGAAGCTCAGAGGTCGGCAACAAGAGAGAGGACCTTCTCTGTGGTGGCCCCCCAATTGTGGAACGATCTCCCTGACGAGGCCTGCCTGGCGCCAACATTGTTATCTTTTCGGCGCCAGGTCAAGACTTTCCTCTTCTCTCAGGCATTTGGCAATATCTGAGGAGCCTGGGTTTGTTGTTTTGTTTTGTTTTGTTTTGTTTTTGTAGCTTTTTGAAGTGTTGTAGTGGTTTTAAATGTACAGATTGTGTGTATGTTGTATGTTTTTGTTGTTTTAATTTTTGTATATTGTTTTTAATCCCATGTAAACCGCCCAGAGAGCTTCAGCTATGGGGCGGTATACAAATGTAATAAATAAATAAATAAACAAACAAACCAAAGTTAACCACTTTCCAGCACTATTAATTTAAATGTAAGAATTAAGCGCATTCTTAAAACTCTCCCACTGACAGACAGGGGATGTAATGTGTTTCACCAGGGGTGGATTACTTCTTGTTCTGTTATGCTACTCTTTTGGCTATGCTTTATTAAATATTTTATTTATTTATTTTTAAATTATATGGGGCACAATTCAGCCAACAATATGCATATTTCAGTCCCATTAATTTCTATGAGAAAATTAAGCATAAGCTTAACTCTCATCTAGTTAAATCAGTGGGACTTAAAGTGCTTAACTTTGGTGGGATTGTGCCCTACATTATTTAAACACATAAACATATTTTAAAACAACAAAAAACATCATTGAATATTTTATTTTTAAAGTGTTGACACATTGACCTGGTTCGCACATCACCCTAAGCCATGATGGTTGTCACCATGGGTAGCTGCAGGATGGCTTAGTGTGTGTCTGAACCCAGTGTGGCTTTTCCATCGTGGGTTGATTTTTTGCAACCAAGCCACACTGAGAACCCATGGCTTCTTAGTGGGATTGTTTAGGGTGGCTTGTCATTAAGTTCAAACCTAGCAGAGTCACGTCAGCATAGACTATTTAAAATGGTGATTAGAGCCGCCTGGCAAGAGCAGCAAAAACCCTGCCAGCCACTTCTTATGATCTCGCTAATGATATCCCCTCCCTGTTACATCTTGAAATGACACTAGTCAATTTACTCCTCCACTTTTCACCTCCCTAGACAGTGACACCTTTTCTTTAACCCACCTTTGGGCAGATTTGAGCAAATATAATATTAATCTTTTCTCTACCCTTGGGGAGATATGTACAAATTTAAGTTTAAGAAAAGCTTTTGGAGGAGATTTGCACAAGTCTGCTAAAGCAGTATTTGTCACGAGTATTTTTTTAAAACCCTAAATGAGTGGAAGTTTTTTTCTTGAAAAGCTAGTTGCAGAGAGAGAAGAACACAATCTCTGTTCACTCTGAAAATGAAACTGCAATTTTAGGCATTCTATCTGAACTCTCAAAACCCTTCAAGGACAGTTTCAAGTGTCCCCAAAAATTGTGAAGAGGCCTGATTTCCTCCACCTCCCACTACCCCATTTCTGAGGTGAAAAAAATCACCTTGGGAGACAAAACAGAGTAGCAGTTGCAGAAGGCCTCCTTGAAGACAGGAGGAATTCAGGGCCCATCTACCAACTGTTTGAAAAGGAGAGTCACAGCTACTTAGGGATATTGGAGAAATCCGCAATGGATTTAAATGAATTTGGATTTCTATTAATCTAACTTGCAGATACAGCAGCAGACTGGCTTTTTCCACAGACTTGCGGATCTGATTATTTATTTATTTATTTATTATGTTTAAATGGGATTTGCACAAAAAACACACTTCCGTTAATGCGCACTTGTGCAAGAGGAACAGAATTCTTATACATTGCTAAAGTATCCAATTCCGTCAATGAGCAAATGATGGAACAAAAGACTCTTGACAATCCGCAAAACACAGATGGAACAGATGGAACCAAATCTGTACATCCCTGCAGCTGATCTCTTCTGCCTTTGAGGGAGTCCTCAGCTGCCCACTGCAACCTAAGTCCTTTGCTTAGGGGTCTGCTGATTTAGGCAGATTGCTGGTTGATAGTCAGTTGATGTCTCCTCAATGGGAACTAAATGTTAGGAAATGGTTTTTTGCTAGGTGTGTTGGGACGTGATAACCACCAGGAACGGTGGAAGAAGACACACCTGTTGCTGAGGAGAGGTGGCAGGTTTGTAAAGGAATATGGCTGAGCTGAGAATTTTGAGCTGGAGTTTGCTGAAACTAAGGTTGCAGCCTGGAAAGATGTCCAAGTTGTTTTCTGGGGATCTTCTTTGTAGCCGTGCCTGTTTGCCTTCACTCTTACTTGCTTATATATTTATTTAAAAAGCAAGTTGTACAAAGATGCTGCCAGCTGGTCTCCAGTGCTGCTACATGTAAAGCAGGAGTGGCGAGTGTGTGGTGCTCCAGATGTTGCTGGCCTGAAGCCCCCATCCACCCTAGCTAGCATAGTCAATAGTGAGAGATAAGGGGAACTGAAGTCCAACAATATCTGGCTTGCCACACACTCCCCACTCCTGAATTAACGGAATATAAACCTAGCCACACCTCCACACCCCTTGAGCTTCTCACTGCTTGGGAAAGCAGGGTGGTGGTGGAAAAAAATTAAGAACATAAGAGCCATGCTGGATCAGACCAAGGGTCCATCTAGTCCAGTACTCTGTTCACACCGTGGCCAACCAGCTGTTGACCAGGAATCCAGAAGCAGGACACATGTGTAATAGTACCCTCCCACCCATGTTCCCTAGCAACTGGTGTACATAGGCTTACTGTCTCTGATACTGGATGAAGCACATAACCATCAGGACTAGTATCCATTCATAACTGTCTCCTCTAAAATATATCTAAACATTTTAGAACTTATCATTCAAAGACAGAAAGCTTCAACCAGCTTTTGGCTGAAAGAGAAGTTGTGTAGATGAATTCTATAAATCACTGAAAATGAAAGGAAGGAAAATTAGTTACCAGTTTGAATTCTGTCCCACATTATTGTGACGTAATCATCCCGATCAGATCGTGACTGTTCATGCCAGAATCCTAGCGCATGAAGGAATTCATGCTGAATGGTTCCAATCCTGTCACAGTTGGCTCCTATAGACAGTTGTTGCTTCCCCTTTCGGAGATTTCCTATGTAGGACCAGCAGCTAGGAAAGAATGCAAAAGGGATCCAACTCTGGGCTGTAAATAAACTGGTCTCATTATACAATAAAGGATCTACCCAGAAGAAACTTTTAATGTAGTCATCCTGCAAGGCATAGCTTGTGCGCAGACATTGCTTCTATGCAGTTTCGCTGGGTGGATTAGGTATTGTGTATGCAGACTAATGTGGATGCTCAACTGCGTTTGGATTAGAAATATCTAATGCAGCCTCCCTGTTTGCTTTACAAGGTGCAAGAGATGGCATGAGTGTCCATCCCCAGTGCAGATGTGTTGGACCACACTTCCCATCAACCCCAGCCAGCATGGCCAACGGCCATACAGGCTGAGGGTAGCAGGATTTGTAGTCCAACACATCTGGAGGGCAGCCAGTTGGGGAAGGCTGATGTAAGGCAAGGAATGTGGGATCCGTTTTTGAAGTATTTCATGAATAAAAGGGTTGTTGTTACAAAGACGAGATAGTGTCAGCCTGTTTGTGAAGACCAGAGATAGAACAGAGACCATGAAGAAGCAGTGAAGATTACTTGAAGTACGATTCCTCTTACCCAGACTCTTTGAACACTGATATGTAATTTGCTTCACCTTCCCAGGGCTTGAAATCAATACAGGTTTTTAGGCGATACTGTTCAAATGCTTTAAGGATAAGCCCCTTTGCATTCATTTCTGGAAGAAAGATAAAAAATGGGTTATTGTGCCTCTAAGATAATGTATTTCTAATGCTTTTCACGGCTAATCTTCCAACATAATGTCTGGGAACTCTGCTAGAACTACTTATGATGCTTACAAATCCCAAATTCATCTCTCTGTTTCTCTGTGCCTTTCCTAGTCTCTGTCTCAAACTGCAGGCTATTGTTCTTTTCACACACAGACACCGTGGCTTTCCTCGTGCCTGGTAGCAGTGGGGTGGAGAATCCAAATAATTCATCTCTTATGACCAGTACCTAGCTTTCCTAGCTCTTATGCAGACAAATCATCAGAACATCATGGGGCTATCGATATGTTTAAGTGTTCCCTCAGGCAACCACAACGATAGTCATACTCACTAAAATCTGATAAGAAACTCATAACAGTATTGTACACTTATGGGACATTTTTATAATGAAATAAGTTAACAAATTAAATTATATCTGTGCAAGGTTTGACTAAACCAAGTACATTTTATAACAAGTATTACTTTTTTGAAGCTAGAACTTCCACTCTGCACAGACAGTCTAGCTGCTTTTAGTAATGTGTTAGTTTACATTCTTATAAAATACTGGGCATCAGTATTATATCCCCAACATTTTTCTTCTTCATTTGATCATATTTTTTCTCTTTTACAATATACATAATGGGCAGAAAACACGTATGCCCCCACTAATTCTCTTACACTCCACCAATTCTGCTCATTTCTGGAAGGAGGCAGGTCAGCGGCGCTCGCATAAGGAGGCTCTGCTGATCTGCCTCCTTCTGGAAACAAGCATTTCTGCTACTTCTGGGACTTCCTCTAGGAAGTGCTAAACCTCCCTTACATACGCGGTGGGTCCCACTTGCACAACAGAACTGGTGAGATCCACTGATTGCGGAAGGGAATCACCAGGGGCGTAAGCACCCTGCTCGATTCCGCTCAAAATTTTCTTCAGTAACAATCAAATATATATACACACACACATAACTCGTCCTTATGAAGTTAGTCTTCACTTTTACCCAATAATTTTGTCAAATGAACTTCAGAAACAATTATTAAACAAATGAAAAAGGGTCCACAAGTCTACTGCTTTTGCAAGGAGTGACTTTCAGAAATTCACTATTGTACCCAGACTGTTCTCAAGGACATATGGAATAGTGTGGGGCCATCGATACTGCTCGCCAATAATGGAGCTCCGTCCAAGTTTCTGAAAAAGAAGGCAAATGCAAGGAATTCAGGGAGAGCAAGCATAACCATTGGAACTACTGAAGTATTCCACTGTCGCCCTTTGCCCTTCAAGCACTTCCTGTAGTATGGTACACACCTGTTTCTCATTGCTCATGGCACTCATAAACTGGATGATTGGGACTAAATGGTGCCATAAGGTTGGGGCTATATTCTGTGTGCCCCTGGGATTTCTGCAGAAATGTGGACAATCCAGCATCTAGCACAGGTGCATTTCAACATTTCAAAAAATGACATTTTAAATAAATAAATAAATAAATAATACCCACAAAAAAAAAAAAGACAAGTTCAGCAGCCTCTTGGTCTTTTTATCTATGAAGAGAGTCTTGCAAATTATTAGTGAATTGGTAGATGGTTGATGATCAGTGCAATGTTGAGGCTTTAACAGTAATCATATGCAAATAATATTGGGTGTGAGAGTCTTATCTATCTTGCAGTATTTCTTTTCTTTTCGAGCTCTGCCATTTACAGGTTGTACCTCCTCACCTAAACTCATGCAGATAGTTCCATGAAATGTAGTCAGGCCACTGCACCTCATGGTCTTGTATGGCCAGAAATTTCCAAAGAAGCTCATACCCCTTATATGAATGCCCGGGAGTCATGAGATGCAGCACATTCAGTTATAGACTTTTGTGTGTGGGGGGGGGGGGGGGTAATTTGTGGCTCTGTATCTAACCTTTGGCTCAATTAGAACTTTAATAATGATAACCCAATGGCTAAAATGATTATATTTAGTGTCATGCCTTTGCATTTTGCAGTGCACTTTCCTCTTTTATTGTCTCAAGACATTCTATATGAATTCCTCTTTAGGCATTTTCTGTTATAGCTTCATAAAGAAAACATTAATGGCTAATAAACAGAGTTGATAGCTGTTCACTCTGATAGCACTGTTATATCTTTAGGAATTCCTTAGATATGGAAGTTTCCAACCTCTGTATGTATGCGTGTGTGTGCACGTGCACACACATGGATGTATGCACACAAGGAGGTGCAGCTGCCACTACAGGCAGCCCTTGGGGCCAAAAAGGTTGCCCATCTCTGCAAAAGATAGTGGAGGGTGAGAAGTAGAAGAGTGGGAAAGCTGTACGGAATGGTGGTGCTTACAAACAAAGGCAGATGCTATAATAAATATAGCTATAATAAAAGAGTAAAATCTGTAGACATGGCAGATCATGAGCCTATTAAGCCTGGAAAAATCTCAAAAATAGGGCAACCCTTTTAGAATAAGGAAGCACCACTTCCCAACTGATAGTAATTTATGCTGATGCTTGCCATTTGAACTCACCTCATCGTCAAGTTTGATGTCACCCTCAAAAAGGTCCAGACCTAAAGCTTAAAAAAGAAAAATTCCATACAAGTTAGTACATTTTAATGATCCTAAAGGCAATGCATAAATAAATACATAAATGAATGAATAAAACTTCAGACTGAAAAACCTTCATTGATTTCAAAGATATCTTGATCTGTCCCATGGTCTTTGTCTATTTTGGGGGAAGAAGAAGAAAGGAAATAAAGGTGAACTATTAATTATAGTCATTATATTTATGAATGATAAAAAGTGAGCTTGAATCCAAAGTATTTTTATTTGGAATTAATATCTACAGCACTCAAGGGCACTTATTTCTATGTAAGACTGCAATCCTATGCTCACTTACCTGGGAGTAAGTCCCATAGAACTCAATGGGGCTTATTTCTGACTAGGCAGGTATAGGATTGCACTTTCCTTAGGATCAGAATGTTAATGTGCTAACGGTAACAATACTTATAAATCTTTGTATCTGCTGTGTTCATGATTAGCAGGTTTTGTTGCCCATTATACCATTTAGTAAGACACAATGTAGAACTCACCCAGTGGTGCTTGAACAGGCTAAAATAAAAGAAAAAGAAAAGAAAAGCAATGAATACAATGGGCAATGTGTCATTTTAAGAATTCGGGTGACATCTAATAGAAAGTACAACCATCTGGCAACTACCTTTGGCAAGTTCTGTACTACAGGGTTAAAAGCCAGATGATTCATTGCAATTTTTACACCTATAGAATGACTCTGACTTCTGCACATGCTTTAGCTGACTTGTGACAAAGCCAGCTTTTTTGTTTTGTTTTTCTTGCAATATTGTTTATTCTAGGGTAATTGTTTCTTACTCTCAAAGGTATCTTGCATAGTAAGATTCAGGGATAAATAAAATTAAGTGTTGGGTTAGTAGTGGGGTTGGGATTAAGGTAAACATGAATATTCCTACAAAATAAGACAGGTCCCCAAGTCCTCTTTCTATCACTTAATAACATTCTGTTGGTCTGGAGGGCATCTTTCTTCCTTTCATAACCACACATAGAAAGCAGTGGTATAGCAGAGCCCATAGAAAGCAGTGGTGTAGTGGAGCCATGGCTCACAGGGTTGAAGCACCAGGAGTTTTTGATTAGCAGAGATAATGATGTTATCTGCCACCCTGTCAGGCTTCCCTGTTCCCTCAGGGCTTAGCTGCAATCCTCACAGTAAGGGGGGAGGAGAAATTGATTTTTTCCTGGCAACATATTGTTGGGAATTATCCCTGGTGTAACGCAAAGTATTTGGGAGCTGCTTCATTTCAGACGGGTAATTAAGATTGATTAGCTTTACAAAAGGCCTACAGAAAATACAGAATGCGCATGCACACAGGCACACACACACACACCAGGGGAGGCTGTTTGCATGATCACAGGGTCGTTAACAACTCATTGTAGCATGCTAACATCCCTGCATGTGCCAGTTGCATGCTGGCTGATTTGCATAAGGGCGGCTTGTTGGGATGATTAACAAACCACCCAGAACCCATGGGCTCTAGTAGGGTTGTGGGGTGGTTAACTACCTGAACAAGCCAGCCTTGCCTGGTTTGGATTACATGAGAAGCTGCAGTGGTGGGGACTTGAATTGGTAACATGGCACTTGTGGGTGCCAGCTGTAGTGGTTGTGTGAACCGAGTCTCACACAAACACACACACACACACACACACACACACACAGGGAGGGAGATCAACACAACTGCCTGCATTTTTGGACTCTCCTTTGAGGTATGGCTATGGGAACTGTCAAGATAAGTGCCTGCACTTCAAAATTTACCACTGTACAACTGTTTAAAATTAAAAGGATTTTATGTTGTGCAACACAACAAAAAACATACACTATCCCAACTACAGGCATTATTTCCTCAGTCTCAGCCCAAATATCTATCTATCTATCTATCTACCCCAGAGGCTGCATAATTCACATATTCTTAATGCAAGGATTTTCTGAATTGAGTATTAAAACTAAATCAAAAGTTGGATATGTGCTATTTGCCCTATTGGCTTGATGGTCTTCCATAGGGCTATGGACCCCAACATTGTACCAGTCATATGAATTCAATATATTTTTACTCTTTCCCCAACCCAAATCCATATCTATATCATCTATAGCTATAGCTACACACACACACACACACACACACACACACACATTGGGAAAACCCTATTTATGGTTTTGAAATAAAATGAATAGTGACTAAATTAATTAATAATAAACATTGCCACAGATATTATACTGTTGCTGTTGAGTTGAATGTGTAGAATACTGGGAATACATATACCACTTGGAAAATTAAGTATATATTATGAGTTGGACTCAGACTTAGTCATATTGATAGTAGACACATTGAATGAATTGGATTTAAGTTAATGATGACTAATGGGTCTTCTCTAAGTATGACTAAGTCTGTATTCAATCCTATGAGATTTATTGGAAGCTTAATTTCCAATAGCCCAATTAAATGCATTTTATTTTCAAATTCCGAACAATGATAAGCTAGTCATGTTTTAATTTTTGATCATACATATGGGGCTGTTGAACTGACAGCACTGGATGAATATAGATTATTTTCCTTTACAATGCTATGTTAGTCTAGGAGAACATGGCCACAATATGCATACTTATTTGGGATTAAGGGCCAAACTAGATGTGATATTAAATGTGTCTTTGCACATTTCTTAAATGCAAATGCTAGCTGCTTGGGGAGATGATAATTATCAGGATTCTGGCATGTGGAGGGGGGATTTAACCCCTTCCTTCCCAGCTGCATTCCTGAAAATAAAAACCAGGGCGTTTCCTTCCAGTGCAAATAACAGCATCGGAGAAGAAAATTTTCATCAGAACCACAGCAGGGGAGCAAAGGCTTAAACTTTCCTCCCTGGCTGCTGTGATCCTGATAACTATCACACACACACCATGGCAACTATTTGCATTTTTGTAAAATGCAAATATTAAATGCAAGGATGCATTAAATATCATATCTAGTTTGGTTCTTAGAGCTAGATTGCTGTGGCTTCATTCTAATGCTAAAGTAAGAGAATAAGATGCTCTTTGTTGCCTTACCAGACAGCAAACAATCCGTAGAAGAACCCCGTTCAGGAGCACAGAAATTAGCCACAAATCCATGATGTATCAATTCAGTAAGGGCTGTGAACTTTGCATTTCTGTGCACTTTATATTTTGAATGGTATCACAAATGAACTTTGCACTCTTTAATGTAGATAATATATATCTTGTGTTGAATCAATTACTAATTAACTCAGCATTAAGAAATTTGGACCAGAATTTATTGTTGTTCATAAGTCACAGCTTTAAGAATGTAGGGTTTTCCATTAGAGCTGTCTGCTGGTGGCATCTCAAAATTCTCCACCCTATTTGAGCATAGAGAAATTGAGGGCGGGGGGACAATTTCACCAATTTTTTTCCAGGGGGAGGAGAAATTCTCCAACAATTTCTCACAGGTTGTAGAACACTTTCTTCTTCTTAAGGGTTTTTTACACTGCCACTGACAAGACCATCAACTGGGTTGGCAGCCTGGCCCCCATTTTGCATTCTTCACAACACCTCATATGCCTACCATCACTCCAGGGCATTGAGGGGAGGGAATGCAGCCACCACAAAAAAAATAGTTTAGAAAACGTGGAGAACATTCTGAAAAGTATCCTTTTATTTCTAGGAAGAAAAAAAAATCTCAGGAATTTCCTGAAAGTTTTCTTTCCCCATGAAAGGACCTTCCATTCCCCCACCCCCCACCCCGGCCACCTCAGTCTGGCATTTTATAATTTATTCTGAATATGTGTTGCTGGTATTTTTGACCTTAACTAATCACTATGAGATGGATGAGGGTACTGTCTATATTTTTCCTTCTATTACACACCTAACAATGGTTCTACAGGCTTCTAGGCTGCCTGCACTTCCTAATCTGAAAAGACCCTGTGGGAGGAATACATTCATGATGTCATCCCCTGGGTGAGAATTGTGGGAAGCCAAAGAGGCTACAGGCTGTCAGAGCTTATTGTACAATGAAATACAGGACACTCACACACATTCCTCTGTTATCTCATCAGCAAAGTAAGCATAAGCACCCTGAACCAAACCCATGAAAATTTATTGAAAATTCCTTCTCCTTTGATTTTTTTTTTTCAAAAGCAAATTATTTTGTATCAATTTGAATGAGAATGGCCAATTTTTTTGTGGGAGAAATTTTTGGCACAGCACTATGTTCCATGTAATAGACTTAATCTAATAACACAAAATCAGAGTGTGAACTCAACAAAGAATGGGAAGCTGATCATGCTGAATCAGTTATCATCTTAGGCAACATGCAACAAAACAGGAAGTAAAAGGTTTTCTGATATTAGGAAAGGTTTGATAAGTTTAAAACTACCAACAAGACTATAACCCCCCCCCCATTAGCTAGGCAAGTCCAATGGTACATAATCTTTCCTAATAAAGATTTGTAAAGATTAAATAAAGAATAATCTTTCCCTTTCTGCCTCTTGAATGTTATTTCTTGTAGTTGGAATTGATGATGATGGAACTTGGAGAGATTGTAACATGGCACGCAACATAGAAGGGAAATAGTTATGGGACTTCCTGCACTCCTGGAAATAGAGCATTTCAGCTTTTGATGATCCATCAAGCTAAAATACATATTAGTTTAAATGTGTCTACAGCTGTGTCTTTATTTTAATTTTTACTCTAGGGTAAGTGCAGGGTACTCAACCTGGATCTAGAGTAGCCTAGAGTAAAAATGAAAAGACATAGCTGCTAGACATACATTTAAAGTAATGTTCGTTTTGGCCCTAAATTCTAGTATAAAACAATGTGATATTGTCAAATGGGAGGTCTTCCACCTTTGTATAGTTCTCATGATCCAAGTATGATGCCTCAAAGGAAGTATCATTGTGATGAACATAGAATTGGTGACTTGCTTAACCACATTCAGCTATTGCCTAGCAATAGTAATGCCTCAGCTTAGAACCCCACAGAAAAATTGTTGGAATTCCCGAGTGAGCTCACCAGCCCTGTAAGCAATCTAAAAGTTCAGGGGTGGGGTGCAAGAAAAGTAGGAACCCATGCCCTCTATGTCCAACCCAGTGATATTAATCTGCAAGATCTTTACCATGCCCAGCAGCTGTCCTTTGCAGAGGTGAAGATCCTTATTTAGGAGCCATGCATGAGATGCTCCACATCTCCTTTCCAACCACTCTTTTATTTTTTTCAAGATATTAATGCTTTTGTATTCAGAGGTTTTTCACATATTAAAAACAAGAAATAATAATAATAGTAATAATTTTTATTTATTTATTACATGCCTCTCCCTCCGGATCGAGGCTGGGAACAACATCAATACACACAATATAACCAACATGCAGTCTGTACAATGCTAACAATAAAAGTAATCAACGATAAAATAATAACAAACAAAACAAAAATGATACAATACTTGTCAATCTGTGTTTTGTTTTGTCTTTAGAGTCCACTGTACATGTAATACTAAATAAGCAGACTAAATGTCCAAATGCTCCTTTGGATAGAATTGTCAGAGACAGTATATATTTTTTCATACATTGCCAGAGTTGTGAGACTTTCTGTCCAGTGTACTATGGATGAGGTGTATTTTTATTTCTAGCCTTGTAGAATCCTCGTCTTGGCTGTCATAAAGGCTGATAAAATCCATTTCCTCTCCACTATTGGAATGTAATTAAGGAGTACATGAATATCCTTCATTTCTAACTATGCATGGAGTACAACATTAATTTGAATAATAACATCTAACCAAAAAGGGATCACCATTAGACATGCCCACATCATGGGGACCAATAATGTGCCCATTGTGCCACAGCTTCAGCATTTATCTGAGGTCAGTAGTTGTGTATTCAAGCCTTGTGGGGTCCAGTATATGCGATATATCAATTGCTGTTGGATTAAGCATAATTTTGGGTCTGGAGAAATATGTCAAATGGAAGCCAAAGCATGGTTCCATTGTCCTGGATGTATCTGATGCTCTAATTCCTATTCCACTCTTCCCTGTGTGCTTGTGTATCAACTTTGTCCTATGCAAGCAGACTCTTTTACATCGTTACGGCAGGTTTGCTTGTTTGTGTTGTGTTAATGAAGTCCTCCAACAACTTTGGGATGTTTGAAGCTCTCATAGCTGACAGGCCATATATAGTGGATAGAGTATGCTCCTCCAACCACTCTTAATGCAGGGGGTCCAGAAGCTCAGGCCCAGGGGCCAATTTCAGCCCTCCAACTTTCCACAGAAGTCCCTGCCCACTTCCCCTAACCCCATCCTCTTTAATGACCTAATTTCTATACCACCCAATAGCTGAAGCTCTTTGCCTGGCCATTATTTGGTGATAATTTGGTGTTGTTCATGGTAGTGGAGCTAGGGCCCACAGGGTTGAATAGCCGGGGCTTCATGATTAGCAGGGATGATGACATGTTCCATCTTAGAATTCCAGTCCTTGCAGTAGCTGGAGGGGAAGGGATAGCCCACAATATATTGTTGTGACCTATCCCTTTTGTAATGCAAAGTATTTTGGAGTGGCATGGTTTTTAATGAGTAATTGAGTCCCATTAGCTTTACAAATGACATACATAACCTACACATGCAGCAGGATCAACACAGCTGCCTGCAGTTTTGGACTCTCCTTGGGGGTGTGGCTATGGGGACTGTCATGATGAGTGCCTGCATTTTAGAGTTTACCACTACACCACTTTTAGAAGCAGGAAATTGGCAGATCAGGAGTTAGGTCTCCTGATCTGCTGCTTTCCAGATTCCTGGCTGTTGAAGTGGGTGTAGTGGCGAAGGGAAGGAGAGAAAGGTAGACATGGCAGTGAAACAGGGTTGGTGCACATGGGGAGCGTGGAAGAGGACTTGATGGGCTCTAGTGTGCCCACGGGCACTGCATTGCCAACCCGTCTTAGCTAAATCCTTTTCATCCCTAATACTGACCTGAATTAATAAAATAGGCAAACGATGTGTTCTGTCCGTAACAGCCAAGCAATGGCTCTGTTGAGCATCCAGGTTCTCGGTATGTGGATGCTTGCTAAGAAGAAACTATCGGCATATCCCAGACTTACAGTGCAATCTGATGATATCTACTCAGAAGCAGATCCCACTGAGTTGAACGATGCTTGCTTCCAAGTATGTATAGGATTGCAACCTTAAAGTACACAATGACAGAGAACTAAGCATTAAAAAATTCCTAGATCAATGAACAGCCCTCTAATGAAGAAACAGCTGATTTAGTCTAATTGCCAAGGAGATATCAGAAATGATGTTATTGCTTACCATTTTGTACTATTTTTATTGTATCACTGCCTTATCCCAAAACCAAACTATTAATTCTTCATTGTTTTCTTTCAGCAGTTCTTTAGTGTGAGCAGCACTGACATTCCAAAAGAAAAACACTGAATTCTCAAACTTCTACTTTTCTTGGAGTTGATGGACCCTTTGTCGGATCCATCAGGGCCCTTCTTACATTCTTGTACAGTATCTGTATGTATGTGTGTGGTAGTGGTGGTGGTAGTAGCAGTAGTATAGTAGAAGCCAGTTAACTTGGCAGAAAACTTACAAGGGCAATCAATGACCCTCTTCAATCAAGTTCTCTCACATTATGAGAAAGTCATCAGATTCAAAGAAATATAAGCTACTTTGTAATATGCACATAAGGTAAAAGTGACACTTTGGCAACTCCTGTAACAGATTATTAGCACTGCTTCTAAAAACCTGGGCAGACTGGACTCAATGGAATACCTTTTCCCAAGCAAGTAAGACAGCCTTCCCCAACCTGGTGCCCTCTAGAGGTTTTGGACTACATTTCCTATCAGCACCAGCATTCATTCATTGCATTCCATTTCTATATTGCCCAATAGTCAAAGCTCTCTTGGTGGTTCACAGCAAGCTAAAACATAATATAAATCATTTTAACATTCAACAATTTAAAACTGTTTTAAAAGAAGTTAAAAACAATTAACAATAAAACTACTAGGAACTAACAACAACAATAAAAATAAACAACAATTGTATGAATGGCTAAGGAAGGGCAAGCTATTTCCTGAAACAGAAGGATTCCTAATAGTCATATAGGATCAAGTGATAGCAAGGAAGAACTACCACAAATACATCATAAAAGACAACAATGTAGCAATAGATTCATGAAGTAAATGTCATCAATTCCAAGGAACAATAGATCATGTAACAGGAAGATGTAAAAGTCTGGCAGGAATGGACTATATGGGCAGACACACAGCTGCAAAAATAATTCACCAACAACTGGCCATCAAATTCAACCTCATCAAACAAAAGCAAATGCTATGTTGGACTGCATTAATAGAAGTAAAGCTTCCAAATCACGCGAGGTACTGGTTCCCCTCTATCCAGCACTGGTTAGGCCCCATCTTGAGTAATGCGTCAAGTTCTGGGCACCACACTTCAAGAAGGATGCAGACAGAGGAGGGCAACGAGGATGATTAGGGGTCTGGAAACAAAGCTCTATGAGGAGAGATTGAAAGAACTAGGCATGTTTAGCCTGGAAAAGAGAAGATTGAGGGGAGACATGATAGCACTCTTCAAATACTTGAAAGACTGTCACATGGAGGAGGGCCAGGATCTCTTCTCGATCAACCCAGAATGCAGGACATGGAATAATGGGCTCAAGTTACAGGAAGCCAGATTCCGGCTGGACATCAGGAAAAACTTCCTCACTGTTAGAGCAATTCAACAATGGAACCAATTACCTAGGGAGGTGGTGGGCTCCCCACATTAGAGGCATTCAAGAGGCAGCTGGACAACCATCTATCAGGGATGCTTTAAGGTAGATTCCTGCATTGAGCAGGGGGTTGGACTTGATAGCCTTATAGGCCCCTTCCAACTCTACTATTTTATGATTCTATGAACCTACACCATACTATACATACTCATCCAAAACAATCTTGGAAAATAAAGATCATAAAATATACTGGGACAGAACAATTCATAAGGACAAGACAATACCTTGCAACCAACTAGACATAATGGTTATAGACAAAAAGAAAAAAAAACAGTTACCTCATTTATATAGCAATATCTAATGACAAAAATGTAGAAGAGGAAAAGAGAGGAAAATATACACCACTGGCCATGGAAGTTAAAGAACTATGGCAACAGGAAAAGGTCACAATTATTCCATTAGTCACATCAGTCACAGGTATCACATCAAAATAATTTACAGAAACCCTTCAGAAAATGGGATTACCAAAATACACCCACACCAACATCCAGAAAGCAGTCATGTTCAATAGTCAGGAGATAGCATGACTTGGCAAAGCCTGTCATGTCCATCTAGAAAAACCGCCATGAGTGAAAAAAGAGAGATAATAACTAAAGCACCGCATCATGTACTATCAAATGCCTGTTAGTAAAGTCTTTAGTTGGCACTGCAACTGCTAGATTGGTTCTGGTTCTGGTGACTATTCCCAATATAATGTTCCTGCAGCTTCTAGCAGCATGCCAAAGGTAATCATCAGCCCCAACCTGCATAGCTAATAGTCAGAAATCCTAACATCTGGAGGGCACCAGGTTGGAGAAGAGTGCTTTAGTCAGTCCACCTGTGAATTACTGTGAACAGCCTTGGAAAACATTTTTATGACCAGTTTAATATATATATATATATATATATATATATATATATATATGTAGAAGATACACATTAAAAAAACCCTCATCAGTGAACAGATACTTGTTTAAGGGACACTTGTGCAACAAAAGGAAGATAAAACCTTTCCAATATTATTTTAAACAATTTTAGTGCATTTCTTTCAAAGAGTTTGGTGCCCTCTACTGGTAGAATATTATAACCACAAAATTATTTTTATGGAAATTTGAAAAGGCACTGCCATTCTATTGCTTGGAATCAAACTTTCACATACAACTTTTTGGGTATCAAGAACACCATGTCAGTTTACCAAGCCTCTCAACACAATAGTAAAGCTTGAGATGAAGCGGCATGGACTTCATGTCTTTCGTGCTCCAGACAAGGCTTTTATTGTGCAATTGCCCAGCCTCATTCATAGTTTTACAGGGGGTTAAGATGAGGACATATTCCACTTATAACTCTCCCACATTTTCCTGATATTGCTTCTGTCTTTTTCCTTACGAAAAGAAATCATTATGGAGGAAAAGACAGAACAACTGCACAATACCTTTGGATTGGTAGTGCTAGGAGCTCTCTTGTCAAGAAGTACCCGTTGTCTGTCTCTTAACAATATGCAAAACCAGAAACTGTTCTTAAAAATGCCAACAATTAAAATTTATTGAAGCCCTAAACACTTCAGAACAGTAGGCTCCTTCTTCAGGTGCAAAATGTTGGGTACAGGACAGTCCCAACTTCCGTATGCTGTTTAAGCCAGTTTTCAGATTTGGCTGTTTTAAAAGATCAGCCCTGATGAAGGAACCTACTGTTCCAAAATGCTTTGGGCTGCAATGAAGTGTAGTTGTTGGCACTTTATTTTAAAGTGCACTTTGCCGATTGTTAGGTGCACTCACCATTCTATAGCCCTCAGAGTAGGGAACCTCCATGCAGGACAGATCCCACTGTGTTTCTGCTAATATAAGACAGTGACATATGTAAGTAAGGATGCGTAAGGATTCCTTGACGCATTCCTGCATCAAGGAATCCTCATGCATTTGGGAATCCAAAAAGCATTGCCAATTTCAAAAAGCATCCCATCCCTAAGCCCTCACTGACTAAACTGCCAGAGGCAATATTAACTAGCTTACCCTGTGGTAGCAAGAACAACAACTCCATCAATAGCTTTGAAAACCAGTCTATGCACATCTAGTTTCAATCTGAGTGAACACCTATGACAGTTCTAGCACTGTACTTGTCAACTTAGGGTTCAAATAGATAATAAAGCAGCAGCCATAGGGAGAGATCCAATTTGAACTGGAGAATGTGGTGCTGGAGGAGGTGGGATTTAACCCTTTCCCCATAACTTTTTGCCCCCAAAGAAAGTTGTACCCACCCCATACTATTCCTGCAAAAATTTAAAAGGATGGGAGATCCTATCACAGCTCTCCACCATCTTGTCTAGTTTGGCCTTTAGATAGAGGTTCCCTTTCAGGAGAGACTGTATGAAATGTCTAAATATTTATCATAATATAAACAAGGTGCCATAACATGCCAGTCTGAAATAATAACCTCAAAAGTTGTGTAGCAGGGCTACTTACAAAAACAAGTACAGCATTTTAATATCGAAAGTGTAAAAGTCAAGCAACACACGATTCTCAGCTGTTCCACAATTTACCAAAAATAGTGTTATGTGCTTCCCCAGTGAAAATTCCAGGGTTAGTGTTAGACGTTTTGATTCCTTGGGATGGAAATAGTATTGAGACTCCTGATGTTTTTGAAGCATCCGTTTTATTTACAAGTATATACATGAAGTAGATAGAGCTGAAGCAACATGGACGACAACAGCAGGCAGTAAAACCATTTATTCTGCATCAGTTTCCCAAAGAGATCAACAGCACAACAAGGTGTTTCATCTTTAGACACTGTCTCTAATGTTCAAGCTGAAGACTGATTTCTTTTCTGCCCCGTACACCCATACCCACCATGTAGAGCACTGGCCACAGACCCCTACCCTGCAGGTAAATCGCCATTCAGAAAGGTATCACTAATTATTGGCTTTCATTCAGGAGACGTCACAGATCATCCCTGATTATTAAGAAACAATCAGATTAATTATGGATGGTCAGTCAGCAGCCATATCACCTTCTTCTGGAAAGGTTTTGTCTTCTATGACAAGATCGCTTAAAAGCTTGTAGTAGCAAGTCTTCCTCAGGAAAGTTAGTTGAGTTGAATTAATAAACATTAAAAAGATATGAGATTAGCTATTTATATTTTTACAAAGCAGTTCTATGTCCCTTCACTGAAGCACTTCAGTATTACTAGTAAATGTTTTTAACCCCTAGGAAAACCTATCCCTTCCAGACTGAAAAAGACTGTTTATTCCTTTCACAAAGCTAATATTACTCACTCAAGTACATGCTTATTTACATAATGGCAAGACTGTTTGGTATCCAATGTTCTTTGTTCCTGCTCACAAACACATTAGCATTTCAGAATCTTTTTAACTTTTAAAACTGATCTACTCATCATTCAGCCATTTATTATTACAAAATAAAAAGTATCTCACGGTATTTTAAGGAACTTAAAAATATTTAAACATATTTTTTTTCAAATTTAAATACGATTACAAATCAAATATGGAACAATTACATAATCATTAAAAATCAAAATTATGCAAAAATGGTTTTCAATAGTCCAGATAGATTCACCTTGCAGCTACTGTGCTAAGATGCTTCTTGTCCCAGAAAGTAATTCAGCACCATCAGAATATCATCAGAGCATGATCATCATGCTTCTGAGCCAAAGACCACTGGGAAAAGGAAGGCATTGGTATGGGAAAGGGAGAAAATTCCAGCAGATATGAAATTGACCAAAACCTCACCTTTACTATTCTTTCATTATGCAGCAGATATTGAAAAAGACACATTTCTGGAAAATATATTTTCCAGATGCCTACATCTTTGGAAAGAGAAATGTACATTTAGACTAAAATAAAGCTTTATTTTATTATATTACATATAATAATAGCAATAGTACTAATACCTGTCTGTTCAGCCGTGCCTTACCTCAGGTTTTGTTACTGAGATATTATACACCTCGATCTGCATCTCTAGTTATAATCCTCCTTCTCTCACCACCATTCCTTTCATGCCTCTTGGTGACAGGACTTGTCATGGTGAGAACATTTTTAGGTCTTCTCTTAAAGGCATGAAGACATCCTTCCACTGACTTTACTGTTATTTTATTATAGGAATAGGAATGTATATCCTGCCCTTAAATAAATTCCATCTAGAAAAACAAGGGCATAATCATATACTGTTATTTATCTCTAGGTCATATCTATCCCATACAGACAAGGGCAGAAAACATACTTTTGGTGTTAACCAAATGGTAGTACCTACAGAGAGTACAACCTAAAGGTGTAAAGACCCTTTCCCTTGCCAACTCAAAATGTTGGCGATTGGTCCAGGTTCTGGAAGACAATGTCCTTGGGAGGCATTTCATGCTGGAGATGGATGCTGAGGCTTCTCGCCAGGATGCCAAGTATCGTCTGCAATTAAAAAAAAGAAAATCAATAGAAAAGCCTGCATGTCTGTACTGCTTGTAAATAAAATTACAATATTTAAATGTCCCCACCCCCTCAAGCTATACGGGAAAAGGAAAGCTGTCAGTTACTCACAAGAAGGCCTTCTCTCTGTTCAACTAGGCGATGCTGCTTGTTCCTTCAACTCAAATGTTTTGTTGTAATACGACAGTGCATTAAAAAAAAGTATCTCTTGATTTGTCAGAGTTTGTGATGCACTGCACTCTCTGAGCATGTACAGAGTGCAAGCACACAGCAGCGGAATAACAGCAGAGCTCACTGGTAGCAGACAGATGTCCTGGTAGTCAGAAAACACTCAGACACAGCAGTGTTTTAAACTACTATACTAAGTTTTACTTTGCAAGTATTTACAGAAAAGAAACATTCATCTAATATCTTCACACAGCATTAACCAGCACCAACCACAACTTCTACAACATCCCACACTGTTTTTACCACATGCTGTACATTTATAGTACTGTGGGCCTATCACAGCGTTGGCTGCACATCTCCCCATATGCTGCTATGCTTTCCAGCACACAGGGAAGAATACCAAATGACCTTGGTCTTTAAGTGCTTACCAGCTGCACTTGATTTGGCAACTGTACAGAGTACTTGAGATATCAAGTCATCTCATGTCTCTTTTGCTTAGTAACAGAAAAAAACCATTTGCTTTTACATTAAACCAAATAAAATCTTAACATGATTTTGCACTGGACAGCGTCTCGGGGTAACCATCCTCTTGAATGGTGAATAAATGGGAGCTACATATAATGTACTCTACCTCTATCATGCCATAATCTAAGAAGATTATAAGGAGCTTGTTTCTTGTTCCGCTAAAAGGCAACTATCCTTTGGAGAGGTACTCCCCATATTGATTCCTCACTGCTGCAGTGTCAAAAAGCCAGACAACTAAGGAGTGGCATCCAGAAGAAACATGTTCTGGAGTATTAGTATTCTGCATCACTTGGTCATTTCAACAAAAGTATGCAGTACTTGACTTCTTTCATTCATGCCTTCCCTTTATAATTGCATCTGTTAATTAAGTTAGGTTCACCTGAAGCCTACTTGATACTGACAATTTTTTTTTAACGAAACACCATTCAGAATCTTTGTGTAAAACAATTATTAAATTGCTGTTGTACTGACATGGAAGAAATAAATCCCTCTTCTTCAGAAGCACAGCAGAAAATTAGTGGATCCAGAAAGGAAGAACATTTTAACAAACCCTGCACTAAGGCACTGCTGCACTTATGCGGAAGGAATTTTTGTTTCTCTCGCACAAAAGCAAAGCAGCAGATTTAGATTGGTTTTTTAAAAAATAAATAAATCCAACATTATCATCATGAATGCTAAAGGAGGCAATGTACAACAAGCAAACAGTGAGCAAACATGTGCAAATTCCATTATCAAATTTGAAATTCTTTTTTATTGCCTGAAAACAACTGGGGGGGGGGGGGGACTCAAGGCATAACAGAAACATGGAACAACAAGGGAGTGATACTGGGTGAATCTACTCATCCCCAATTATAATTATAGCTATAGCACTACAATGATTCCAGTCTCCAGAGCTACTCTTTAAACAAGTAAATTTACTTACTTAGACAATTATTGCCCCTCAAATAGCATTTTGAATAAAAGCCCTTTTATTCATTTCTATAAAAACATCCTTAGGGCACAATCCTATGACTTCCACCCATGATGTCCATAAGTCTCCAAACTTAGTCCTCCCGCTCTACAATTTCTCTAGATTGGCATCTTTGTCCATATAGCTGGAGCATCTGCAGCGGGAGGGAAGGAGGCTGGAGAGGCCTCAGAAAAGTTTGGACAACCCCCCCAACTCTCTGAGGTCGAGTTCCCAACTTTGGAGAAGCAGCCGGCCTGGTCCTTTCCACACCAGCTGCAACCGGGGGGGGGGGGGGGGGGAGATTCCCAGATCTAAGGTAAGAGCAGCGTGTCCTAGGAATATGAAGTATCCTATGTCCCCCCCCCCCCCCCCGCTGAGATGCTAAGGGCCATAGGATTGCTCCCTTAGTAGGTTATTACCAACTATTAGGAGGCCACCATTTGACTTTTCTGTCCCAGGTTTTCTTGAAGAACTGGAATAAGTTTTCATAAACCCTTCTTAAAAATTATAAATAACAGGTCTGAACTAGACTAATGTGAATTAATCCCATCAATTTAAAAGACAACTCTAGAAATAAGTAGTTGGAGGAAAGCATAGGGGCAGGTGCCCTTATAGCAATGGAACTCAGTATGCCATAGCTGGCAAAAATGCTAAATTATGGCTACCACTGGCTGGGTTCACATGATCACGGGGACAAAAGAACCCATCACTGGTTCTTTCCTGGCCCCGTGTGCCGGTTACACGATCACAATTTTCATAAATATCTGCAATGCAGAAAGAGTTGCCGTGTCACTCAAACAGCGCAGAGGGAGTAGCTTTGTACCCACCCTACAACCCACAACTTGCAGTAAGAGTTGTAGGGTGGGCATGAAACCAGCCCCACTACATCACGTGCCAAATCTGGATGACATAGCAAGCTGCACTGCATCACAAGTAATTATGTAAATCGCGACTGCACAATTGGCACATGCAGGGGTGGTGAAAGTACCCACGATGGGTTCTTTCACCCCTGCGTTTGTGCAAAGTCAGCCACTGTCATAGTGTTAGGCTGAAGTTAATGTGCCTTGTACTTACAGATCATTGACAACAATTAAGAAAACAGCTGCTATACGGACAATAGCCAGAGATAAGTAGTGAGCTAGAAGAAAACCATTTATCTTTTACTATATGCCAGAAAATACAAATTACATTCAAGGAAGAAAAAGTAACTATTCAAACAAAGATGCTTGCCCTCATTATGTGCATTTTAATAAAGCATTCCAAATCTCTTTTCAGTACAACAAAACTACCCTAAGGTATAACAAGATTTAAAATGACAACTGAAAAATAGCTATTTTTCTCTTTCTCTCTCAAAGACAATTATATTTTCCCCAGATATTTGTAATATTCCTGTTATTACTTGGGAGGGAAAAAAGACTTTACTGAAATGTAATAATATGATGTGCTTTTTTTGTTGTTTTAAATAAAAAGCATTATAAAATGAAGTTAATCTAGGGGAAAAGAACGATTACTATTGAACTGGATACAGAGTTCACTTTTATTAACATTGAGACCACGAGATGCAGCTTCCCCCCCTTGCAGATGGCAGCAATGTGAGCAAATTAGAGGCTTCAAAGGTTCACTCGACAAGATTCCTCAATGGCATTTTGAAACAGAGTGTCCTCATCCAGTTGAAGATTCTAAACAAACAAAATAACACTGGATTAGAAACAAACTTTTCAAATCAAACTATTCCACTCCATCTGAGTTCAATATGTGCTCTGCAATAATTACTACTACAAAGGGTACGTAATAATATTATGAATAAGGGTACTGTTATGAGACTACAGCTACTTCTAGAGGAAGAAGGCCAAATGCAAGTAAGATGGAGAGCACCAAGGAGGGGAACAGAAAGGAAAAAGAAATAGTAACATGAGTAGAAAGGCACCCAGGAAGGCATGGAATCCCCTGCCCTTCAGTCTGTTACCCATTGTGAAGAACTCTGTGGTGGTTAGCCCTGTCCACAGACACTGATAAAACATAGCTGCACAGAGTCTACAAGCCTTAACTAAGTATGTGGGTATTTAGACCGGAGAGAGAAGTTTAATTTTTCAGGCCGTTGACAATAGGTCAAAACAGTTGTTTATAGTCAATTCATATTTGCCTCTGGTAAACAGACAGTGATCGTAGATGTACCCTACAAAGAGATTCACCATTTGCAATAGTATTTTAAGCTTTCTCCATAATTACATGTGGTTGTAACACAGCTTCCTTCCTCCTCCTCCTCCTTACTGGCTGCTCTGCTCTTGCCAACTCCTTCTATTGGGGACAGCAACCAATTGCCCAAGACAGAAAGAGACTGTCCTAATTCCATCTCAAGCTTTCACCTGCGGCTCTTTCTTTTCCAGCAGCAGCAAATGAGACAGGTGAGCACCCAGAGAAAGGGTGACTGGGAAAGGAAAGAAAATATCCTGCTTGCTTGCCCCTTTACTATTGCTGTTGCTTCCTGCTAGGAAAAAGAGAATCAGACAGCTGAGCACCTGAGATAGATGTGGAGCAACTTCTTCATGTCTCAGGCAATTAGCTAAACAATAGAGAGTGCCAAAGCACACAACCGCACCAATAGCAACCACTACTAATCTATCTCACTGTGCATGCAATAAACTCCAAGTTAAAGGACTAAAGTTGTATTAACTGTTAATTCACACAGGTATTATATATCCGTTTACAACTTTTTTTTACCATGTCGTAACATGCAAGTATAGAAATCAAATTTGACAGATAGCATATGACCTCACTGGTAACCAAATTTAAAGTAGAAGTTAGAATTCACCTGCTGCTGTAACAACCAATAAAGTAATAGGACAAAAGACAAAAACCATGCTTTTTAAACTTATCTTGGATTCCTGTCATTATGTATAATTAGATGGATATGATTTGTATGGATAAATATGTACTATTATTTGATGTAAATTAACTTGGTGTGCAATTACCCAGTGCATTTATGTATGTACACTAAAAACTGGTATGTTTAAAAAGCATGGTTTTTGTCTATTGTCCTATTACTTTATTGGTTGTTACAGCAGCAGGTGAATTCTAACTTCTACTTTAAATTTGGTTACCAGTGAAGCCATATGCTAGCAGTCAAATTTAATTTCTATACTTGCATGTTATGACATGGTAAAAAAAAGTTGTAAACGGATATAAAATACCTGTGTGTATTAACAGTTAATGTAATTTTAGTCCTTTAACTTGGAGTTTATTGCATACACAGTGAGATAGGTTAGTAGTGGTTGCTATTGGTGCGGTTGTGTGCTTTGGCACTCTCTATTGTTCATCAATACAACTGCGGCCTCCCTTTTTTGTGGTGTTAATTTCTCTCAGGCTTAGCTGCCATTCCCCAATAGGAGGCGGAAGGTGGTAGCAACAAAGCTGTAGGTCAGTGGAGAAAAAGCATAAATCAGTGACATGCATATTAAAAAGAAAAATCAAGCATCTTCACAGAGCTAAGGACCTCCTTTTAATTGCATACCTGTATATACCAAATTTTACAGGTATTTGTATTTTTTGAGAAGCCTACAAAACCTATTTGACCAGAAGCAACTGTAGGACAAAAGAAAGGTATGTAGGAAATATACACTATAAACACTATATTGAAGGGGTAAGCAATCTTTGGGCACATTTGACAATTTGAGAAATGGTCCTGTGCACCACCACAAAATGGCTATCATGGTAGGTATGGCAAAGGGCAAGTAACCTCCCCAAAAGACTGAGTACAAGGCAGAGGTGGGGGCTGAGCTCCAACACACTAAACAACTCCTTTGAACCCAGAGTTTTCAGCACCAAAAGAAACCTATTTCACAGCAATCCCCATTGCCAGTAAAAAATGTGTTCATTTTTTTAAAAGGGGGGAGGGACGCCTTAGTGGGTGCCAACAAAGGTGTATGGGGGTGTATGGGTGCCCATGGGCACCATATTACCTTTATGTTCTGTCTCTAGCTTCAGTGAGAGTTAAACACAGTTCAAGTATCTCTATTATTATTATTATTATTATTATTATTATTATTATTATTATCCAATGTCAGTAGCATGTATTCAACTGTCTATTATTATCTAATGTCAGAAGAATATCATCTATTCCCACAGCAACATGTACATGCACAATTAAGAGCTAGAAGGTACCTTTTTGCCTTATTTTGAAGATGGTTGCTCCATAACAAAGACATCCCCAGATAGGTTTGGAGAAAATACTAGAAAACTATCTAGGAAAGATGCCACAACCCACCAAGGCAGCTATAGAATTTCCAAGGAATCTAGGGAGCAATCCTATGGCCCCTAGACAGTGTCTGAGGGGCCATAGGATTGTTCAAAGTCCCTCCTCTGAGGTCAAAGAAGAGGGGAGGAGATTACAGAGGCCAGGATACCAGCTATCCAGAGCCTCTGCCAGCTTCCTTTCCTCCCCCTCCGAAACACCTTTGCTAGATGGGTGGAAAAGCCTGTCTAGCGAAAAATACAGTGTGGGAGTTCAGGTAGGCGAAGATTGCCTCCACCACTCCTCCTGCCCTGCATAGAATCTTCGAGGGTGCAAACAATAGGATTATACCCTAGGGAACTTAAACTTCGTAAACTACTGAGCTTCTATAGAAGGTAAATTAATCTGGGATGCATGGTGATCTAATTTAGTCTTCCAGGGCAGAAAGAGAACAATGTTAATAATTAAATTTTAAATGCAAGGTTTTTACCATAAAATCTTCATAATCAATTTGATGCCTTTGGTTTAAATGGACAACAAAATTTCTTGTAACCCGGTTAGGGTCACCCCATGGGAGAGACACACAAATAGGACAGACCTAAAAAAAGAGAGTGAATAAGAGGCTACAGGCTACATAAAATCCTGATTTGATATTTATTCACTATTAAAAGAATATACAGATGATTACTCACATAAATTACATAGCAATTAAACTGTATATCAATATTATTTTCTGAAAATCATGTTACATAGAAATGCTTTCAGATTGAAAACTATTCTTACAGTAAAAGGACAGTAGGGAAGGAAGGTGAACAAAAGAGATGAAATTTACAGAACTGAGTTAACTATATCCAACTTTTCCCATATGTACTTTACAGAAAATTTCATTTAATATTTCCATTTCTAAAGATGATATTATTTCTCTCTCTCTCTGCAGATATGTTTATGCAATCTGTAACAAAACTAAGCTGGAAAAATGAGGCTGTGGACAAATGAAGTTTTTTAAAAAGTTCTGCCTCTAATCTCTGCTATTTTCGGAATATTAGACATCACTTGTAAAATGGCACCATTCTGCCATAGCTAAGAGCTATTAGCCTTAATACTTCCAGTGAACTTAATGAGACTTTAAAAGATGATGGAATTGTGCCATTTCTTGAGAAAAACAGAATGAAAATCCTACATTAAGAACAATCCAGAATGCTGGACTAGATAGACCCTTTGTCTGATCCAGCATGGGTCTTATGTTCTTATGATTACTGCATCAGAAAAGGCCATTATAAGCTTAAAAGAGAAAAAATGTTTTAAAATCATGGATCTAAATATTTGAAAGAGATATGGCAAAAGGAAAACTGCAATTAGACCATGGTGGAAATGCTGCAGCTGGTTGGGAACAGATCCATCTCCAGCATCACTGCAGGGAGAATAGGGTAGCTTATTTCCCCTCAAAGTAATGCTGCCTTAGAATTAAGGTAATTTCAAAAAACAAGCTCCTACTATAAACATATACACCTTTAGACACATATACTTACTACTGGATCCATTTGATAAAGATGCCTGTCATTACAATGATTCAATAAGCTCTGCCTTGTGAAGTTACTTTCTTGACATAGAGGGCATTTGAATGTAGGTTGCACACTGAAAAACAGATAAACATAAGACTGAGTCACATAGTTGTAAATGTGCAAGGAGCTCCCTCACCCACAATAATTTTAGTAGAGGTGATTCATATATGCATTAGCATAGCCCCATACATGTAACAGATCCTTGGAGCTTTGCAGTAAGAAGAATTCAAGATGGCATAGCCAGATTAGCCTTTGTACATTTAGGCTGCAATCCACATACTTTTTTTTCTGGGAGTAAGCCTTATTGAACTCAATGGGGCTTACTCCTGAATAGATAAGTATCAAATTATACTGTTCACCACACACACTGCTCATAGATAGTGGGGCTCAAATTACCTTTGTTGACCTGTCAGGAACCTGCTCACTTGAGAGTTTGAACACCACCTTTTACTGAGGAATTTACAAAGGCCCAACTAAACATCTCTGGAATGTACAGCAGAGTTAATTTGGTGCCACTACCAAAACCTTTGTTTGGACAGTTTGCTTTGGAGGATATGCCCTAGGCTAGGCATGGGAAACTTGTGGCCCTCCAGATATTGTTGGACTGCAACTTCCATCAGCCCTGAAGCCCTACCATAGCCAGTGATGTGGGATGATGGGAGTTGCAGTTCAAGAATATCCATAGGACAAGACATTGCTAACCTCTGCTCTAGGTGCAGATCTGTGATTTCCACACACCGCACATAGGGATACTCTTCCCAACCTTATTGAATACTGTTTTCTTCAGACGCATAATATCACTGTAGCAGTTAAGCGCATGAGATTATTATTGAACTTAAGTGCACCAATTTAGATCATTCAAACCAAAGGAGATATTTTACTGGCAAACAGAGAGAGATAAAAGCAGACAACAAAGTAGAAAAGAAACCAAAAGATAGCTTCTCTAGTCTAGCTCAGTACTAATATATTTTTGCACACAAGATTTGCTAGACTAAGAATCAGAATATTCACATCTCAATGATGGGTACCATTTTTTCCAGGATGGTCAATTTGCAAGCTCTCCTCACTCCAGGAAAAGCCTGTGTTTCCCCAAAAGAGTGCTTTGGGAAGCAGAATTTTGCTTTGCAACTCTGCCAATCAGAGCTGGGCCCAGGGAGTCACTTGAAGAATCTAGGACTAGGCAATGGGAAAATTAGCTTTGAAACCAGCTTTTCCATATGTTTTGTTCATAACTAAAGTCAAATATGGCAGAAAAATAATAATTCAATCAGGAGAAAGATGTTCCTTAATAAACACTAATTATTTTGATATTTATCAGTCAATTGCTTAGTCAGTAGCCAAACTAGGCTGGAACGAGATATGTGGATTTCATTTTGAAAAGACAGTAGACGATAGACAGACTTCCAGGGGGGCATCATTATTTGCTGGAACGTAGTTAATCCACTGTGCTTTCATGGCAATCTTGGTGATAGTTCTGTTTGATAGATAGCTGGAATATTTTAATGTATTCAGAAAAGGGAGAGGGGAGGTTTCTATTGGGCTGTTCAGATGACATGCTAAGCCATGATTAGGCTGCTAATCCTTTTGCTGCAAATGGTTGTGCATGTGTAAACCGTAGCTATGTAGCCACCATGGTTAAGAATGGTTCACACGACACATAAAGCCATAATGTTTAACTCAAAATGCTTAACCACTGTTGCTTAATGTGTCTTCAGAACATGGTTTATCACAACCTCTTGTTTCTCCTCTCAGTCATAGTGGGTGGCAGCACCAGGTCTCCATCTCCAACAAATGTAAGGTAGTAAGGCTTACACTCCCAACCCTCTCTTGTTGTCACAATTCTCCCCACATGTCTAAGCCTCATCGTTATATAGTCAAGACGGAAAGTTCAAACTGCGTTACACCATTATAAAATTGGAATATTCTAATTCTTATAAAATCAAAACAATTTGTCCCAACTTTTATGACAGAGAATGTAGCAGGCAAGTTGTATTAGCAGGCCATTTTTTAAAAAAAAACTAGATATGTCTGAGATACAACAGATTAAAGGGCTTTTTTCACCCATTTACAACCATTTTTTGCAAACGCAAAACATACCCTTCAGATTCTCTGGTCAGTGGTAAAAGATAAAACTGTCATTCTCCACAACACATACTGTACTATTACTGTACGTTCTCTTTAACAAATTGCACTTACTATTTAATACTTCAGCTTACAATTTGGGTTTTGATGAATCTATATATACAAATTTCATATTATTTTGGTATTTGAGAGAAGAAACTTCAATTCCTTTCCCTAATCCTAGAACCAATAATTTAATATATATTGATTTCAAAGATTATCCCTACCTTGTATCTTCTTCAGGAACATGCAGATTAGAATTTTCTCCAATTTCTGAAGTAGAAGAATCACTCCTAAAACTTCATACAGAGAATTTATTTTCAAGTTAAATAAAGAAAGAGCTGCAATCCTAAACAGCATAATGAATACGTAAGACCCATGGACACTCGTAGGTTTTGCTTTCAAATTGATGTTAAGATTGGGCTGTAGGTGTTATCTAAATATGTTGAACAAAAATAATTTCAGAAACATTGAATAAAGGATATGGGTAAGAGCACAGCCATATTCAGGCATTCGGAAAGGGGTTAAAATCAATGCATGAGAAGGAGCACTCCAGTCTCACCCCTTTCCCTAATTCTATTTGTTGCCCTCTACTCAAGGAGGGCTCCAGTCAGAAGAGGAAAGCTTCCTGTATCAAAGGAGGCTCTCCATGTGAACCAGAAAGTGGCTTTTTTAACATTCTGGTTAATGTGGAAAGCTTCCACTGATACAGGAGGCTTTCTTCTTCAGATTGTCACCCTCCATAAGTAGATGGTGATAAACATGATTAGGAAAAGGAATAGGGCTAGAGCACTCCTTCTCCTCATGTGTTGATTTTAATCCCTTTCCGAATGCCTGAATAGAACTCACTTCATGTATCAGACAAAATTGCAGCTCAGTTCCATCCATGCAGTTACTTCCTAGCTGTCCTCAGCAAACAATTGCTTGCAACTGTGTGGAGAAACAGAAGTATACTTGATAGGCAGCAATATCTGAAATCACTATAATACTTTTTCCAAATGCTGTATTTATAGGAATTACTGCAGCAGTAGTCATACTATTCTAGTTCTATCCTAGAAAGAACTCATTTGGATAACATTATGAAACATACCAAAATACATACTTTAGTTATTGTGATATAATCACATCTGAAGAAATTCTAACCTATGCTGCTGAGTATTTCCCCGATGCCAGACCTATAGCAGTTAGTATTCACTAGTTTGGATATACATTTTGTAAGTGAACATTCAAATTTCTAAATCAACTTGCAAATATGAATTACCTGATTCCTGTTGAATCCAAAGATATGTCTAAGTTTGGAATTACAGAAGAAACACCATATTCATCTTGATACTTCTTACACGTTTTATAATGATGTCTCATACGAGAGAATCTAATCTGTAAATGAAGTTCTCTGTCATTTAGATTTTAAAAGGCAACACTGTGTCTAAAAAGATACTTCTATGAACAAAAAAAGTTATCTTATGCAACGTTCTACAGAATCCTTTAGGTTTCATTTGTGGGAGGCAAAACACTGAAAACACAATATAACTAGGCAGTAGCACATAAATTGCTCATGATTCTATTAATGTTTTTGTTGCACTGAACCTAATACATAGGTTGAACGACTGTACTTGGTGACATCTAGCAAAAGTCTACAGTACTCTCTAGTTCATCTTCAGAAATCCCAAGAGAGGATGGATAAAATGTTAAACGATACATGGCTGGATCCAGACACAGGGTTCCTAGCACTACCAAGCAGGGAGCATTGTGCAGCAATTCTGTCGTTTTTCCCTAAACTGATTTTCTGTGTTATGAAAAAAGATGGAGCAAGCAGTGGGAAAACACAGGAAGGTTACAAGTGGAAAATGATATCCTCCCATAAAATTCCACAAAATGAGGCAGGGTGATGTCACCACAAAAATCTCATCTGGAAGCATCCCTAGTCATGCTTGGTATAGATGCACTGAAATGAATGGGACTCCCACAAATCACTTCCTTGATGAAAGACCATGTGGAAAGGCATCATATCAGTACCTACTCACATTTGTTTGTTACTCAAAGTTAGAATCTGCCTTCTCTGAAAAGTCTTCATAATGCAAAAATCTGGTAGCAGACAATGATGCACCACCACCTGCCTGCAAGATTGTTTTCAGCACAATCCCATGCGTGTGTACTCAGATGTATATGCCAGACTGGGTTCAATGAGACTTACTCAAAGGTAAGTGTGCACAGGATTGCAGCTTTTGTTCACTTCTAACACTCTTTAAAATCTACTATACCTGTCTGTCACAGCATCTACAGCTTCCCATCAGCTTTTTCATGTTGTTTTCAACATCTAAGGCTCTGCTGGGACGTGCTTTTTCTTTTCTAGTTACAATGCCTCGGCATAAAGGGCAGTGTGTTCCACCTTCTTTCATAGCCATTAGGAAACATTTTCTGCAAAACCTAAACCCAAATATAAATTGATATACAAAAATATACAAAAATACAACTACTCCAATCCTGTTCCAATTACAGTATACTCTATTTAAATAATTTTGTCATAATCCATATACTCCCAGGGTACAAGGGTGAGTGATGAGGTGGCCAAATTTGCAGGTGATACTGCATTATTCATGATGGTAAAAATCCAAGTAAACTGCAAAGAGCTCCAAAATAATATCTCAAACTGAGTGAAAGGATATCTTAAAACAAGATGAATGGGAAATAAAATGGCAAATGAGATTCAAAATAGCTAATTGTTCTATCCAAACTGGGCCATTATGCTATTATCTTCAAATAAAAAAGAAAGCCACAATTCACTTATTCTTAAGTCATCCTGAGTACTGAAATGCATTGTGGTAAAATGGAAATCTGGGGGGAAAACTGAAATATACTAATACCTACATTCTTACTTTATTACTTTCAGAATTAGGATACAATCCTATGCATCTTCGGAAGTCTCTGAAGTCTGAGGCTTCTGAGAATCCAAAGCTCTACCAGGCAGGGTGGGAGGAGGATGCCAGCAGGGAGGAAGGAGTGCTGGAGGCAATATTTGCCTCCCCATCATCCGATTCAGATTTTTTTTTTTTTTTTGCTAGATAGGCCTTTGAGCCCATCTAGAAAGGGTGTTCTGCTGGAGAAGTGGCTGAGGCTGGTGAAGCCTCAGGATATCTTGCATCCTGGACTCTCTGGTCCCCTCCCTTCCCCCTAAAGTAACTTTTTTGTCCTCAAGAGAGCAGCTGGCGTGGTTCTTTCTACACTGGCTGAAAAAGGGGCAGGGGAGAGCATTCAGATCTCTGACTCCCCCTTCCATAGTTGTAGTAGTGTCTATGGCTTTGGAAAGGGAAATCCGACCTATCCTATGATCCCTGGAATGCACTCTTAGGGACCATAGGATTGCTCTCCCTGCAGTTAAAATTGGACTGATGATATATTTATAAAGTTTAAGAAGGATAAATGCTTAAGTTTTATTCAAACAATAATTACAAATATACCCAGTGTTAGAGATGGTTCTGTATAATACTGCACTCTAAGGTACGAAAGCAGAGTTTAGTTTTCCAGGTAGGAAAAACTATAGAGTGGCAAAACTTGAAACCCTTACCAAATCCAGAACAGATTTGGGGGGGGGGGGGTGCAAATGACAGCAAGTGGGAGGGGAAATCCATTCCACCATGTTTTCCATTCGAATGCTGGACAGCCAGCATTGGATCTAACCCAAAAGGAAATACTTCTTCAGACAGTATATCCAGTATTGTTAACATATACAGAAGTACAAGCATTTACAAGGTTATATGAACCACTATTGGTTTAGCAAAACTTAAATCATTTTCATTCTTACTGAAAATGGAGTTAAACAGAATACGCTCCTAGAACAAATGTACAAATCCTTACTGAAGAATATCTAACAGTAGATTGGTAGAACAGAAAGGAGAAAAAATACAATTAAGGGGAAAACACAGAAATGTTGGCCATAGACATAGATACCTACACATGCTGACAAGTGGAAACCCTCACAGGTGTTTTGAACACATCTTGGCAGACAGGACAGTAATAGTCATCTTCATTGAAACAGACTGTGGCAGGTTCCTCATTCATGGCAGCAAATTGTGGTATTTCTGAGAGTTAATGAGAGAAAAATATAAATAAAACATACATATCAGGTGCATATTCCTTCCACTTTACATTTCTTGCTGCTTTGCTTCTTTGCCTTTTGGGGAGGTTTCCCTACGATTTTGGGTATCCCAATATTGAACATGATGATGATGATCCACAAGATATGAAATGAAATTTGTAAGAATTCTGATGGTGGCAATGGTAAGTTAAATTGTTACAGTATAGAATGTGTGGTATGCAATATTACATGGAATTGTTTTGCTTCTACTCTGGTTTGGGGAAGGATGATTAAACCTAAAGATCTAGTAGTGGTGCTTCCAGACAAGACTTTTAACACTGTCACTCTGCCTCATTCACAGAATTTTACAAGGATCAAGACAATGTTATCTTCCATTGGTAACCCTCCTGTTTCCACACCACCTCTTCTGCCTTTTTTCTTACTGCAGAAAACCCAATACGAAAAAAAAGGAATTGTTGTGCAATGCCTTGATTGGTAGCACTAGGAGCCCTCCATCTGGAAAGACCCTGGATCATGATAATTTCAGGAGCATTTTCTCATGTAGGTCTCCACCCCTTAAGATCTACCACTGAAGCGTTTGCTAAAGTTCAGCCCAATCTGTATGTTTAGTTACGTTCCACCAGCCACAATGCTTCTTCAGTGAGGCCCATAACTCTGAAACACTATCTTCTTTATCTCTTGCCATTTTTAAAAAAAACTGGTGGCCTTGAGAGCTAAACAGTTTAGGCTGCTATGCCAATTTACTTTCTTTTGAGTAAAAAGCACATAGGATCGTACTATTAAGGGTGAGCCTCTGGTTGCTTTCCTTTTTAAACTGAAGTGTTCTTGTTTATTTCAGTTTCTTTGCATTGTTAACAGTGCCGTTTTATGCAAGTCTACTCAGAAGTAAACCCCTCTGAGCTACAGGAGACTTGCTCCCAGGTTGAGTAAAGAACCTACTTTGGAAATGTTGGAAGCTTAAAAAGCAGCTTGAAAACAAGATGAAATCCGGTGGAGGAAGAGGAAGGAGTGTAACTGCCTGTACAGGCCATAGAGCACCCTTTTCCAACCTGGTGCCCTCTATGTTTGGGACTTCAGTTCCCATATGCCTCAACCAACATGGCCAATGGTCAGGAATGCTGGGAGTTGTAGTCCAAAATGTCTGGAGGGCACCAGGTTAGGGAAGGCTGCCAAAGAGGGGGGATACAATCAGAGGAATAGAAGAGGGAAGAAAAGAGAGGAGGGGGGCAGCGCAGGCCGCCCCGCATCGCCTCAGCTCCCTCGGCTTTCGCGCCCTGAGCGTCTCAGGCAGGCGAATCTCGCCCGGAAATCTGCCCGCCCTTCACCTCAAGAGGCCGCCATGAGGCACAATCGCTACCTGTGGGGAGAACGGGAGGATCGATCACAGGCCTCGGGACTGGGCCGGGATCTTCAGGGCTCCCGTGGGCCAAGCCGGTTAAATCACCACCGCTCTCCATGGCTCTTGGGCCGCCGCCGCGAGTGCGGCGGCCTCCTCCCAACAGGCGAGCCGGAGTCGTCATGGCAATAGTCCCCCCTCCCGTCCGGCGGGAATTGTTACTGAACAAGAGTAGTGGTTGTCGCCGCCTCCCTCAGCCAGCTGGGAGGCGAATTGAAAGCCGCGTCTTCTCGCTCGTTTCCCTCACGCGTAGTTGCAAGCTTGCGAAAGGCTTGTGCTGCGTAATGCTATTTATTTAGGCCTGAAATTTTGTCCTTTGGTATAAAACATACGAGAATTGGGAGCCAAGGCGAGATTTTTGGATGTTTGGGAGGAAATTGGCACGCACACACACAACAGTTCCCCAACGATTTCGGTATTCCATTATTTGAAAAAAATCTGGATTGTGTACAACCTAAAGTTGCAATCCCATACTTTGAGACGTATCTAGGAGTAATCTGGGAGTAAATTCCACTGATCACAGTGAGACCGTTGAGTAAACCTGCACAGGGTTTCACTGTAAAGACTCCAGTTCTCTAGGTTTGAGAAACATTCCATCTGTCCCGATCTCTGCCCTAATCATTCACATGAACAAGCTATTTCCCCCCCATTCTTACCTCGGGGAATTGTACTTTGGCGGCCAGCCTGGACATGAATGCCGTGCTTAGCAGAGGGGAGAGAGAGGTATTCTAAAGAGCCAGATAAAACTGCTGATGAAAAAACTACAGCTGCTTTGTTCTTCCTTAAAGTGGGGTGGAGCATTGGGACTGCTCCTCTAAAAGCTGATTGCATGACAAACCAAAATGGTAAAATTTACTAGATTAGGCTGACCATATGAAAAGGAGGACAGGACTCATGTAACTTTAACAGTTGCAGAGAAAAGAGAATCATGCAATTAGTACCTGGTGAAATCACCTCTTCAGCAAAGCAATTAAAGTTTCATGCACTATACTAGAGTGACCAGATACAAAAGAGGGCAGGGCCCCTGCAGCTTTAATTGTTGTAATGAAGAGGGAATTTCACCAGGTACGAATTGCATTGACTAGGGTTGAGTTGGAGAAGAAAAATTGATAAAAGAAAAATTAACACACTAATCAAACCCTGTCAGCTGACTCAAGCTTTAAGAAGCATTGCCCCAGGTGCAAGACACCTGATAGCAGCTGACGTTTCCAATCACTTTTCAATAGTGGCCCAAGCTAGAGCATGTTACAGGTAACTAGGCCATGAATGGTTGTGGCAAAGTCCAACTTTGTCAAGAAGGATCATAGCTGGCATGGCAGCCAAAGCTGGGAAAATGTATTTGTAGCCAATGATGTCACCTGTGCATCCAAAAGTAGTGTGGGTAAAGGAGCACTGGTGAACATATGCAGCCAGATCCTATGCATGTCTACTTAGAACTAAGTCCCATTGAGTTGAATGGGGCTGATTTCCAAGTAAACATGCATTGAATAGCAGCCCTGGGCTGTGATTTTATTTGAGATTAACCCAATTTAGAAGAGTAAATCAATGGATTTACTCTTCTAAGTAGCCATGCATAGAATCATGCTGACAATCAGGACCAGGATAAGATCAGAGATTCATGTGTTTGAAATTTGGTACTCATATAGTTCAGGATATTCTGACTATTAGAACATTCTGAAATTTAGTTGGTTTAACAGTAGTGGCACCAGAAAAAAATATTCTGGGGGAGCACAGAAGGGACAAAGTATATTTCTAGGTGAGCAAGCTGTGTCCCATAAATTGAGATGTCTGAAAGAAAAATAATGGCATATTTCACACTAAAACTGCCATCCTAAACATACTTTTTCCTGGAATAAATGGGGAAAAGGTTACTTTGGACCAACACCACAGAAGAGATAATTTTAATTTTGAAAAATAGCAATATGTAGTTAGATGATTCCCCCCTTTTAAATATGAGTCACCCCATACATAAATAATAAGTTAAGGCAGGCAGTAAGCAATGTTAGCAAGCGGCAACTGGAATACCTTTTCGTGACACAGTTTCCTTAAACATATACAGAGTGGCTTTAATTATTCACACTTTTACACTTTCTTTTCAATGCAAAATTCAGTTGCAAAGTGAGAAAGCACAGGCACCCAAGAGGACAGGAAAGTTGGATCACAGACAATGTAATGTGATATGAATCAAGCACATTTGATTACACTTTGAGAATTCTTAATTGAAAATACACTTCTAGTCCATAAGGTAGTAGAGAAAAAGATTTCTCCTAAAACTTAAAATCCAAATATGGCCTAAAAACAGGTTTTAGTTAATGCACATCTATCCCATGTCTTTTCTTAGAGGCCTAATTAACCACTTTCTAACTAGTAGCACCCTGTGTCATTCGGAAGACACATACCTTTATAATCAGCTTGGGCCCATGCAGGGTGGCACCACCACATTCTCAATAAATTCCCCCAGAGAAAGGTACAGAAATCCCTTTGTGATGGTTGCAGTGGTTCAGTGATGAGATAGAAACAGTTTGCACATTCTCACCCACACTTCTTTTGTTCCCTACATCCCACGTTAGAGATCAAATATTCCCCACTTGGCCATGGAAGCTCACTGGGTGTCTTTGGGCCAGTGACAGACTCTCAGCCCAACCTACCTCACAGGGTGGTTGTTGTGAGGATAAAATGGAGAGGAGGATGAGGATTATGTATGCCACCTTGAGTTCCTTGAAGGAAAAAAGGTGGGATATAAATATAATTAAATAATAATAATAATAATAATAATAATAATAATACATAAGTTGCAACCCAGATTGAGCCTTCCACAAGCGGAATCCCTATACACACAGTTACGTGCAGCACATATGTTAAACTCTACCTACACAATGACAAGAAAAATTAAAAATTAGGTACTCCCTTTAGGATGTGGCTATTCAGTGTCAAGACAGCGTTAGGAAGTATGCTTTAACTTACATAGCTATACTTATCACATACGTGTAAACCAAAACATGCATGAGGAATCTTTGGACATTGGACTCCTGGCCCTTAGGAAAAACTGATTCCCCAAAAGCTGAGAGAGTCAGAAACCACAACAAGATATTTGAAAGCAATTCTTTGTTTTATTAAAGAAGAATTTAAAATGAATTAAAATATCTGGGGAATTAGAATCATACATTAACACTGAGAAGGTTAAAAATAATAAAGCATTTAAAGTCAATAGTGAAGCTACGTACATTGGGATAATAGAAAGTTGTGTATGTGTGTTAAAAAGACAACTTTAATTTCTTGTAAGGTGTGTGTGCATGTGTGTAGTGGTTATGGTGGAAGGGGGAGAGAAATTTAATCTTAGAATAATTTGGATGGGGGCAGAAACAGACTCATTTGGGGAATTATGAGAGAGTTGGAAGGAGGGGGTTAGAGCAAATGCAGGGGGTTGGGAAGAAAGTGGATGAAGATGCATACGGGAGCAGCAGGGAGCTCCCAAAGCCAAGGGCTGCTGGATTTGCAATGGGATGGAATATTTGGAAACAGGGAAGAAAATAATAATAATTGGAGTATGGACTACTTAGACGGAAAATAGAAGATAATGCAAAGATTTACCTTTCTGATTCTGCTGAGTTGTGAAGTGATGGGAAGCTCTGTTGAACTCCTTCTGAGGAAAAGTAGGGGAGAGACAGGAGAAAAGGGGGGTTTGCTCTTCTGAATAGAAAAGGACAGAAGGGGTCCTCTTTCCTTCCCTCCCGCTCTGTGTTCTATGAATTTGGGTTGCTTTTTTATCTTCTCCCAAGATTTAGTAATCAAAATAAAACAAAACAAGTCTTTCTTCTAAGATTGCCCACGGATGTTGGAAAATGGATTTTTAAGTGGCAAGCATTAAGGGAAAAAAGAAGACAATGGGTTCCTCTCTCTTCCCTATTGTGAGAAAAGGATGGGAGTTGATGAGTGCATATTTCTGGCTGTCATAGATCCAGGTGAGCAAGATAGCAGGGGGATTTCCATGATTGTCTTAGGCCCCCTCCACAAGGATGCGCTTTTGCGCCCGTTTGTGGTATTATGCGCACTATCGCGGAGGCGCATTTACGCCTCATCCCTCTGCACGGGAGGCAGCGAGAGGCGTTGAAGCGCATTATCGCTTTTCTCCGACGCGCGTTTTAATTGTTCACATGCGGGGCTTCGGGAGGAGGAAACAGACATTTTAATTCGCTTTTTGCCTAAAGCCAACCCCTTTCCCAGCCCTCCCTTCCTGTACTCCACCCACAGGAATGTACCTGCCTGCCTACGTAATTTCGGGTTGCCTGGCAACGAGATGGGAGGGGGGGAGAGGGCAGAGCTGAGCGGGGGGAAAAAAATGCCTTCAGGTTACGCGCACCTTCGCGCGCGTGCATATGCATACAAGCACGTGATCAGAGCCAACCCCTTTCCCAGTCCTCCCTTCCTGTACTCCACCCACAGGAATGTACCTGCCTGCCTACGTAATTTCGGGTTACCTGGCAACGAGATGGGAGGGGGGGAGAGGGCAGAGCTGAGCGGGGGGAAAAAAATGCCTTCAGGTTACGCGCACCTTCGCGCGCGAGCATATGCATACAAGCACGTGATCTGAGTTTCGTCGACCGTTGAGTTCATTTACCTAGGCGACACCAGAGAAGCAAGTTTGGTTCCCCTTTTCTCTTTCTGAAACGCCATTTTGAGCTGGACGGGAAGAGAAGGCGAGATGGCTCCTACCTCGATTTCTCGTTCCCTCATTTATGCGATTCAACTTCTGATCGCAAATATGCACGTTACATTGACTTGCCTAAGGAGAACGATTCAACGGAGAAGAAGAAGAAGACGAATCATCATGAGAAGGCTCCAAGAGAACAACTCTTATCTTTTAAGACTCCAACAAGATAGACTCCAAGAGAATTTATTATATGTTCCTTTGATGAAAAAACAGAGACCAAGAAGATGGTGGTGCTTCCCCAGGAGTCGTGACTGGTGGGAAAACGATGTTCTAGCCCTCTGGGGTGATGAGCAGTGGCTAGAGAACTTTAGGATGACCAGAGCAACCCTTTTCCAGATTGCAGACCATCTTCGGCCATTTCTAGAACGTCGCAATACGAACATGAGGGAAGCCATTCCAATGGTGAAGCGCGTGGCCATCTGTATATGGAGGCTAGCAAATCCTGGTGGTTACCGGGTGGTGGCTCAGCAATTTGGGATCGGTAGAACAACGGCAGCCATGATCGTTGTGGAGGTCTGCCTAGCCATGGAGCATGCGCTTCTGAGAAAAACAGTTTGCCTTGGCAATGTTCCAGAGGTGAGTCTTGTTTTTTATTATTTGGGATAGGAAAAGATGGGCTAGGCTGTTATATAGGTGGCCAAATGGAACTTGATCATTGTATCTCAAGCATGCCAGCCGATGAAGCAGTAATGATTTATTTTCCATTATTTATGTTTTCTCTCTCAGATCATGAGTGGATTTTCCAAACTGGGCTTCTTTCATTGTGTTGCAGCCACAGATGGATGTCACATTGAAATTGCCTGTCCTCCTAGGCAAGGCCCTGACTACATAAACCGGAAACGCTTTTTTTCCATGCTCCTTCAAGGCACAGTGGACCACCGTGGGCGATTCATGGATGTGGAAATAGGTTGGAGTGGGAGAAATCACGATGCCCATGTCTTCAGGAACTCTGCGTTCTTTGAGGCCATGGAAGCTGGTGTCTTCATCCCAGGGAACCCTACCATTACTGTTAATGACGTGCAGATTCCTCCACTGGTGGTGGCTGATTCCGCTTACCCCATTCGGAAGTGGCTGATGAAACCTTACGGCGGAGCCCTGGACCAGCAAAAGCAACATTTCAACCACTGTCTGTCACGGGCGAGGAATGTTGTTGAATGTGCCTTTGGAAGGTTAAAAGCACGGTGGAGATGCCTGTCGTCCAGGATAGAACTCGCTGAAGAAAACGTCATTTCTGTGATATCTGCCTGTGTCATTCTACACAACATTTGTGAAAGTCAAGGACATGATGTTGCATTGGATCTCCACGAAGCAAGGCAAATTGAACTGGCAACCCTGGGTGCCCCGCTGCCAATGGGGCATGAGGAAATTCAAGAAAAGGCTGCTGGGGAAAAGGTCAGAGATGCCTTAAGAGGCATGCTTTGGTCTCTGCGTGGGCAGAACCCCTAGGGAGGTGAGTGTTCAGTGCCAAACCCCTGTGCCAAACTTGTGTAAGCCATGTTTTCCCTAACTTTACTCTATTTACTCTATTTCAGCAAGTCACAGGAAGGAAGCATGTGTCAAGACCTGCTAGAAGCATAAACCAATAAGGAAAGTGCATAAACAAATAAGGAAAGTTTCCGCATAAAGGCTTCATGGCCTGAGAATGAATGAATGAATGAATGTGTAGAGGGTGGGATATTGTTATTACATCCTATGCTAAAACAATCCATCTCTAAATTTCCCTTAGAACATAGCATAGAGAGAACTGCAGGGGATCAAAGACGGTGTCGTGTGGAACCTCTGTGATGTGACCAGACCAGAAGGCAACCGCTTCCTTTTTCTGGATCATTCATTCCATTCTTCAAGCAAAAGCCAAGTCCCGCTCCAGGCAGCACTGACTGTGTTTATTCTTTTTTCATCAAGAAGAAGCTGCATTAGGAAATGAGACTACTTATAGACAATCCCTTTAGAATATGTGAATTTTATTTTCTATGTTGATTTCGCTTTTACATTGCTGTTTTGAGATGTTCAGTGACTTCAAAGTAACGTATGTTTCTTTCAATGTGTAATGCAATGCTGTTGCAAATGCTGTTAATTTTATTTTCTTTGCTGATTTTTCTTTTACATTGCTGTTAGTAATTAGATATTGTTATGAGATGTATGTTCATAATAATGTGACTTTCAACTATGTTTCTTTCAATGTCAAATTAAATGCTGTTGTAAATGCTGTTAATTTTATTTTCTATGCTGAAATTGTTGTTGCCATATTGCCATATTGTTGTTGCCATATTAAAAAATGCTTATTTTAAAAATGCTTATCCTAAATAAAATATGTTCCTACAATTCCTAGACAATAAGACTTCAGGTAACCCAACACACATATGCAGTACAGTGAACATTGCAGAAGGGCAAGTAACAGGACCACAGCCCATCCATGCCTACCTCACAGGGTTGTTTTTTTGAGAATAACATAGTACCATCTAGTCACTAACATTCTCAGGTTTTCAGTTCAGGACACCCAAAGGTACATTCAGGACACCCAAAATTGTTGTTGCCATATTAAAAAGTGCTTATTTTAAAAATGCTTATCCTAAATAAAATATGTTCCTACAACTTGACAATGTTGATAGTAGTATTCCTAGACAATAAGACTTCAGGTAACCCAACACACATATGCAGTACAGTGAACATTGCAGAAGGGCAAGTAACAGGACCACAGCCCATCCATGCCTACCTCACAGGGTTGTTTTTTTGAGAATAACATAGTACCATCTAGTCACTAACATTCTCAGGTTTTCAGTTCAGGACACCCAAAACACATCTGGTAACTTTCCCACTGCTCCGAATAAACGCGACAGTGTTTAATCACTTACGCGCTGTTCGGGAATGGTGGTTTGACGGTTCCGCGCGCATGCGCGCAACCGCTAAACCGGTCCGCGGAAACATCGCAAACCGGAAGTGAGGCCTAGACTTCCTCACAATCCTTCAAGATGCCTAGAGGGAGGTATTGGGGGGATGCGGAGGTCCGCATATTATTGGCCTTCCTCCTCCAATCCTCCCTCGTTGGAAGGATTGTCAGGAGCAGCAGCCTCCCGACTATGAGGCTGTTTAGGAGGGCGGCTGCTGCTCTGCGCCAGCAAAACTTCGTCCGCACTGCCCTGCAGTGCAGGACGAAGTTCAAGTACGTGAAAGCGGCTTTTTTCCGGGCCATTAGTGCCCATGGGGAGCATCCCCCCTTCCGACAGCGTCCACCCTACTTCGTGGAATTCCGCGAGCTGTGGCGGAAGGCGGGGAGACCAACCCCGGAGGAGAGGCTGACCGCAGGTGAGTGAGTGCATTACCATTCTGCCCACTGCTCATTGTGTATTCTCTGGTGGATGTGCAGGTTGGGGGGGGGGAAGCCCCAAAAACTATGACCCCTGACACAATGAGGCTTTAAGGTGGATTCCAGCATACATCTTGGGTGGGGTGGGACTAGATGCCCTTCAGGAGCCCTGTGTGCTGGTGATTCTGCCCACTGCTCATTGTGTATTCTCTGGTGGATGTGCAGGTTGGGGGGGGGGAAGCCCCAAAAACTATGACCCCTGACACAATGAGGCTTTAAGGTGGATTCCAGCATTCATCTTGGGGTGGGACTAGATGCCCTTCAGGGACCCTTCCACATTTTAATGTTATTTCCCTTTTTCCCTTCCCTCTTTTTCTTAGCCCAAAACAGGAGGGCGGAAGAGGCGGCTCCGTCTCCCGAAGTGGAGGAGGTTGGGGGGACTTCTCCTCCTCCTCCTTCTCCTCCTTCTCCTCCTCGGATGACCCTCCGCAGAAGGGCACGTAAGTTAAATGCAAGCCAGATTAATTAGGAATACTATTTTTGCCCAGCGTACTTTAATAATATTATTAATATTAATAATTGTAATGATATATGTATTTATTTATTAATTAATAGACTCTCCCAACGGATCGAGGCGGGGAACACCATGATAGAAACTTAAAATAACATTTTTTTTCCAATTTTGAAGGGATACTCAGTCCATTGCCATCGCCGTCTGCGGAGGAGGTGGAGGAGGAGGTGCAGGAAGAGGAGGAAGAGGAGAATGCACCCCCACCTGTCTCACCTGCTGCTGTGTCTCCAGCAGGTAATAGAAGTTCCATTGCTTTGTATAATGTAGAGTACATTGAGCATATAAAATCCAGGTCAGGGCTCCTGTATCTGTAACAGTTGTAGAGAAAAGGGAATTTCAGCCAGTGTCATTTGTATGCAATTAGTTCCTGGTGAAATCCCCTCTTCATCACAACAGTTTAACCGACCTGGATTTTATGTGGTCACCCTATTGTACAGTACAGGACTAATGGTTTAAATTTTTAATTAAAAAATGAAAAACTATATTTACATTCCTGTAAATTGAATCGCATTGAATAGCCAATGTCATTGAGTGGTACATCTTGAACTGTTTTTCTGTTGGTTATATTATATGATTTTAAACACTTTTTTTTTCTTACCATCCCATGCAGTTCCCACTCAGGAGCGGCTGGAGAGGCTTGAGGAAGCCGTTGGAGGCATGCAGAATCGCATGTCCTCCATTGAGGACAAGCTAGACCGTATCCTCAATAAATTGTAAATAGTTGAAAATAATATTGTAAATAGTTGAAAATAATATTTGTTTAAAAAACTAAATCTTTATTTTTGTTACTAAAACATTGTTTTGGTTTTCCTTAGCATTTTCAGGTTGGTGCAGTATTAAGGAGGGATGCCTAACTGTTTTAATAATAGATAGGAAGCACAGTCCCAACCACACAGTGAGATATGAAAACTATATTTCAATGGTTAAATACAACATAAATAACAGCAAAAAATACCATAATTAACAGCAAATAACATAACAATTACATAAATAACAGCAAAAAATACCATAATTAACAGCAAATAACATAACAATTACATAAATAACAGCAAAAAATACCATAATTAACAGCAAATAACATAACAATTACATAAATAACAGCAAAAAAAAACCATAATTAACAGCAAATAACATAACAATTACATAAATAACAGCAAAAAAAACCATAATTAACAGCAAATAACATAACAATTACATAAATAACAGCAAAAAAACCCATAATTAACAGCAAATTATTAACAATAACATAAATCATGTATTCTAAGGGGAGAACTTTAAGGGTTTTTTTACCTCCCGTGCCGTGCGCTTTATGCTTGGCTCACCTTGAAGTGGTGATGATGAGCGCTGTGGGGGTACTGTATGGGAGCACGGGAGCAGTGATTCGTCCAAGTCTTTGGTTAAAATGTCATTCTGGGGATTTTGCAACTGGGCAGACTGGGGGTGTTGCACCCTGACTTTACGTTTCTTCTTAGCCAGGCATTTTCTCCCCTCACCCTCTCCTGAGTTCCCACCTAAGTCATTTGGCTTAGAGCTGGTCCCCTCCATACTGTCAATAGCCAACCGTCTTTTTATTGGCTGGCGTTTTCCATGGCTAGTAGTAGATGATGGGTTGGCTGTATGGGTTGATCTTCCCGGTTCTTCCTGTTGCACCACCGTCACCAGCTTCTCCATCGTGACACATTGTCTTTCTAGAATTCTGAGAAGGGCATCTTGATTTCTTTGGTCCCTTGCATCTTCTGTTTTCAAATAGTCCAACATCTGGTCATTTTTCTGCAACATCTGCTCATGCATCTGCAAGAGGTTTGCGTTGTGTGCAGAGGCATGCTCCAGAATGCGGTCTGTGTCCCTGCTGCGTGGGGGTCTTCTGTTTCTGGCCATTTCCAGGCGCGTTGCAGGCGAGAGTGCTGACTTTTGGATGGGATGTCTCCTTCCTTCATCTGTACCTGAAGGGAAAGGGCAAAGTTTAGTGTGTTTAAAAATCATTTATTACATGTCCAGCCTGTACCATGGGTTCTCTCACACCCTCATCCTGAAGATGAGAATGTCCTTTCACACATTTATAAGAATTGCAGGACTGAAACTTTATCAAGCAAATAACATCGGCTGTACTTACTCGCTCCTGCTGCAGGATGGTGGAGATTTCTGGCCCTCAAATCTGCGTGGTCACTGGTTTCCGACGCACTGGTGTAACCGCTGCTTCTGTAGGCTGCCGTGGAAGAAAAAGAAGAGCTATTAGGAGGTTTCATCAATAGGCACAATCACAAACCTCCCTCCTTTTGAAATGGGGGTGGTTGTTCAAAATGGCTGCCTGCCCCTTATCCTTTTTCCCCCCCGCCCTGGAGAGACCAGAGAAACGCTGGGTAGCTAGAGGAGATCTCCCGCTCACCCGCATCTGCCTGCCCCATTTTAGAATACAATTTTTTATTCCATGGAACACAATATTAAGTTGTAAAGTTAAGAGTCTTCCAATAGGCACAATCACAAACCTCCATTTTAAATAGGGGGGGGGTTGTTTGTGTGTTCAAAATGGCTGCCTGCCTAGGCTGATCACATGAAAAGGAGGTCAGGGCTGACCACATGAAAAGGAGGTCAGGGCTCATGTAACTTTAACAGTTGTACAGAAAAGGGAATTTCAGCCGGTGCCGTTTGTATGCATGCAGCACCTGGTGAAATTCCCTCTTCATCACCACAGTTAAAGTTGCAGGCAGTATACTACAGTGACCACATGAAAAGGAGGTCAGGGCTCATGTAACTTTAAGTGCTGTAGAGAAAAAGGCTGAAATCCCTCCCATAGACCACAATTTCTGGTCCCATGCACCCCAGAAATTAGCCCAGTACTTACACGGTGGTGCTGGTGCAGGATGCTGCTGGAGATTTCTGGCCCTCAAATCTGCGTGGTCACTGGTTTCCGACGCACTGGTGGAACCGCTGCTTCTGTAGGCTGCCGTGGAAGAAAAAGAAGAGCTATTAGGAGGTTTCATTCCAATAGGCACAATCACAAACCTCCATTTTAAATAGGGGGGGGGTTGTTTGTGTGTTCAAAATGGCTGCCTGCCTAGGCTGACCACATGAAAAGGAGGTCAGGGCTGACCACATGAAAAGGAGGTCAGGGCTCATGTAACTTTAAGTGCTGTAGAGAAAAAGGAATTTCAGCCGGTGCCGTTTGTATGCATGCAGCACCTGGTGAAATTCCCTCTTCATCACCACAGTTAAAGTTGCAGGCAGTATACTACAGTGACCACATGAAAAGGAGGTCAGGGCTCATGTAACTTTAACAGTTGTACAGAAAAGGGAATTTCAGCCAGTGTCATTTGTATGGAATTAGTTCCTGGTGAAATTCCCTCTTCATCACCACAGTTAAAGTTGCAGGCAGTATACTACAGTGACCACATGAAAAGGAGGTCAGGGCTGACCACATGAAAAGGAGGTCAGGGCTCATGTAACTTTAAGTGCTGTAGAGAAAAAGGAATTTCAGCCGGTGCCGTTTGTATGCATGCAGCACCTGGTGAAATTCCCTCTTCATCACCACAGTTAAAGTTGCAGGCAGTATACTACAGTGACCACATGAAAAGGAGGTCAGGGCTCATGTAACTTTAAGTGCTGTAGAGAAAAAGGCTGAAATCCCTCCCATAGACCACAATTTCTGGTCCCATGCACCCCAGAAATTAGCCCTATACTTACTCGGTGGTGCTGGTGCAGGATGCTGCTGGAGATTTCTGGCCCTCAAATCTGCATGCTCACTGGTTTCTGACGCACTGGTGGTACCGCTGCTTCTGGAGGCTCCTGCCATGGCAGAAAAAGATGAGCTTTTAGGAGGTTTCATTGACATAGCCCTATACTTACTCGGTGCTGCTGCAGGATGCTGCTGGAGATTTCTGGCCCTCAAATCTGCGTGCTCACTGGTTTCTGACACACTGGTGGTACTGCTGCTTCTGTAGGCTGCCGTGGAAGAAAAAGAAGAGCTATTAGGAGGCTGCCTGCCCCTTATCCTTTTTCCCCCCCGCCCTGGAGAGACCAGAGAAACGCTGGGTAGCTAGAGGAGATCTCTCCTGCCCTCTCCTGCCCCACCCGCTCACCCGCATCTGCCTGCCCCATTTTAGAATACAATTTTTTATTCCATGGAACACAATATTAAGTTGTAAAGTTAAGAGTCTTCCAATAGGCACAATCACAAACCTCCATTTTAAATAGGGGGGGGTTGTTTGTGTGTTCAAAATGGCTGCCTGCCTAGGCTGACCACATGAAAAGGAGGTCAGGGCTCATGTAACTTTAACTGCTGTAGAGAAAAAGGCGGGAATCCCTCCCATAGACCACAATTTCTGGTCCCATGCACCACAATGTTGTGTCCAATGCCCCCCTTTCCCCCTCCCCCCCCATAAACCCAGCCTAGATCATTGGGAACTCCCTTCCTTCCATGATGTCTGACCTCAGAAATTAGCTAGGCCTGTACTTACTCGGTGCTGCTGCTGCAGGATGCTGCTGGAGATTTCTGGCCCTCAAATCTGCTTGCTCAATGGATTCCGATGCACTGGTGGTACTGCTGCTTCTGTAGGCTCCTGCCGTGGCAGAAAAAGAAGAGCTTTTAGGAGGTTTCATCAATAGGCACAATCACAAACCTCCCTCCTTTTGAAATGGGGGTGGTTGTTCAAAATGGCTGCCTGCCCCTTATCCTTTTTCCCCCCCGCCCTGGAGAGACCAGAGAAACGCTGGGTAGCTAGAGGAGATCTCTCCTGCCCTCTCCTGCCCCACCCGCTCACCCGCATCTGCCTGCCCCATTTTAGAATACAATTTTTTATTCCATGGAACACAATATTAAGTTGTAAAGTTAAGAGTCTTCCCAACCCAACAAAAGAAACAGTCTATACCTTCAGGTTCTTCGTTTCCAATATCTTCTGGTGTCTCCAATTCTAAAAGGGGAAAACATCAGATGTGAGCTATAGGCATGAAATAGAAGGAAGAACGAGATTTTTTAAAAAATGGCAATTACAATCAATGTACCTCCGGGAGAGTAGGGCGTTCCAAGGTAGTCCTCCACATCTATTGTTTGAAGTTCACTGCTGAACAGTTCTTCTGAGCCTTCTGAGAGCGGGAAAGCCAGGGGGGAACTTACTGGGGGAGCAGCAGCAGGTGCTTGGACACGATGGATGTTCAGACTCCTGCCCACGCGATTTGGTTGAATAGTAGCATCCCCCCGAAAAATGCTATGAAGCTCCTCAAAAAAGGGGCAGGTGGCAGCATCATTTCCTGATCGTGAATTATGATTCACGACCCTGCGATATTCCTGCCTCATTGCCTTTGCCTTCGTCCTGCACTCCTTCGCTGTACGGATATGGCCCCTTCTTTGCATTTCCTGAGCAATGGATTCATAGGCATCGAGGTTCCTATGGCTGGCATTCAGTTGAGCTTGAACTTTCTGCTCCCCAAAAATGTCCAGAAGGTCGAGAATCTCTGCCTTTTTCCAAGAAACTCCCCTTCCTGGAGCAGCCATTTCGGTAGGTGGAAAAGGTGTAGAGGAAATAAATCAGGATGCAGTCTCTCTGGCGTCGCGAAGTTAAATGAGGTCAACGGTCGGATCGCGCGCACGCGCTTATATGCATAGGCGCGCGACCACACCTGCGCCTCCAGCCAAACCGTTGGGTGAGCACACCCGCGCGGCTGCGCATAACCTGAGGGCTTTTTTTCAAATCTCCCGCCGGAAATACCTTCCCTCTCCCCGCCCATCTCGTCAAAACCCGCCCTCTACCTGCTCACACCTCTCCGAAAATGCGCTTCACTGAAAAACTGTACACATGGTCATAACGCGCTTTACATCCCGCCGCAAAATAAAAGTCGCTATTTAACGCGCATTCGATAATGCGCATAATCCGGGAGATAACGCGCCTCTACGCCCGTTTTGCGCTCCGCTCGTGTGTAGGTAAAATTTATAATGAGCCTTCAAGGCTCATTAAACGCCCCGTGTGGAGGAGGCCTTAAGCATAGGTGACAAAAGAGAGATCTAGTCATGTCTGCTTACACAATATTGTGTTTCCTGGTCTCACAGCTTTAAAATAATTGAATTGAATTCTTTATTTTTCTTACTATTTAAACAAGGTTAGAAATCAGTGTAAACTATTTCACTGTGAGTGCTTCTGTGATTGTTGTCCTGAGGCAAGATCAGAAATTAGCAAATATTAAAACAGAGGAATTAGGGCAATCACAGTACAATAGCTGGCCAGAAAGTTGTATGCAACAAATCTGTAGTTCCACTTGGGATGGACAAGGCCTCAATATCCTATGGAAGTTCTTCTCCGAGACCAAAAAACCTTAGCCCCCTTTCCTATCTCAGGCCTATCTTCCCCAAACAGCAGAATTGGGGGTGTTTCGTAACAATGAACATGAGTTCAAAAGAACAAGTCATCGTTTCCTCCAGCAGTAAATTCCCTTCTTGTTGCAATGCAGTAAAGACAGGTGATAGAAAGGCACTCTGCACTCACTCAGAGGCACACTATGCTTATAAACAAGTTCCAGGACTCAAGTTCAAAAGGAGGGGAGTTCTAATAGAGCTACCTCCAGATGAAGAGGAAGCAGATTGCCCCCTTACCTGCTGCAAATCTATCCCCCTTCCTGATGGAGGGAGAAGCCATAAGAGTGTAGCAACATATTGTTTGCAAGTGAGAAGAATCAAGTCAGTAAATAAATTAACCAACAGACAGTCACTGCTCAGTTGTAGTCACCTCCTACTCTCGTTCGTTTCCGTTGAGACTGAAAACACAGATTTTTGCGTGCTCTGAGGGGCTCCATGATGGAGCACTTTTCTTTACTGTACATGATTGGCTGGGGCTGGCTTTATGGTGCCTCTGCCGCCATCCATTTCAGGACAGTGGGGGAACTGCTGATCAGATTTTACTCTCCGACTTGTGACCAGGGAATGCTCCCAAGGGTTTACAGCTTTAGTGAGTACGCTGTACATGTTGCCCTGCAAGAAAACCATTCCCTCAACAAAGAGAGATGTGCACCTGTGTGCTTCCTATTCAGAAAAACAAATCAAAACATAGTGCAGGTATCTCGTGTTTCCCCTAGCCAGCTAGAGGAAGACGTGAGGAATGTGTTGCTGCTGCTGCTGCTAAGCAGTGTTGCTAAAGTGTGGATGGTTTGGCTCTGGGGGTGGTGTGGGAAATGTTGCTTTTCCATCAGGTAACATACAGGGCTAAGCAATTATATATATAATCCAGTTCACATATAAAGCCTAGGCACATATATTTAGTCCAATAATTAATAAGCTAAAGCAATTTTAATTTAGGAGGCACATAAGATGCCAAATGCACAGTAGTCAGAAAAGGGGCAGAAGAGCATGAGCTAAAGATAGGAACATACAGTGGAGCAGAATTGTCAGGTGTCTGTGACCTTTGAAGCGTGAAGAAAGGCACGAGACATCATGGGGGCTGTTTTGTCATGAGATGGAATTTAGCTAATGCAAGTAGGAAACACAGGTGTCTGCGGTTGGAAGCCGATGCGTGATAGTAGGGAACACAGGTAGAAATAGCTAGACCATACAGTAGGTCAAGCTCTGCTAAGATTGCTTGCAATTATAGAGGAAACAGATGATATGTGTGGGTGTAAAAGTGTGGAGGAGAGGGGAGGATGAACAAAGGCGGGGATTTTAGTATTATAATCAGGCGTATCGGATAGGCTGTAACTTGTTATAGGAGGAACCTTTTCCGGCCGAGAACAGGGAATAAATGGTGTGTGATTTATGATTTTCGGTGTGTGCCAAGCTTGTATAGCCACACCCCTTTTGCAAAAGGCTTTTTGCAATAAAGAAACTTGTCTTCAACTGTCCAGATTGTGTTGTCCTTTTCTAAAACAGAATGGGCATTTCTAACAGTGGGGACACTGAGGGAAATCAAGGCAAGATCTATACTACCACTTTAAAATGGTTTATAACAACAGTGACAACTGTTGGAGCCCAGGACACACTCCATACACAGTTTTCAAAATGTTTTCAAAGCATCATATCCTGCTTGGTGTAAATCTGGAGCAAGAAGGGAGACAGGACTACGGGGCTCCTCTCTGTTTGCCCCCACCAGCCAGCTGTCTCTGCTGAAAATGTGAAAAGTAGGAGAGGAAGGACAACCTAATCTTCTGGTGTTGCATTCATGATCCTCCTGTCCAGCCAGCACATTGATGACTCTTTGGTATCAAACAGACCTCTTTATTAAGATGACTACATTGGAACACACCTACGTCTTAGTCCTCAAAACACACACACTGAGGGAGGGACCCCACCCAGACAGGCCACAAGGGGGGAAATGAAACTAGAATCTAACAAACTTTCTACTTGGGGGTAACACTGACTGACTGCTTGTCCTTCTATAGTCCTTAGAAACCTCTTTCTCTCCAGGCTTGAGTTGGTTCCTTTTTGGCTGAGCCTCTTGCAGTCTTCCTCCAGAACCTCTGTTCACATTCTCAGGAGCCACCAACTCTCCTCATGCCTCTCTTAAGTATGAACATGCTGTGCAGTGTAAAGGATTGAATCAGGTATTAGGGATGATGAGAGACTGAAGGGGATAGGAGGGGAAGAAAAAAATAAAATAAAAATTAATATGTTTGCAGATGATACTTTATTGACATTAGAAAACCCGAGGGATAGTATAGAAAAAATAAAACAAAATTTGAGAGAATTTGGAGAGAATACAGGACTACAGGTAAATTGGGGGAAATCAGAAATGATGTTATTTAACTATGATAAAGAAGAAAGGGAGGAGTGCAGTTTAAAATTAGATTTTAAGATTAAAAACGTAGTGCGCTATTTAGGAGTTCAAATTACGAAAGATTTAGAAAAGTTAGAGGAAATAAATTTTAGTAGTTTAAAAAAACAGATAATGAAGAAGAGGCTTATAGGAAATTAAAGCATTCATGGTTTGGTAGAACAGCGGTTATTAAAATGAAAATATTACCAAAGATTAACTTTTTGTTTAGAATGTTACCAATTAAAATAACAGAAGTAGAAATAAGAAGTTGGCAAAGCATGATAAATAACTACTGTAACGGAGATAGAAAAGCAAGAATTAATAAAACGAAATGGTATAAGATTCAAAGGGAAGGAGGGTTGGGACTCCCGAATATAAAGATGTATTATATAGCTAATCAATTGAGATATTTTATAAATAGTATAATAGGGAAAGAGGATTTAGAATGGTTAGAGAATCAGACAGGAGAAATAGAGTTAGGTTTACAATTTTTTTTTAGCAAAATACAAAAGAAACAATTGATAGATATGGAAAATCCCATCTTAAAAAATATTGTAGATATTTGGGTAAAGTATAAAAAGAAATTAATTCCAGGAATTTCTCCCTTAGCCCCAGTTGTTTTGTTGGAGAACTTCCCAGGTAATTTAAGAAGAGAACTGGAAGGGTTATTGAGGGAAAAAAATAATTAAAGTGAAAGAATGGATGAAGAGAATGGTTAATAAAAAGCAAATAGAAGAAGTTTTAAGAGGACAAAAAAACTTACGGTTTAAGTGTATACAATTGGAACAATGGACACAGAAATGGAAAAAGAAAAATAAGGAATGTAGAAAGGAAACAAGATTTGAAAGAGAAGGAGGGGGGAAATAAAAGTAAAAAAGGTATAATAAGCGAAATATATAATATATTGTTAAGAAGAGGGAGAGCAACAAGAAATTTTGAAAACATTCTGGGAAGATGATTCAGCAAAACAAATTACTGAGGATAACTGGAGGAAAATATGGGATCTAAGAACTTTAAAGTTGTTATCAATAAGGATAAAAGAAAATCATTATAAAATAATTTGGAGATGGTATCTCACTCCCGTAAGACTACATCAGATAGATTAAAAAATTTCAATATTATGTTGGAGGGGTTGTCAGGAAGTGGAGACTTATTTCCATATGTGGTGGACATGTGTGTACAAAAATTTCGGAAAAGAGTTTTTAAAGAAATAAGTGAAATATTGACTAATCAAGTGGAAGCAAGTCCAAATATAGCTTTATTATCTATGTTTGATAAAGAATATGGGAATAAAAGCATAAGAGAATTGATAAATAATCTCCTGACACCGGCTAGATTAATGATAGCGAAGAATTGGAAAATACAAGAGAATTATAGTATAGAAGAATAGTATAAAGGGGCGTGGGGTATTGCAATTAATGACAGACTAACAAGTAAAATGAAAATTAGGATGGGATTATCCAAAAAGAATGATTTTGATAGTATTTGGGGACCATTTATAGATTATGTTTTAATAAAGGGGAGAGGATGTACACCTTCAAAAGAATCTTTGTAATTTTGGAAAAATGTATAATATATTAGAGCAATGTAGGTCTCAAGGGTAGGAGAGCATGGGGGGATGTTAAGGTTTTGGTTATGTATTATGTCTATTTTATGTATTATATGTTGAAATAATAAATATATTTTTTAAAAAAAGGATTGAATCAGGTATGGGGATCTTGGTCTGCAATGGAGCTGCCTGCAACTGAGGAGTGCAATGCTGCCTAGGCATTGGCTGCTACTCAGCTCCCCAAGTTGCTCCATATTTGTGGTTCCCTCCCCACCACATGTTACTGCATTTTCCTCCCCTTTATTTTATGGGTAGTTCTGTCATTCTGCCATCCCCACAAGGACCCCATGCATCCTTTTTTTAGGATGCATAGGAAGCCAGACTTGTGATGTGGTAAATTTTCAAGTGCGGGAGTGCTTTTTAAGCCCCCTTCCATACTCACATTCACATCCAAGCCAAGACACATTCTACTAAAACGAATACACTGAAAAATATGTTTTACTGTTTCTTGCTTATATATAGGATTAGGCTATGTCTCACTCCAGATAATGTTCAGCATAATATCTAAGGCTTCAATTCCACGCACACTTTCCTAACTCTGAGTAATAAACATGCATAGGAGGATCACACTCTAAGGGCAACAGAGACTGAGAAATTGGAATTAAAGGAGTTATCCCACTGGAGGAGGGGTTGTGATTGCATAACAAAGCAGCAAGAAATTCCCGGCAAGGCTGACACCAAAGGGGATTCAAGAAAAAACAGCAGGAGCTCTACTGCCCTCCACCCCACCCCAGCAATGCAGTTTTCCATCCCTCCTCAATTACTTCTCTCTCCTGCATGTCAGATGTTTGCCCCTTCTCTTTACTGGAGTGCTACTGGTTTGTTGACATCTTGAAGTGTATGTCAGTAGCTGCAAAATGTGTAGCCTTTGTTGGCTTAAGAGCTGTATTTGAACTGCAGAAGAGCTACAGAGATAATACATGAATGCGCATGTATATGTGAAAACTGCCTTTTCTTCAAGTAATGACAGGAGTCCAGCAATGGCAGTGAGTGGGTGAATTCCTTTTTTTGTGGGGGGGGGGCACTTGCATCCCCCAGCCCCCTCTAGCACCACCTCTGCTTTAAAATGTAATGGGCAAAGGATTCCTGCACAGAGGTTGGATTGGATGGTCTAAATAGTCCCTTCTAACTCTGTGATTCAGTATCTCCTTCGTAATAGTGGCTAGCAGCAATCTCAGAGTCACATATGAAAAGAATTCTGGAGTCTCTTATACCATTCTCTTATACCAGCCTTGGATAGAGAGTACAAGGATGTAATAAATAAGTCAGAGCCCCACATGCAACAAAATAGAAGGGTGGTGTTGGATTTTTAGATTGGAGAAAAGCAGGATTAAAGCTGCAATCCTATATAGTATATATACATACTTACCTGGGATCTACTTCTGAGCAGATATGCATAGGATGGCAGTGAGGAATGTATCTGGGCTTGCAGAATACAAGTTGTATTTACTAGAATATAAAGCCTTTTATTATTTTTGCAATGGAGAAATTGTTGGTCTCTGCTCAGTTATTCTTAATTAATGTTTAATGGTCATAGTAAACAGTAAGACTGTTACAACCTGCTGATTTTGGGGCTTCAAGCCTCATGCACAGCTTTCTTTCTCTCTTCCCTTCCACTTCTGAGTGCACTTAACATCTAGACCCAAGAATTCTGGAGGAACTCAAAACCTTGCTCACCATGTGACATATACTTCCTCTTAAAAGTGTTATAAACTGTGTTTTTATTTTTACTTAGACATATGTTCCACTGAGTTCAAAGACTTAATCCAAGGTGCGTTTAGCACTGAACCCCCACTTTAGTAAAAATAATGGAGTTAGTATATTTCCTGATCTAATGATTTCATATTCTTCCTATTAATCTACCTTTGTCCCCAGGAGCTAAAAGGTACAGCTAGTTAGTTACAGTGCAATTCTATGTATGTCTATGCAGAAGTCCTGTGAGTTTCATGGCATTTAAGTCCCTGAATGTGATAGGACTGTAGCAGCCTTAGAAAAAGAACTGTGACATTTCTCAACATGCTAGGAATTTTTCTTTAAAATGTGCCAAACTTTCCTACTAAAAAAATGAACCACATCCACTAGCTATATTCTCACATCCATATTAATGAGGAGTCTATGTATATCTGATGTAAAATAAGGTAGCTTTTGATATAAAATTGACTTTTGCTTTGTTTTAAGAAAACTAAGGTTGCCACAGCCAATTTCATTAATTTTGAATATACTTTCAAACAAGGTTTAAGGTAGACAGTATTTGAGATCTATGTTGGATGTGGCATTTTCAGTGTTTTTAATCTGATTTTATTTCACTGCAATTAAACACATTATATGGAGGAAGCCCCACTAGCACATAGTACACATACCTGTTTGTAGATTGCACTCTTAATCTTTTACTGGACATATACAATTTATATAATGAAGTGTCAAAGTACATGTGGAATTATTATAGCTGATTTTACAGCTAATATGGTACAACTGAAATTATGAATCTTATGGATAGTTTTATCCTTTGAAATAGGCAACATGCAAAAGAAAGACTAGACAGCAAAAAGTTATGAACTTTTATTTAAACGAAATCAGTCATTCAGTTAAAAAATGACCTTGACATTTTTAACATTTCTCATAATAAAAATGATTTTCAACAAAATCTTAAATCAGAAAAACATAATTTATATAAGATGTTTGTGCTGTTTAATCTGAAATGAGACATGTTTGAGTATTGATGCTTATTTCCCACTGCTGAAACCCTACTACTCCTGTGCAGGATACAGAAGCATGTTTTACACTTGGGACCTGGAACACAACCATTGGTGTTGCAGGGAGAGCATCACTTCTCCTTAAGCTCTTGCATGGCATTGCTATGTTGCACAAAAGGAATTACAACGGGCAAGATATGACAGAAATAGGATCAGACTTTTTGCTCATATATTCTAATATTTTACTTTAGTATTACATGTCTAGTAGTGGCATTCATTGCAACTTGTGAACTACAGTGATTTAACCCTATAGATGTTTTTGTGTGTGAATTGCATAGTGTAGGCCATTGGCTGACAAGTCTTCCAAAGCATTCCCCTTTATTATACGTGTGGGGATGGTTACTATCAAATTAATCATGTGCCTCCTTGCAGCATAGGACTGCTATTTTTCAGCCCATTGGGTTCAACAATATGACACATTAGCCAGGATCTGATTATCTGCCATATTCCCTTACAATGACTGGCTCAGCTATCTATACACCCCCCCCCCCATACCCACACATTCCATCTTATAATGTTCAGCATGACTTGTTCTGTACTGGAATTCTTTCCTCTAATATGAGGTAAATCTCATATCCCATATTCTGAGTTGTGAGTACAAAAATGTGTCATTTTCATGCCTTTCAGTGTGCCTTCAGCTATGTATGTACTACATTTCAGTATTCTGGGTGATCTGGAAGTACATTAACCATGTCAAGGATTCATTTCTTGTCCCCTGTTCTGTGAAGAGACTTAAAAATATCCTCCATCAAGACTTCTCTGGCAATTGGGAGTGTTGTGGACTGCACATGTTCCAAATACTAGCCATATAGCTGGCCTAGAAGTACCTTTACTATTTGAGGGTGCACTCTATAAAGTCCAGAACTGTTCAGATATTTCTAGTAAGTGGGGTATTCCAGGAGCTCGCCAGATATTACCGTAAAGCTATGTGGGAGCTGCTTTTCTGTGAGCAGTTTCTGTGCAGGCTGAGGTAATGTTTGTTTAGTTTTTATTTATTTGTGGCATTTATATACTGCTGAATATAGTAAAAAAATCCTCAGTGATTCACAATATTATATACTTTTAATAACTCAACTGTGTGGGTCTTCCCCACAGAATCAGCATTGCCCTAGGAGTCTGTATTTAGGATCCATGTGGCTGGAATACTTAGGGTGCAATCCTATGCATGTTTAGACAGAAAAAAGTCCTAGAACTGGCTGACTGGGGAATGCTGAGAGCTGTAGGGCTTCTTTTTCTATCTAAACATGCACAGGATTGTCCAATAATAATAATATTAGCCAGGCAGGAGCCATTCATAGAAAAGTAGCTCCCTCATGGCAAGAGTGATGTTTAAGGAGCATGGACAAAGTATATATCACATTTCCATTCATATGCAAGTTCCTAATAATTGTACCTCCACAGGTGAATGAATTTGTCAAGCAGGCCTGAACATTTTACACATAGACAGTCTAAGAATACATATTCTATTAACTCTTTTCACCATTTCAGAAATCTGCATACAAATGCACATGAATTCTTACTAACATGTTTACAGACAACTGTATCTCTGAAAGCTTCTGTATTAAATAATAATATATAAAAGTCGTATTAGTCTTACTGCCTTGCTACAAAATTGGATACTTTTAGAATAGCATGGAACAAGATGAGAAGACACATTCAATCTTAGCAGTTGCCCTTTGGGTATTATTTTAACAGATTCAATTATGGCTTTTCCTTACTAATAATATGTGCATGATATTCCAGCAGCTACGAATGTAACACATGATATCATTAATAATATTACTAAAGTCACTAGGACAGTGACGTAGTGCTGTTTATCAAACGTAGCTTCTCTTTTTGATCTCTGATAAGTGATATAACATTTTTTTTTAAAGGACATAGTTGTTTCTCTCTGCCACTGGAATTGCAGTATTTTCACAGTCATGAATACTCTGGCCTGCTCATGGAATGCGGTCACAAGATGCTTTCAGCTCTGAACAAATATTTTTTCTCAATGATGTCAAGTAATATAGCTCTTAAAACAACAATGTAATTATGCAAAGCAAAATACGTATTTAATTTTGATAGATAATTTGAAAGTTCCTTGAATATAAATCTTTTTCATGCCTAATTTGGAAGTTAAGTCTTTCTTTCTTAGACTTTAATATTGTTCAAAATTTGGGAGTGGATTAGAATTATATAGTGACAGTAGAGGTAATTTGTAAAATGTAATTTATTAATAACCCACTAAGGCATGTTTACACAAAAATGTATTTGGAGTAAATATTAAATCTGTAGCAGAAACAGAACTGTGGACAGTATCCAATGCAACACTACTACAAACATAAATTACATTGTGCTAGTGTAAATAATTTCTACCACAACACAAATAATGCTTGCTGGTGGGATGGGTTTTTCCAGGATACTGGGTTTGTGCTAGGGATATAATTTATGTTAGCAGTAATGTTGCATTGAATACTGTCCTGTAAATGCATTTTATTCAGCATTAATTTCTCTTCTTACCTTTATAATGAATTGATGGCACATGAATTCATATAATTGATGCTTACTAAGGATTTGTTCACTTCTTTGCCTTTGTTAGATAGTTGCCTAGTTCAGACATCAAGTTGGCAACTCCTGGTTTGTTTAACCCAGGATTCGCAGGAACAAGTGGACCGTGCAAGCTGTGTGTTCGCCATTTTCATTTTTAATCAATAGCCCAGGAATGCCACATGATGTGCAAACAATTGCCCACGGGCTGCTATTGGGATAACTCTGGGTTGTTTAGCCCATAAGCAACCCAGAGTTTCTGGGTTTGTATGTCCCCACAATTCCTGGGTTAAACAATACAGGAATTGCCAGCATGTCATCTGAACCAGGTCATTATGCGAGAACATTGGCCAAACCCAAATAAAAATCTCTCAGGAAGATTTTAACCACAAATGTTTTCCACAAATGAAATGAATATATGCTGGTAGAAGTCAGATGCAGTCTCTCATGGCTATGCACACCTGCAAAACCATGATGCAGCGACATCCTGATAGCAGGGAAGGAGCTCAGAAATGATGCCATTCAGCTTTTCTTTTGAAAGAGGGCTGCTGTTGTTTCTTATCAGTGCCCACTGCAAGAAGGATACTTGGATATGTTTAAACTCAATGGGTCATATGCTGGTTATTTACCGTAATAAACTTGATTGATTGAGCCTCAATGGGTCACAACCCATTAAGATTACCTCTACCATGCCTATATGATATAAGAAAATATGAATTCTGACAAACCTAAATAATTTGCTTTTAGAATGCTGAACTATAGTCTTAAAAAAAGTTAACAACCCACATTTTAATTCACAATGTAATCCATTTGGTATTTCTTCCAATCCTTTTGACAGAATTATGCAGTATTTGGATTATTCACATGCACGTACTCTAAAAATGACCGGTCTAGGACCCTTTCAATGAGAACTTCTTCTACTATGTTTATATCCTGAAACAAGAAGGAAAGATAATCAGATATGCAAGTAAACAAAGAAGCAAACACCATCTAGCTAAGCAATAAAAATAGCCATTATTAGGCAGTGATAGAAGTCCTACTAGCTATAGCTAGACCACCACCACCATCACAATCAATCTTATATATTTAAGATTAAGCACACTTGATTCTTAATGAACACTCACATTTTAGTTTCCCTGCACTTGCATTTCCAAGAAAAGGGAAGCTATATTTGGATGCAATATCCAATCACTAAAAAACAGCAAGATGCCAGGGATATGCATACTTTTACAATGAGTTTCTTAAGTGAGTGCATGTTCTTTCAGGTGACTAGAGATCCCACGTAAGGGTGACTGTCCCAGGGGCTTTCAAGATTTCTACCCTCCCATTAAGAGCTTTACACCATATGGACAAATTCTACAAGCATAGCAGCAAGATATTCAGAGATGATGTCTACAGTGTTTATACAATGCTAACAATGATCCGAAAAGGTCCCGACTGTGGCTTGTGCCATCTTAAAAGGTTTCTGTGTATTGAACTATAAGAAACACAGTGTTGGCTTGGGTATCCAATTATAGGAGCCTTAGCTGTGTACAACTGTGCGCCAATTAAAATAGAAAAGTTTCACTTAATAGGCAGTGTAACCATATTAACACATTCATGTAAATCAGAAAACAAACATTAAAAAATAGTTATAAAACAACATCACAGATCAAAATGTTCCATGTACTGTTACCCTTTTTCATTTAGGACATTATGGCTAATATAGAATTGATAATTGAAAGACATAAATGGGGCTTTGCAACAAAATCTTGCACTGTGGAGTGCTTTTGTTCAGGGTTCCAGCTAACCACTAGCTGGTTTTCCTTTTTCTCTCTCTCCAATCGTCAGTCAGCATACCATGGCCCTTGAGCATGCTCAGTCCTCATTAGGCTGAGGTGGTTTTGGGGGGGGGGCATTTTGGCTTCTTAGGGTGGGGGGCACACTTGTGTCCAATTCCAGCTACAGTAAAGTCTTGGATTTCTCCATTGATTTCCATGGGATGTTCTCATTTCTGTCCTAGAGGACATTTAGAAATAGTTTCTCAGTAAGAATCAGGAAACGACCTTCCAAGCAATGTGATGGTTCTATCTATACTGCATTATCCTTCTCCAGCCACTCCATTCCCCATCCAGTTTTTTTTTCTTTCTTTCAGTCTTATCAACATTCTGTGCCACTGAGTTATCACTGGACTGTTTTAGAGGTTCCCCCCCCTTAGGATTTTTTTTCTTACTATGTTTATATCCCTGCCAACCTTGAGGTTTCTCTGGGTCTGCTGACCCTCTTGTGTATGGGTGGTGTGGTTTAGGCTGCATTCGAATGAGCATGGGAAAACATAAAACAGTATTAGAAGGGATGTTTTGAATGTTCAGTTTTAAGATTATCAATTTCCTCTCAATTTGGCTACTAACTTTGCAAAAATACCAACAGTACAAGTAACATTTTGGTTCTTATTATTCAAAAAACATGCACTCTTTTGTGGGGAAAATGTTTTTTCCTTATTCTAAAATGTTGAAATGTCTCTTCTAAGGCTTAGTAACTGGCAGTAAGAGCTTTATTCTGGTATTTTGGTCCCAACCCTCTTTACTTTTGGTCCTACCCACCACTGGAATGCACCCCACCCAGATCTTCTCCAAAGCTGAATTTGGCCCATTGGCTAAAAGAGGTTCTGCAACCCTTGCTCCAGGCCCTCTGGCTTTTTATGTGAAAAAGAAGCTGGCGTTTGCCCTAAATATTCAGAACAAAGCTTCCCACTTGCTTGCCCTCCTCCCTCTACCTTGTCCACTAATTTCCTTGAAAATTTGCTCCAGATTGCAAAACCATACTCAAACAGTGAGTAGATCACTGTGAAGGAGTAGAACAACCCCTTCATTTATTTTTGGATTGGTGTTCAAGCGATGTTAGCATTCCTCCCACCAGTGTAACACTTTGGAGGCATCATAACATTCTTGCAATCTAGGAATGCCCTCATATGACTTAACAATTACAGGAGATATGGAGGGAGTTGCAGATAAAGGAGTCTTAGCAGTGGCTTAGGAAAAAATAACCATACAATTTACTCACTATATAGCCTTTGTAATATATGTCTGAGATGAAGGTGCCTTATAAAATGCCTACTGTAATAACGTGGACCACCATCAGGTAGCAAACAACAAATTGGACAGTATTGTAAGTAGTTTCAGGGGGAAAAGTAAATATTCTAAATGAGGAGTGTATTCACTATAAAGATGCAGCAAAATAAGTAATAATTATTGTTAGAGAGAGAAATGTGAACTATCTGGGGCAGTTGTAACTAAGGGCATTATCTGAGTGACCTGAATATACTGAATATACAATACACTCTCTGCCTAAAAGTAAATTTGGCTTATCCGAAGTATACTGTTTTGTTTTATGTAGAAACTGGGGATGCCTTGTTTACCCATATGCATATGGGTTGCTGGTTTTTTTGGGGGGCATAAATGGGGGACATATTTCTAGGTATGGAATACTATTTTACTAGAATGCATGTTCTTTTTCCTCCATGAATGTTTTCCCCCCTGTCCATAGCCCAACAAGAGTACAAATATCCAATCTGCAGAATTGCAGCCAGTTGTTCCAAAGATCCATTTCAGGCAAAGGCACTCCAGTGCAAGCACACAGCTTCTCTTCCAAGAGGGACTTCTTCTTGTTCTTTGTGTGTGCAAGCTGACAACTTCCACTGAAATAAATGACACCTCTGTGCACAAGAGACTAGTATGTGCTTGTGAGCATACACACATTTCAAGACCGAGGCTAACATTTAAATGGGTGTGAAGCAAAAGCGGCAAATATGCATTGATTCTCATGAAAGGTGTCAGGCTTCCATTTAGGATCAATGATTTAAGATTGTTTTGGAGTTGCAGGGAGAGAGAGCTGCCATTAATATAAGCATTGTAAGTGGGAACTGCAACAAAATGCTGCAACGTGGAGTGCTTTTGTTCAGGATCCCAGATGCTCCATTCCATTCCCTCTCAATAGTCAGTCAGTATTCTGTAGTCTCTGAGCACACTCATTTCTCAGTGGGTTGTTTGTTTTTTTTCTACATCCTCTGGGTTTTTTTCCTCCTAAAGTTTTTTTTTGTACTTCTGCAAAACTCTGGGTTGCCTAAAGCATGCCAATACTCCCTCTTGTTCATCAGTGGTGCACTCAGAGAACGGAAATTGCTGTTAGTATATGAGATGATTTTGTCTTTAACTCTACAAATAAGGTGTCACAATTTCACTCTGAAAATGCTGGAAAATTCTGGTTCTGGAGCCTTTCATTTCTCCATTTGATAGGAACAGTTCAGGCAAAAAACTGCACAGATGGCTTTCAACAAATGGACTGTGTTAAACAAGTACATCAGAACCTATGATGTGCATAACATGCATGTTTCAGTTTATACCACTGCTGTCAAACAGTCAGTTAATTACAAAAGATAAACCCAATGATGCATGCATGTGGACATAAACCCAAATGTAAGACATTTACCACTGCTCTCCTTTCAGATCTGTGATAAGTGAGAAAATGGTCCAGGAGATCATTTTCATCCAGTTCGTATTGGCAGAAAGGACAAGGATATCTGAAAATAACAGATATTATTTATAAATACTAGTTGCATTTTTCAAACTTAGATATTCAATACATTCTACAGCTGACAGCTAAATTGGATGGTGAGCCAATCTGTTTCTGATAAATAAGATTCTGCATCAAGTTTCTCTCTGGGGTATGTGATGGAAGCAGGAATGGAGGCATAAAGAAAGGGTTAAAGATTGTGAATACAGATTACTGAGATGATGCTCTACAGGAGTCTCTCCCCTTACCCATGCTGGTCTAACAGATACTGTACAAACAGAGGATGTCTACAGCTTCTTCAGAGCTGGTTGAAAATGGGGGCTGGCCACTAGAATTACATTTCAATAGTGATCTTGTACTAAGTCTCTAGTCTTGCAGGCACAATTTAAGGTACTTTTTTATCTTAAAAGTGTGGACCCAGCATAGGTTACTTTCTTACTTGCACCACCTGAGATTACAGGTTGGGGAAACACATGTTGCACGGACGTTTGCACAGAGTCCAAAGTCTAAGAATCATACAAATGTTTTGTAAAGCCTTTTTGTTTGAACTGGCTTCAGTCACCCTAATTAAAGTGGATAACTATCCACTCAGCTACAATCCTACACACATGTAGCTAGGGGAAAGTCCAATTGAAATTAGTAGGACTTACGTCTAGTTACCAACAGGATTGCACTGTTAATGTTCTAGACTTGGGGTTTCAAAAATTGTGAGTATTAGTGAGCTTAGTTTTAAACTTTATCTTTATACAACTCAGTCACTGGGATATGGCAGGCTACAATAGTGAATGAACAAAGACATAAATCAAGCTGATAGTAGTTTTATGCTACCTTTATTTATTAAGATGTACTTTACCTTGTTTCTGGGTGTACAACCTCTTGCAGGGGGCCATATTTCTCTATATATTGGCCACAAGTCCTCAGATGAGCTCTCATTTCACTGAGGCACACCTAGATCATGTGAAGAAATAGTTTGTTAGGCTGCAATCCTATGAACACTCATCTATATGTCCCTTATAACGCACTGGGGCTTACTTCTGAGTAGACATGTTTATGATTGCATTGTTAATTACATGCTATAAGAAGATCTTGTTCGCTAACAGAGTGATTCTAAAACATGTTTACTACTCAGAAGTGAGTCGTATTGATTTGAATGATGCTTAGTTATGCAGCACAATCATTTGGATGTTGTTTATGTGAAAGTAAATGCCACTGAGTTACAATGGGGCTAATTCCCAAGTAAGCATGCACAGAACTGCAATCCTAGTTTATGGCTGCTGTCATTCTGATAACTGTTCTCACTAAAGAAGCCTGTTTCTTTCAAGTACACTGTAACTATAGTCTGCATGACACCCTCCCCAATTGTACCCCCTCTCACACCCCTCCTGGTATTTAGGGTGACCAGATAAAATCAAGGTCAGGGCTCATGTAACTTTAACAGTTGTAGAGAAAAGGAAATTCCAGCCAGTGTCAGTTGTATGCAATTAGTTCCTGGTGATATTCCCTCTTCATCACAACAGTTAAAGTTGCAGGGGCCCTGCCTTCTTTTGTATATGGTCACTCTAGTATACTGTCTGCACCTTTAACAAAAGACACTGAGCTCTATGCTGCACTGGCCAAATGCACTAGTTACACTGCACCAATCCAACCTCTATGGCCAATCAAAAGAGATTGGTAGTAACTGGCTGGCCTAGCAGCCTCACTGACTTATCTATAGCTTTTGCAACATAAAAAAAGGATTCCCAGACACTATTGGGAAGTGGGGGTTATGAGAGTCAGAAGATCAAGCAAGGTAGCAAGATCCAGCTGTTGCACCTGTCTGCCGACTCCTTGGTGAGTCCATTCCCCACCCTTCTCCCCTGCCTGCTGTGGCAAGTGGAAGTCTAGGTTTGGTCCTGAGCAGGGGTGCAAAGAGAATAGTGGAAGTACAACAAAAAGCTTCCTTTCCTGTTCTGATCAAGCTGGTTGACTTCCACTTAAGGCAGGCTGTGGCAGTGTTGTGACACAGCCCAACTCCCAGGCTTCTGCTCACGAACTTGGCAAACTGACAACACACTCCAAAATGGTGAGCCCTCTTTTATTTGTGAAATCACATGGAAATCAAGCATAATGGTTTCATTTCTGCATACATCCACGTAAAGCTGATGACGGCCAAATAGCTTCAGGTACAACGGCTTGATGCGAACAGCAATCACTCGGGGGGAAATGTGTAGAGTTGCCCCTGTCTCATGTGAGCAGTCACCAGCAGCGACACACACAGACTCATCAGGAACAAGAGCAGAGCTCAAGGAGAAACTCCAGCACAGGGATGTATGAAGCCCGGCAAAGACAGATTCCTCTTGCACGAACCAGACTCAGCCTGCTGGAAAACACTGAGCTGATCACGTAAGCAAGATATCAGGGCACGAACCTCTTCGATCTAGGAAACCTCCCTTGCCCGTAACTTTGACTCTGAGGAAGGTTTTCTCGCAGGTCACACACACACAATCCAGAAACAGCAATGATCATTCTAGGAAGCTTTCCCTGTGCCCATACTTTGGCTCCATCCAGGGAAAGTCCTCTCTCATAGGCCATAGAACACAATCCAGAAACAGTAATCTGCAAGTCCAAGTCTATGAAAAGCCTCAGAGCACTTTTCATGGCATAGTCCTTAGAAATTCCAAGTCCAAATAGCAACAGAACATGTACAGAGTGCATCCAACATCTCCAAACAGATAGAATCCCAAAACACGAATTTCATGGCAAGCGTAGAACAGATGTTTCCTAGCAAAGGGCCTCCCCTTTGCTCGTTCCTATTATAGGCTGGAGGCTGGCCATTCCAAGCCACTTTGATAGACAGGACTTCAGGCCTGTAATCCAAACTCATGTGCCAACAGGGCGGCACAGTTCAACCTCCTCTTGATGATGACACTATGTGAGAGACAGCTTGCAAGATTGCCCCCACCTTTTCCAAACATACATTTGTTCAATGTATGTTTGGAAAAGCCTCGGCTATCAAGCCTCCCACAAGAAACAGCAACAGTGATAAGACACAGGCACAGACTGACACAGATCTTTCTCACAATTCTCCATCTTTAAACTCACAACACTTGACATCCAACAGGCAGTTTAATTAAAAATAAATAAAAGGAATGGATTGTTAACCTACACTCCTTCCCAGAGTTAGTTGAGAAATTCTCCTTCTAATAGTGAACACAAATGCTGAGTGCCAATGGTTATATAGCCAAAATATTGCCACTGAGAGTCAAAGGGGAGGTATCAGCACCCCAAGTACAAAAAATAAATATTTAGAAAAGAAATTCCTTACAGGGGAAAATGCACACCAGCAATCCTACAACCGCCCAATGAGGACTGAACATGTTTAATAACCATGGAATATTGAGTATCATTCCATTGCAAGGAAAGGGGAAATGAGAACCAGGCAGAATGGAATATCCTAGAAGATGGCATGGTAGCTGGCTAGAACCCTGAACTGGAGCACTCCATATGACACCATTGTGCTGGAGGTCCTGTTGTCCGTACAAGTGTTCAAATTTGTTTGTAGTAGTCCAGGGAGAAAAATCAGGGAACTTTAAGAGGAGACTTACTTGAGCCAGAACACAAGAATGATTCAGCAATTCTAAGTCCAATTGTTACAATGTAAGTGATTTTCAGTCAATGAGATTCTATATCATACAGTGTAACCGTCACACATGGTTACTAGTTTTTGTGACAGTAAAGTTTGCAAATGTAACATAGGACCAGATCTTGTTCAATTGGGCATAATGTGTCCACTGAATTCCATGGGGATTACTCCCAAGTCAGTGTGCATAAGGATAGAAAAATCTCTGTAGGATATAGAAATTATGGAATACTACTGGTTATTTACCTGTGTTTCACATTCTGTACAGTTTTGGTATATATCTTTCATCATCTTGGTAATATCAGTTGCTGGAATCCCTTCTGAAGGAAGATAAGCCCGGCAATAAGGACATGTCCACGTGTTATTCCTTAAACTCATAGCAATACAAGAGCGACAAAATCTGACAAAGGGATAAAAATAAATACCATGTTTCCCCACAAAACTCCAGTGTAAAGAAAGCATTTTGAAATGTAACACAGTTATGATCACTAATGGTCATGACCTTCCAAAAAGACTGGTTCCTACTCCAGTTCTTGCCTGTTACTCATTTTGTTTACTTGAGCATCCCAATCTATTGAGCCACTGATAAAGTGAAGTTAGAGAAGATAGTGTGCTACTATAGGGCTATCTGTGCATTAGCTGAAGTTACTCATTAGCATCAAAGTACCTACCTACCTACCAACCAACCAGTGAATGGCAAACTCTATTATGTATTAATAAATCTCTATGGAAGAGATAAGCACAACATAAGGCATGCTCCAGCCAAAGGTAATGCACTTTTATGTTCTAATGAATTTACTGGGGGAGGGTCAAGAATATGTTTTATTCCTCTACTTTTAATTAATGGGATTCAGAAGTGCTTCACTCTGACTGGATTGTAGCTTACAGGTTGGACTGTAGCCTACACCTATTTGATAGCAAGGTGTAGGCATAAAATACAGGCATAAATTGATTGTGAGTAGAATAGCCCATCCTAAAGAAAATGCAATATTGTTGTGTTGTCTTCAAATACACTTCCAGTGATTATTCCCAGAATCAATCAAACATAAGGATACAAGTAAATTAAGTCCTAGAACAGACAGTGGAAGTGAAGCCCATCTTATTTGCAAATGTATCACACATGACAGGATGAAATCAGATCTTGTGGATATCACCGCATTGTGATGTGATGCTTCTGACACCAAGTGCACCAAAGCTGAAATGCCAGATGTCTCTATGGATATACTTGATTAATGGCAGATGGCCAGAGTAATACCACATGGTTTTGGAGATAATACTGGGAGCATGATAAAAGCTTTTATTGATGCTGTGTCTAAGTTTGCTGTAATGAAAACTGAAGCAAAAAACCAGAGCTTGATGGTTTTTCCATGGTCTCCCCCACCCCACGCCAGCTTAAAATACAACAAGAATGGGCTATAGCTCAGTGTGATAGAGCACATGCTTGGCAAGCGGAAGGTCCCAGGTTCAATCCCCAGCTTCTCTATCCCATCTGTGAATCCCTCCTGCTTCCATGCTGCTTTCTTCACTCCCCCCCTCAACACATGTGCTATTGTGATGACCCAAGTTCACCCATAATCCAATATTGTAATTGCTACAATATTATATATGTGCTAAATTGTTATTCTGTATTTATGCTGATTCAGGGAATCTCTTTCAGGCCAAGGACTGAATTCAATTTCAGAGCAGCTCTTGGGGGATAAATGCCAGCGGTAGACGTGGCCAAATGCAAAAGCAGATGGGACCAGCCCCCCTCCCTGCAATACCACCATATTTTGGTTAAAGCTCTTACTTTCAGAATTCCACCAACAATTCTTTTGCTGATTGAAAATGTCCGTTTTAAACTGTTCATATGAAACTTTAGATCAGCCCTCTTCAATCTGACACATTCCAGATTGTTAGACTACAACTCCCATCATCCTTAGTCAGATGTGTTGTTGTCCAATACAACTGGAGGGCATCAGATTGGGGAAGGTTGCTTAAATAGATAACAGACTCCTTCAATTATTTTGTTTTTTATCTGCAGGTTTTGTACATGTACTCTAAAGAAGGAAAAATTGTCATAGGCTTTTTATTATACTAAGTAAGGATTACAGGCAAACTCAAATCCTTCTCTTCAGCCATAGCTGAAAAAGAAGTTCGATTTTAGACAATGAACTATCAAAGTTTGACAAAGTACATCTGTGTTAGAGAGGATTATACAATCAAAATTCCACCTTCTCTGATTTAATCTAGTTGCAAATGATATTCACATACTTGGTGCAAATAGTGGAACTGCACTTCAAGTGCCTATTGCTAGCCTGTAGATTTTTTTACTTAACACTGAGACATATCATTCAACCATAGTCACATAGCTGATAGAATTGGCTTGGTATCAGATTTTGGAACTTTATTAGTAGGCAACACTGGTTTAAGATTTTTGCTGCCCCAGGCAGCATGAGATGATGGTGTCTCACAACAAATACCACTGTACCCTAGAATTCCTTGCAGCACAGGATTCTGTAATAGTCTCAATTTGTAGCATGCCCAGCCAGCATGGCTAGCTGGATGGATTCTGTGAGTTGTAGGACTTTTTTCTGTCTAAACATACAAAGGATTGTGCCCTTCGTTTGCACAGTGAGGTCATCATGCCAGAAGGAACGCAAGAACCCACATTTGTGCACTGCTTTTGACACAGCAAGTTCCCTTGAATTATGGTGCCCTGGGCAGTTAGTTGGCTGGATTTTGGAGCCCAGCATCCTAACATGCAGACTTGCAGTATTAAACAGATCTTTGTTTTTAGGTGCTATGGTGCTATGGAAATGTATGCTCTAGTTAATGCAGGGTTTATAGTCAAATTACAGATCAAGGAAGCACAAATATCCTATTCTATTTATACAGAAAACCTATTCACACGTGAAAATGGCTTTGGAGTGAAGATTTCCAAAACCTTTTGGTGGACCCTGCCAGATACCAAATCCCGCAATCATAGCCTGTTTGCATAATCATCCAATGTATTATCTCATCAGGGAAAACCATAATTTAACATAAAGTAGTACAAGCACATCTAATTTGTATGATGCATACTCTACTCCCTTTGTACTTATATGCTCTCTCTTCACCACACCTCCTGAGTTCACACAATGTATAATTTGCCATGACATCCAAATTGGGCAATCTATGATTTGTGGTTGACTAAATCAGAAATTGAGGGAGGAAACTGGAACTTGTAAATATAAAGCTCATTCATAGCAGGTAAACCATGGGTTTCCTCTAATATCTGAACCAAGCCATTGGGTGAAATGCAAACAATACACACACACTAACTTACATTTTGCCTAGAATATAGGAACATAGGAAGCTGCTTTATACTGGGTCAGACCCTTGATCCATCTAGCCCAGTACTGTCGGCACTGACTGGCAGTAGCTCTCCAGGGTTTCAGTCAAAGAGTCTTTCCTGCTCACCTGGAGATGCTGGGGATCAAACCTGGGATCTTCTGCATGCAAAGCACATGCTCTACCGCTGAGCAATGAGGGGCCATATGGTTCTTTTGGATTTCTACTCCTTGTGAAGTGACAGTTATCATGTAGCTGCAGTATATAAAAAGGCTCAGTTTTACTTAACATTAATTTAAAGAGCCTTTTTGAGCCTTACCGGAAGGTACTTCATACATACAGACTTAATAACATGTATTTGATTCAGCAATTCTAGTACAGCTACAAGGCCAACAGTGCAATCCTGCACATGCCTATTCAGAAATAAGTCCCACTGAGTTCAATGGGGCTCACTTCTAGGTGTGTATAGGACTACAGTCCAAACCAATGTCATTGAGGCTGCTAACTGCTACACTTTTTTTTTTACTATGGAAAGAGGTGTCCATATGTAGCTGCTTCATACCTATATAGATCTATCCCCAGTCAAGCAAAGAAAATGAAACTTGGCTCATCTCCAGTTTGTCCACGTTTAGCTATGGAAAAAACAGAGAATTTTTGAATTTTTAATTCTGAGTGGGACAACTGCCCACTCCAATATTTTGGAAGATTTGCATTTAACAGATTTGCAACAGTTTTTACATTATAAGATCTACATCAGTAAATACAAATCTAAGGAAAGACTTTCCCAAATTGTGGGGATTACCCATCCCCACTTTTGGAATATTGCTGATTTTTAAAGGATTTTTACCAAACAATTTTATTTATTTTTTATTGGAGATGGTGGTTCAATTTCACTTAATTAAAATTTACAAGATTCTTCCAAAACCTAGGGATACTTCCCCTTCCAAATACAAAACTTTTATTTCCAAACATCATGCACGTGCATATTTATTTCTGTTTAAGGAATATCAACACACTGAGGACACTGCAGTTAAAATGGATCTTCCGTTCATTGATAAAACAGATTGTAAGCAACTTTATTAGTGGGAAATTAAAACAAGCACAGAGTGTCAATAGAAATCTTAACATGGTATTAATACCTTGCACTTGCATATTGTTTTCAAGTGTTCAAAGCAGATCACATACATTACCTTGGTGCAATTCATACAAGCTGTAAAGTAGTTATCATCCACACTTTCCCTATACCTCTTGATTGTAGTGTAGTGTGGCTCAGTAATGTCTGTATTGGCACTTAGCCACTACACTACGCCAACTTTTAAACTTTGTTTCTACCAAGGTATTAAAAGACAATGAAGAAGAGAAGCCTTACCGGAAGGTACTTCATACATACAGACTTAATAACATGTATTTGATTCAGCAATGAAAAACCTTTAGCACTATCACTCAAATCAAAGTGATCTGCGAGATCTCGGATTGCAAACCTCAAGTTAAACAGCTTGTGCTTTGCTCTTTCTACACCAGGCTGTTTGCCTGGGATGCCCCCCAGCTTGTCCCTGTGCGCTGATGGTGTGTATTAGGTACTTCCGGATCGCCCTTCCTCCCTTCCTCTGCACCCCATGGTGTAGAAAGTAGGGGTGTGCACGGACCCCCCGGATCGGATCGGGACCCGGATCGGGACCTCCAATTTTGTCCCGGACCGGTTCGGACAAAATCGGAGGCCCCCCGGACCGGATCGAGTCCGATCCCGACCCAAAAATCGTATATTTTTGGATCGGCCGCCATTTTTTTCCCCATAGACTTGCATTGCAATGCAAGTCTATGAGGAAAAAATGGCGGCGGGTGGGTAAGGGGGGGCCTAACTCCCTCCCCCCCCCGGGGCCGTCCGCTGTGGACGGCCCCGGCAGGTAAACCCCCTCCCCCGCGCTCCCTACCCCCCCTGGGGCCGCCCGCTTCCATCCGCTGGCGCCCGCGGGCGCCAGCGGATAGAAGCGGACGGCTCCGGGGGGGGGGAAGCCCCCTTCCCCGCCACTGCTTACCTTCTCGGCCCGTCCGGCGCCGGCGGCTACTACCAGCGGGCTCCGCGGCCTACTCTCGAGTAGCGCGCCGGGTGATGACATCACCCGGCGCGCCACCCTGGAGCAGGCCGCGGAGCCTGCTGGTAGTAGTAGGCGCCGGCGCCGGACGGGAGCCGCCGGGCCGGGCAGGTAAGGGCCCCCCTCCCCCCTCCCCCTCCTCCCCTCCACGCACCCCCTCCTTACCTTCCCGGCCCGGCGGCTCCCGTCCGGCGCCGGCGCCTACTACTTCCAGCAGGCTCCGCGGCCTGCTCTAGAGTAGCACGCCGGGTGATGACATCACCCGGCGCGCCACCCTAGAGCAGGCCGCGGAGCCTGCTGGGAGTAGTAGGCGCCGGCGCCGGACGGGAGCCGCCGGGCCGGGCAGGTAAGGGCCCCCCTCCCCCCTCCCCCCTCCGCGCGCCCCCTCCTCCCCTCCACGCACCCCCTCCTTACCTTCCCGGCCCGGCGGCTCCCGTCCGGCGCCGGCGCCTACTACTTCCAGCAGGCTCCGCGGCCTGCTCTAGAGTAGCGCGCCGGGTGATGACATCACCCGGCGCGCCACCCTAGAGCAGGCCGCGGAGCCTGCTGGGAGTAGTAGGCGCCGGCGCCGGACGGGAGCCGCCGGGCCGGGCAGGTAAGGGCCCCCCTCCCCCCTCCCCCCTCCGCGCGCCCCCTCCTCCCCTCCACGCACCCCCTCCTTACCTTCCCGGCCCGGCGGCTCCCGTCCGGCGCCGGCGCCTACTACTTCCAGCAGGCTCCGCGGCCTGCTCTAGAGTAGCGCGCCGGGTGATGACATCACCCGGCGCGCCACCCTAGAGCAGGCCGCGGAGCCTGCTGGGAGTAGTAGGCGCCGGCGCCGGACGGGAGCCGCCGGGCCGGGCAGGTAAGGGCCCCCCTCCCCCCTCCCCCCTCCGCGCGCCCCCTCCTCCCCTCCACGCACCCCCTCCTTACCTTCCCGGCCCGGCGGCTCCCGTCCGGCGCCTACTACTTCCAGCAGGCTCCGCGGCCTGCTCTAGAGTAGCGCGCCGGGTGATGACATCACCCGGCGCGCCACCCTAGAGCAGGCCGTGGAGCCTGCTGGGAGTAGTAGGCGCCGGCGCCGGACGGGAGCCGCCGGGCCGGGCAGGTAAGGGCCCCCCTCCCCCCTCCGCGCGCCCCCTCCTCCCCTCCACGCACCCCCTCCTTACCTTCCCGGCCCGGTGGCTCCCGTCCGGCGCCGGCGCCTACTACTACCAGCAGGCTCCGCGGCCTGCTCTAGAGTAGCGCGCCGGGTGATGACATCACCCGGCGCGCCACCCTAGAGCAGGCCGCGGAGCCTGCTAGTAGTAGTAGGCGCCGGCGCCGGACGGGAGCCACCGGGCCGAGAAGATAAGTGCCCCCCTCCTCCCCCCCCCGCTGTCCACTTTCATCGGCGGGCGCCCGCTGGCGCCCGCCAATGGAAGCGGCGGTGGGCGCCAGTGGGCGCCCGCCGATCCGCCGATCCGCCGAACCGGTTCGGAGCTTTTTCGGACAGGTTCGGATTGGATCGGCCGATCCAGCTGCGGGATCGGAAATCGGATAATTTATCCGATTTCCCACTGGACCGGACTCGGATCGTGGATCGGGTCCGATCCAGTGCACATCCCTAGTAGAAAGGGTCTAACTCTTTTTAAAGAAGCGGGCGGGGGAACATCTTCTTTCTTCCTTTGCTAGGATATTTCGCCTTGCTAACAAAAAGGTATTTTTGTTTTCAAATCCCAAACTGGGAGCAACTTCCTCCCGTTAAAAAAACCCAAAACAAAACCGAGTTTGCCTGGTCCAAAACTGGGGAAACATTAGAAAAGCATGCTGGGTCAGACCACCGGTCCATCTAGCCTAGCATTATGTAAACACAGTTGACCAACCAGCTGCCCACAGAAAACCCACAAGCAGGACATGAGTACAACAGTGGCCTTCCGTTCAGGTTCTCCAGCGACTGGTGTACAAAGGCATACTGATACGGGAGGTAGCATGTAGCCATCAGTAGCCACTGATAGATAGCCTTATCCTCCACGAGTAACTGCATCCCTAGCGCACTAACTTAAGAAACCAAGTCAAAACATGGAGCGTATTCCCATGCAAACCGATAAAAGAAAAAGGGAAGCTTAAAAAAAAAAAAAAAAAAACCTCGGACACTGGCACCATGGTGGGGCTTACTTCCAGGAAGCGTGTAAAGAACCGCAGCCATAAAAACGCCACCATTTTAAGAATAAAGGGGGTGTACTTAGTTTTGCTTAGTTTTCTCGCACTGTGCAACGTAGGGTTCACGATCTCTCCCCCCTTCCCAGCCCTTGAGCCAAGACGGGGAGAGCTATTGCACTTACAAATGGCCACATCGCGTCCTTACGGGCTGGTGCAGCACTTCCAAACAGATGGAGCAGTCAAAAGAAAGGACCTGCTGTTGTTTCTCCTTCCCTGCTCTCCCCCACTGTAGAGAGAACGGACTGCCGCCTTGGGGGTCGCTCACACCCGGACTGCTCGCCGCCTCCCGCCCGTCGCCGCTTAACACGGATCCCATCTCCTCAACACGCACTTCTGCGAGAGAGCGCGATGCACTTCCTTCGCGCCGTCTGGTGCCGCTGTCGCCGAGCGTGCTGCGCGCTGCAAGCCAGAATTTGGGCAGTTTGGTGGGGGGCGAAGGGTGAAGTCGCCGAGGGTAGGTGAGTGGGGGGGGGAGGTAGGCGAGGGCCGCAAATCTTTCCTCCCCTTATCAGAGAGAAGAACATTTGGAGCCCCCGTTGGGTTTGTCTGTCGCGCCTGCAGGGTCGAAACCCCTACAGAAGTATGGTTAGTGGCAGACGAGCAGGGCCAGCCCAAGACGGCGCGGTGAAACCTGACACCGTCAGCAGCACCAACGGGGAGGAGGGGGAGGAAGCCGGCTAGTCCCTGGTCTCGTTTACTGGTTGGCTGAGACAATGTTTTCTTTCTTTGACCTTGATTAACAAGCGCAACCCTTCTGCACGTTTGCTCTGAAAGAATTCCCACTGTGTTCAAACCGGGGCTTACTCCTTGGGAAGCACGTTTAGGATTTCAGTCTAAAGGCGCAATCCTATGCATGTTCAAAACGGGGGGAACCTTACACCTCCCAGCATTAAAGTTGGAAATTGTAGGGTTTTTTTCTGTCTAAACATGCATAGGATTGCGTCTTAAATCACATTTTGCCGTGCGTCTGTGCGTCACGGGTTGTATTTATATGTGTACAAATCGGGAAAGAGAAAAGAAAATCACAAGGATCAACACACATAACTTAAAAGGATTCGTACATTTTGCGTGTGCATGCTTTTATTCGAAGCTTTGGTTGCATCCATTGTTAGTCCTACTTAAAGTATACCCATTGAAATTAATGGGACCTAAGATAGACTAACATTGGATACAGTCCTTGGATGGTTCTTCGCATTTATTGAGATTTAGAGTGCAATCCTAAGAATGTTTAGAAAACCACCCAACAAGGTGGTTTTCTAAACCATAATCAAATAAAAACATAAACATTAAAAACAACCTTACAAATGGTAACAATGTCAAAAGCCAAGTTAAATAGCTGTGGCTTGACCCCCTTCCTGAATTCAGAGAGTGAGAACCAGTCACAGCTCCAAAGAGAATGTGTTTCAGAGTTTGGGAAAAACATGGGAGAAAGCCCTTTCCTGTGTGTCTAACAAATAGACCTCTACAGGCAAGGGTGTCTTCAAAAGGGCCTCTCCTGTATATAATAATGTAGCAGTTCATACCGAGACAAGTGTTCCCTCAGATAATCTGGCTCTAAATTTTTAGAGCTTTAAAAAAAATTGTGCAAATGCATTCTTCACTGCTGCTACGATTTGAAAATCTAAGGACAATATAGGATCTAGGGAAACTTTCATGTTATGAATTTGATCTTTGAGGGGGAGAATGACCCCATCCAGAACAGATTGAATCACAATCCCCAGGCCAGGTGCTCTACTGACCAACAGCACTTCTGTCTTTCTGGATTTAATCTCAGTTTGGTCACCCTCATCCAGTTCGTTATCATATCTAAGCAATGTTCAGGGATGTCGACTGCTTCCTTGAAATCAGGTAAAGAAGAGCAATATAGCTGAAGTGCCGTCAGCATATTGATGGCATCTCACTCCTAAATGCTAGATGATCTCTCCCAGTGGTTTCATGTAGATGTTAAATAACAAGGAATGGAACAGAGTCCTGTGGGACACCATTGATCAACAGCCATGGTGCCAAGCAGTAGTCGCCTAACATCAGCCTCGGGACATGATGGGGAAGGAGTAGAACCACTGGAATATAGTGTCTCTAAGGACAAACCCCACCAGGCGGTCCAGAAGGACACCATGGCTGATGTTATCGAAAACCACTGAGAGGTCCAGAAGAACTAATAGAGCGACACTCCTGCCACCCAGCATAGGACATCCACCAAGACAACCAAAGCAGTCTCAGTCCCATATCCCAGCTGAAAGCCCAGTTGAAATTGGTCCAGATAATCAGTATAATCCAATTGTCTGGAGTTGTGAGACCACCACCTTTTTGAACATGCCCCTCCTACAATGAGTCATTAATCACTTTTCTTAGCCATGTTGCTAGTTCTGATTTAATTAGCCAGGATGAAATAAGGGTCAAGCAGACAAGTGCTAGCCCCCACTTCTCCAGCAGCCTCATCCACCTCCTTGAAATCCACAATCTGAAAAAAATCAACTGGATTTGTTTACTTCCAAGTTTTGTTCCCCTCCCTTTTAAATTCAGCCACAATGCCCTTCGAAAGGGGGGAAACCCCTTTAAAATATACAAATAAACAATGTGATGATTTCCCCCACCCGCTCAAGAGAGATGGTTACTCTACTTGTTCCCATTTCCATTTAAAATTAAAGGACCAAAATCCTCCCCTAGAATCTGTTCCTCCACCCCATGTTATCGATACAATGCATTCACAAACATTTTAAACCTTGACTTTTAAAACCTCAGGACTTGAGATTTCTGCCTGACTATACATATTATATATATACTCACACACAGGTTTTTAATAAGTTTTGGCTCCACTATTGTCAACAGTCCCACCCCATGTTTACTTGCCAACTAATAAGAGCCTGAAGAAGTGTGCTGCAGTCCACAAAAGCTCATGCCAAAATAAATGTGTTACTCTGTAATATGCTACAGGACCCTTTGTTGGTTAAAATTATCTATTTTTTTTGCTGATGGAACCTTTTTGAACGCCCTCTTGAGGTGAAATATGTAGTTTTTCTGTGTGTCACTCGGATCAGGTACACTTAACATTTTAAAAAAATGACAGCAGAATACTGCTGTTGTTAATTAAGATGATTATAGAACAGTGATCTTTTGTCCACCTTTATTAATAGAAAATTAACTTATCATGTTATGTCAACATATGCCAGTGGCATATAAACATAAGAAACAGCATTATATTAAGTCAAACTTTTAGCTACATGTAGCTCAGTATAATTTATGCAGATTAGCAGCAACTTTCCAGAGGCCTTTTTCTGCTGAACTGGAGAGATTCTTTTAATTGGAGATGCTAGGTGCTGAACCTAGGACCCTCTGAAGGCAAATCTTGTGCTCTGATCTATGAACCCCCCTTTCTGGAATTTTGGAGGAGTTAAATTTGTACGTGGGTCTAACCAGAACACATCACATAACAGTAACATCAGCAAAAGTTAGGGTTCCTTTTCTAAGGAGCTTAATTTGACAATATGGGATATAAAAGGAGGGTAGGGAAAGGGAGATAAGAGTAACAATAAGCAAAGAGGGGAAGGAATGGAAGAGACAAGGAATGAGTACTGTTGTAATGTATCTTCTATAATAAGGTCTCCTATGCCTTTGAGTCTGTCTGTCTGTCTGTCTGTCTTCTTTTGAACTGCTTTCCTGCTGTGGGCAGTAGAGGTATCACCTAAAAGTTGAAAAGAATTAATGGACTGAGTTGAGAAACCTGAAAGTTGCAATCTTTCACCTGGGTGAGAACTAAATCCTCTTTTCCTCCTAGGAACTGTACAGAGAAATAACATTGATTTAAGGAGAGATCAGTGCCTTTGTAACATCAGCAACTACTAGTCCATATTTTTAAATATGTATCTTCTCAGAGCCTCTGTGAGGAAAAACAAATAGACAATATTCCAACCCTAAACAAATAAATGGATAAATGTCACTGTGGCTGAATTCGGACAACACGATAGTCAATGGTGGGGTAATAATCAACTTTACAGTTGTTCATCTAGGGGGTACTCCCCACACAACATGGTAATAAATAATCAACTATGGTGTGGATTAGGATCAGTGCTGAGTTGACTAAGGCAGCATTTGGACGACACGATAGTCAATACAACTGACGATTGTTTCCCACCCCCCAGTTGCTTAATGTGTTGTCCGAATTCAGCCATTGTGTGGTGTTGTACTCTTCCTATGCCCATCATGTAATGCTGCTTTTACGATCAAGCTACTATTTATTTATTTATTTATTTATTACATTTGTATACCGCCCCATAGCCGAAGCTCTCTGGGCGGTTTACATAGGATTAAAAACAATTAAAAACAATATACAAAAATTAAAACAGCAAAAACATACAACATACACACAATCTGTACATTTAAAAACCACTTCAACACTTCAAAAAACTACAAAAACAAAACAAAACAAAACCAGGCTCCTCAGATATTGCCAAATGCCTGAGAGAAGAGGAAAGTCTTGACCTGGCGCCGAAAAGATAACAATGTTGGCGCCAGGCGGGCCTCGTCGGGGAGATCGTTCCACAATTGGGGAGCCACCACAGAGAAGGCCCTCTCTCTTGTTGCCGACCTCCGAGCTTCCCTCGGAGGAGGCACTCGGAGGAGGGCCTTAGATGTTGAACGTAGTGTTCGGGTAGGTTCATGTCGGGAAAGGCGTTCCATCAGGTATTGTGGTCCCAAGCCGTGTAAGGCTTTATAGGTTAAAACCAGCACCTTGAACCGGGCTCGGAAACATACAGGCAGCCAATGCAAGTGGGCCAGAGTAGGTCTTATATGTTCGAACCTACTGGTTCCAGTTATCAATCTGGCCGCTGCATTTTGCACAAGCTGCAGCTTCCGAACCACCTTCAAAGGCAGCCCCACGTAGAGTGCATTGCAGTAATCTAACTTGGAGGTTACCAGAGCATGGACAACTGAAGCCAGGTTATCCCTGTCCAGATAGGGACGTAGCTGGGCCACCAACCGAAGTTGGTAGAAGGCACTCCGTGCCACTGAGGCCACCTGCGCCTCAAGTGACAGAGATGGTTCTAGGAGAACCCCCAAGCTACGAACCCGCTCCTTCAAGGGGAGTGCAACCCCATCCAGAACAGGTTGAACACCCTCCATCCGGTCAGCGGAACCACCCACCAACAGCGTCTCAGTCTTGTCTGGATTGAGTTTCAGTTTATTAGCCCTCATCCAGTCCATTGTCGCAGCCAGGCACTGGTTCAGCACATCCACAGCCTCACCTGATGAAGATGAAAAGGAGAAATAGAGCTGCGTGTCATCAGCGTACTGATGACAACGCACTCCAAAACTCCAGATGACTGCACTCAACGGTTTCATGTAGATATTGAACAGCATGGGGGACAAAACTGACCCCTGCGGAACCCCATACTGGAGAATCCACGGGGCCGAGCAATGTTCCCCAAGCACCACCTTCTGGAGCCGACCCACCAAGTAGGAGCGGAACCACTGCAATGCAGTGCCTCCCACTCCCAACTCAGCCAGTCGTCCCAGAAGGATACCATGGTCGATGGTATCGAAAGCCGCTGAGAGATCAAGGAGAATCAACAGAGTCACACTCCCCCTGTCTTTCTCCCGACATAGGTCATCATACAGGGCGACCAAGGCTGTTTCCGTACCAAAACCAGGCCTGAAACCCGACTGAAATGGATCCAGATAATCAGTCTCATCCAAGAGTGCCTGGAGCTGGCTCGCAACCACCCGCTCCAGGACCTTGCCCAGGAATGGAACATTTGCTACTGGTCTGTAGTTATTAAGATTTTCAGGGTCCAGGGAAGATTTCTTTAGGAGTGGTCTCACTGCCGCCTCTTTCAGGAGGCCTGGGACCACTCCCTCTTGCAAAGAGGCATTAATCACTTCCCTGGCCCAGCCAGTTGTTCCATCCCTGCTAGCTTTTATTAGCCAAGAGGGGCAAGGATCCAATATGGAAGTGGTTGCACGAACCTGTCCAAGCACCTTGTCAACATCCTCGAGCTGCACCAACTGAAACTCATCCAAGAAAACAGGACAAGCCTGTGCTCTGGATACCTCACTAGATTCATCTGCTATAACACTGGAGTCTAAGTCCTGACGGATGCCAGAGATTTTATTCTGGAAGTGCCCAGCAAATGTATTAGGTTCTTATGTGCTCTGAAGAGCAAGCAAGCCACACAACATCCGTGTATAATACCCATTATTTCCCATAGTCTGCACAATAGGGTGGAGAACTTACGGAAGATGTTCAGTGTCAATTTTAGGGGTTCAGAACATATAGAGGAAAACCTCCCCATAATCCATGCAGCCTATTTATCTTAATGATCTGGATGCTGATTCCTATTTTCTCCAGGTTTTGTGCTAAAGCAGAAATACAGAATAAAGTGCTTTTATTCACACACTTCAATATTTTTACACAATTCACAATATTGCATCACATATTTTGTTTTAACACAGAGGTAAAAAGGGAGATAAGGAAGATCCAGCAAATTATAGGCCCATTAGCCTTTTAGACATTGCTTCCAAATTTATGCTAGATTTCTCCTTGAAAAGTTAGAAGAATGGGCAGACAGGCAAAAACTAATATCTGAGGTACAAGCCGGATTTCAAAGAGGGAAGTCTACAGTCGACTTGGGTTTTGTGATGAATTTTTTGATGTGTAAATATGTTCATAACATGAAGCAAAAGCTGTATGTCGCCTTTGTATATATGAAGTCAGCATCTGACACAGTTTATAGACAATTATTATGGCAGAAATTGGAAATGACAAATATAGACCGTCATTTATTATTTCTTATTAAAACATTGTATACCGATACATCAGTGCAAGTCAAAGTTGACCTGGCAGGCCACCTTACCCCGAAAATAAACACTTTTGTTGGCGTTAAACAGGGATGCATTTTGGAACCTTTTTTTGTTTAACTTCTATATTAATGACATGGCAAAGGAACTTGATGGTCTTCAGTTTGCCCGTTACAATTCTTGATCAAAAACTTTTGTTACTAATGTACGTGGACGATTTAGTACTTGTGTCTAGAACTCAGGTGGGACTAAGACAGCTCCTTTCGAAGCTTGCTTCATATTGTAAAAGAAATGCTTTGATCATAAATTATTCTAAGACACAGGCTGTGGTATTTGGGACGTGCCCTAAAAAGTACATCTGGCATTTGGACGAATATATAATAAACCAAGTGAAAACATTCAAATATTTGGGATTGGTCTATTCAGAAACAGCTTCCTGGAAAGAACAATTGTCAAACATTAAAACGCAAGCCTTTAGATCAGCCAACTTTCATAGAGTTAAGGTTAAATATGATGGACACTGCTTATAGGGATGGGAGGCACAGGGGCATCCCAATAAACGAACGTACTTGTATTTGTGGTTGCCCTGAGCCAGAGGATCTTATCCATTATATTCTTGACAGTCCCTTATACAGTGACCCAAGGGAACAATTTGTGGCACCCTTAATTGGAAACTATTTTTGCCAGAGCCCACTGGAAGTGATCTTTTACCTCCTAGTGGACATGGATAAATATGTGACTTGGAGTGTAGCTCTGTTTGCCACAGCAGCCAAGAAGATTAGAAAGAAATACATAACAGGGATAGCCACTAATTGTAAAGGAGATGATTGCATTTGACCATGTCTGATTTATATTACACCACTGAAGGATCACCTACGACATACCAGTCTATATTTTTAAATTTTGTATATTATGTACTGTATGCATTATGTCTATATATATTATGAATAACCTTTGTGTGTGCCTTTAAAATTATTATTATTATTATTATTATTTATTTATTTTTATTTTTTGGTGATTGTACTGTTATTATTTGTTTTATGCAAAGGCCATTGGCCAAAAGCAATAAACTTGACTGACTGAACACAGAGGTAAAGCATTGTATACATACATGCAAAAAAATCTGTGCAAATGCCATAAAAATAATCTGCACATATGACAAATGTATCTTTAACATGTGACTGATACATACCTATGATCTTGGGAATGGGGAGTGGCTACAGTTCTTTGCTTCATATATGTGTGAAGGAAAATATGTGTAGGCTGGGACTTTTTAGTGTGTGAAGCTATACTTAAGCTTGTCTGGCACTGACTTCTTTTGTAAAATGTGAGAAGTTCCCAAACTATCCACCTAACCAAGAACAAAGGAAACATCAAGATGCCAGTAAAATGTCATCGATTGTGCAGTATTTTTAAAAGCAAATGTGAAGGGAAGCAAAAGCAGAAACATTTCCCTAGTCTCACAGATGTTTTGCCCTGCTGAGTCTACATACTGACAGGGATACACTTTTGGAGGTTTTTTCCGTTTTTTTCCAAACACTGCTTAATGGAACCACTGGCCACAACTACAAGCAAATCTGGGAGAACAGAAATGCAGGAAGAAAATAATGGAGTTTATAAGGGTAACTTGAAACAGCTTAAAAAGCTCAAACTAAATGAAAAGTATACACTTATGAAGTGTATTTGTCATACCAAAAAAGTAAGGTTTGGATATAGCTATGTGTAGCTTCTAACACAGCTGTCTTCCAGACAAGTGTCTTCAGTGCTCAGAATCCAGAGATAAAAGTTGTTCCAAAACTCAACCTTTTAAAGTTGCATGTAATGGTGTGTTGCATGATTGATTCTCTACTGGGGGAGGGGGGATCTTACACATAGAAGAACACTAAGCCAGGGAGAAGGCTAGGCTGAGCCCTAGCCCCTTGGTTTTATACTATGGGCTTCTACAGAGTTTTATCTTGTCTTCCATACTATTTAGCATCTCCAGGAAACCACCAAGTGAGATCACCTTGAGGTTTGCATCAGGTGCTCTATGTATACAGAAGATACCCAACTCTACTTCTCATCACTGCATTCAGGCGAGTATGCAGAAGTGCTGCACTGGTGTCTAGAGTGTCTGTGGTTGCACACTTCCTATGCACACTTCCTTGCAAGTAAGCTCCATTGAAAACAGTAGCACCCACTTCTGACTAAAAACGCATGGAAATGTGCCATATCAGCAAGTCTCAAGTGGTGATTCTTATTTATTATTATTATTAATAATAATAATAATAATATTTATCTGAGGCATTTTGAACTTGATCTTCAACAGAAAAAGGCTCCCAATAGGTCTTACAAAGATGAATAATAAGACAGCCTCTTGCCCTCAGACTTACCATCTAAGAGGAAAAACACACAAAGGAAAGGGCTTGGGAGGGAGGAGAAAAACAAATCTCTTCGCTAATTCTTAATCAAAAAGCAAACTGTTCTATCACCCCAGCTGACAGAGCTCCCCGGCTTTCCTTCAGAGAGGGAAGGGTCGCTGCCAGTTAAAAGTTTATGGAGGGAGGAGCCTGATGAAAGTGGTTTCTCAGCAGAGGCTGATGGTGGCCCCCTGCTTCCCTTTTCGCCCTCACCTCAACCTGAGGGAACGACTGCCGCCAGATGACATGGATCTTCTCACCGCTCGCTTCTACTTTGTTTCGGCATAGACTCGCGCATTCGTGCTCTTACCAACAACCTCTTCCCCCCGCCCTGTTGTGTTCGCTTTCTCTTCAGCAGCTACTACTACTGCTGCCGCCGCCTCGACTCCGGCAGCCTCGCCTCTTCCTGCCCACTCCGCTGTCACGTGACCAGCCGCAAGGGCCGCCGGGATCCGTTTTACCCGGTTGTCTGGGTTCTTCAGATTCAATATGGCGGTTCTGGGCGGTCACTGAAGGGCCGGTGGGGTGGCAGTTGAGGCAGCGACTGTCAGTGCTGCGGGCCTGAGCGCGTGTTGGCGGGCAGGGGTTCGGCTCCAACTCTGAGAGAGGCGACGAGAGAAGAGAGCGGGCCAAGCCGGTCTGTCAGTTAGGCCGGCCGGCAGGCCCTTCGCTTGGGTGGGCCGGTTGGTCTGAGCGAGCAAGCGAGCGATGGCCCAGCGAGTGCAGTCGGTGCAGGAGTTCCTTCAGGACTCGTTCGTGCCCTTGGTGGCCGCGTTGTGTAGCGAGGAGGCAGAGAGAGTCACCCGCAAGAACAACTTGGGCTTCTGTGAGCTGGTAAAGCCCTTTTGTCGCCTCACTTCGGAAGGTCGGTGTCACTCGGCGGCAGCGGAACTGGGTTGTTTACAGGGAAGGGAAGGGAGTCTAAGGCATAGGCACTCCCAGTGGGTGGGTGTGTTGGAAGAGGTCGGGAAGGAGGCAATATATTTCCCGACCTCTTTGAGGCAGGCGATGGATGAGGAGCCCCTTTGCTAGATTGACTTTACCATTCGCTGAAGTTCGGATGGCGGAATAAGGCAGCTGCTGCCCATCCAGCTTGCTTGCCAAGTTCCACCTTCTGGAAAGCGCACGCTCACGAGGGAGACGAGGTCATGTTTACTTCTGAAGAGGCATTGCATCTGTTTCGCTTAAGTTTTCTTAATATAAAAATGGCCCAGACCAGAACAAATGTCTCTGAACTAAAGTAATGACCCATCGCGGGCAGCATTAAACTCTGCCGAACCTGTCTGATTGACGGACGTTTCTGTTGAACACAAAATACATCTCCAGCCTTAGATTACAAAGTGCATAGAAGTGTTGTCTTACCCTGATCAGCACACTTAAAGGGTAAAGGATGATATGGTATGCCCTACAAGCATTGGCTCAAATTAAACAAAGAATCTTGTGGCATCTTAAAAACGTTTTTTTAAAAATCTGATAAAAGGTCTGCAAGATTCTTTGTTGTTTTTGCTGCCATAGACTTACACAACTATCCTCTGGAAATTGGCAGAAATAAAACAGTTATTTATTTATTCAGTTTATGTGCAAAGTACTCTAGGCGGCATACAGATTTAAAAGTAGTTTAACAACAACAAAAACAGCCTAGAAGCATTATATAACAACCAGCAAAGAGAAGTAAGAATTCTAAAAAAGGAAGGCTTACTGGAGTTGTAGTGAGCCAAAATGGTTATTACTACTAATGGATGTGTGTGAATCACTGTGTGATGTAAGCTGCTTTGCAAAAATAATTATACAATTTTGTAGCAATTAAAGTAGACATATAGATAATGTTTGAAGGATCTATACTTTAATTTAGTTGTTGCACCCTTGGAAAGAGCACTTCGCAACATGCGCATCTTCGCTTACTGAGAAATTATTAACACGTTTTCTGGTTGTGATTTATAGATTATTGCTGTATGTTCATTAGACTAACTAAACATAAAACATCTATAGTTGGTTTTGCTAGATTTTATTTTGTTTGCCCAATTATTTTTATTAAGTATGCAAATTTACTACTATTATAAAATATGGACTTCTTCCAGACTTCTGTGACCATTGATATTCAGAACTGCTTTTTTTTTTTTTTTTTGCTAAATGTGTTACTTCAGGTAAGCAGGGCATGGCCTGAAGATGCATGAAGCAAAGAGCTTGGGTCTGATGCATGTTTGGATATGAGACTGCCTGGGAACTCTGTGTTGCTTTGGGGCACAATACTATGGTGATGCCTGCAAGCCTCCGAAGTTCTGGACATCCTATGAAAATGGGAACAGTGCTAGAGGCCACCTTTGTGCTTTTGCAACTCTTCATTTTGGCTAGATGGTTTTTTTTGCCTGTCTAGCTGAGGTGTGGCGGAGTGTGAGGGAAGGAGGCTGAGGAGCCCTCAGGATATGTTGTATCCTGGCTTTTGCAGTCCCCTCCCCACCCCCTAACATGTCCCCTTTACCCCTTCTCCAAGGTTGCCAGTGCAGTTTTGTCTCCGCCAGCTGTGACATATCCATGGATATACAACCTCTGATCAGTGTGATAAGAGGTCATGAACATGACGTTAGAATCTGGACCAATGTGTTGTTTAGGGGCTAAACAACTCAGCAGTAAACCCACGGTTTGTGGTTTAGCACCTAAACAATTTAGCAATCTGGATTTTTTTGTTGCTTCTTTAATTTGAACCCTGCTTTGATGTGTCTGAAATTAGGAAAGATTGTAAATTGGAAAGGTAAATTTACAAATGGAGATCTCCGGGTAGTTTCTTCAGTTAACGAATATGTTTGCTTGGAAACCTAACAAACAGGAAAAGTATCTAAGGGTTAGAGCAGTTTCTGTTTGGTGTCATAGAAGATTAAGGAGAGAAGGTTCATATAGTCAAAATGACAAGCTAAGGATGTAATCCTATGCATGTTTAGACAGAAAAAAGTCCTATAACTGCAGGCTGGGGAATGCTGGGAGCTGTAAGACTTTTTGTTTCTCTCTCTAAGAATATGAACTTGGCAATTTTACTGCAGATGTATAACTCATCTGTCTATGAGGGTTCAGGGCAGGTAAAAACTATAATTAAAACTGCCTAGATATAGTGATTGTAAAATAAGTAATAGATGCAGAAAATGTATGCTAAATAGTGTATCCAAAATGCAGTCCTATACTAAAATGATCAAAACCAGTGCCTCATGTTGTAATCAGGGCGATAGAATTTCTTGGTGGGGGGGATGATTGTTACAGATAGTGGGACTGTCAGGATATAACAATAAACCATGGTGTATTGTGATGGAAATGAACTACAGTGAACCTTGGCCTTGCATGCTCTCCTCTTACTCCAGTGCAGCTATGTAGAGGAGACCGGAAGCTTTCACTTCCATTTTTAATTTATTTCTGTTCAGCATTATATCCAAATCCTAAATTGGGGTTAATCCTAACTATTGTTTGTTGAAACAAGCTAGCTTTATAACTCATAGTTCTAAAGCAGAAGTGAAAGCCTGCATCTTGCTGTAACCCTGCCGGAGGTGAAGAGGGGTTAGGGATGAATTGTGTGAGCCTGGGGCTTGCCATGCTTTTTTTTTTTTTTGTGATCATGATTAAACCATGATTTATCATGACATCCAAACCAGCTCAGTATCCATCTGTAGGGGATCTTGAGAAAGCTGATCAGATTCCACATAGTTGATGGGTCAGAATGAGAGACTGTAGTGGCAATCTATGAAGTGAAAAAATATGATGTAGGATGGGTTGGAAACCTAGTAAAAAGCTTCAGTGATGATCATTTTATAGCTGGATAGTCTCAAAGCAGTTAGAAAAGAAACTACATGTTTTAATCTAAACAGATGAGGTGAGTCTAGAGCAATCAAGTAGAGTTTAGTTTTTCTGTAGAGAGCTGGTATTTGAAATAGTTTTCAAGTGAGGTATTTCAGAGACAGGATGTGTATGGAATTAGGAGAGCTTAGTTGTCTGTTTACTCTATAAGACTCATGATCTTTTAAAGAACAGCTACTTTACTTTGTAACCAGCATGTAGAGAGCACCTGTGTTTAACAATAGTTACTATACTTCTCTCTCTCTCTCTTTTTATTTTTGAGATAGTGCCATGAGATATGTAACAAATGGGTCTGAAGTGGTTCCCAACCCTCCCTACATCTGTAATGTGTGAAGAACAGGGTGTGGAGCAGCACCCATACATATCTTTTATAATCCCCTAAATTACTGCTACTCTGCTTAAGATCTCCTGATGCTGCTTAGGCAGTTCACCTCAAGTAGAGGCCTTCCCACATCTTAACTAGGAGTATCCAGCAGCAAGCCCTGGTGTGAGACTCTGTTTCTCAAGGTGGTAATGTGTGAACTGTGGGAACCTGGGAAGAATGGGCTGCTGAATTCTCCAAGGTAAGATGCAGGAAGGCCTCTGCTAGACTTGAATTGCTGCGCTGTATTTGGCCTACTTTGCTCAATGGGTCTAGCATGAGGGCAGGTTCTACCAGGCTTCTGTGCTAGCCATCTCCACTCCATGCAGTTGAATTGTGGGTGATGCTTTCAGGTGGTGGGGGTGGGGTAGTCCCTTACCCAGGAGTTCAGAAAATTCCAGAGATGATCCTGATTCTTTCAGGAAAATGTACTTATTGGACCAGTTCTCTGACTATCTGTAACTTGCATGCCATTGTAAAATGCTAGGGTTGATTTATATGGGCAAGTGGAATTACACCAGGTATATCTTTTATTTTTATGGAAAGATTAAAAAAAGAATACTTATGCAAATAGCAGGAAACTGTACAGGAAAAGCTTGGCATGCTGTGTTTGCTGTGATACTTTCTACTACTGAAAATGTAGGCCACTAGTTTAGTTTAGTTTAGTTTAGTAAAGAGTCTTGGCTCTTTAAGCAGGGGAAAGGTGCTGAAAACAGCAAGTGAATTTGCATCTATGCATGATATTGTTTTTGATATCTGTATGTGGTATCTTCCGTTCTAGGTTGAAAATGTCTGTGAGTTTCAGTAGCTAATAAGGACAGTCCTATGCATTTTTAATCATAAGTAAGTCCCACTAAATCCAGTGGGGCTTACTCCCTAGTAAGTGAATTTCGAATTGAAGTCTTAAGACAATCTTATTCTCATTTTGAACATTAGTGAGGGGAGATCTTGATTGTCTTTTTCAATGTTTTTTGAAAATACTCAATAGATATATTTTACAGAAATGTAATGAATCGAGTTGTGAATGTTGCTTTAAAATGTACTGGTCTAACACAGCTATTTTCTCATTTTAGTGCACATGAGAGATCCCAACAACCAACTACACATAATCAAAAACTTGAAAATTGCTGTCAACAACATTATTACTCAACCACCTCAACCAGGAGCCATTCGGAAGCTTCTGAATGATGTTGTGACTGTTAGTCAACCTGCTGAAGGATTAGTAGCTAATGTGATTACTGCGGGAGATTATGATCTCAACATTAGTGGTATGTAAAAGGACACTGAAATGTGTTAAATATGTTATTCTTCATTTAAAATGGGTGCTCCACATATGTTTACATTTTGTTCATAAATGTAAACATTTCCAGTTTTGAATGCTTGAATGTTGCAATATTTGAATCTTTTAATGTCCAAAGTTTTAATTTTTCTAAACCACCCAGAGATCTTCGGCTATGAGGCGGTATATAAATGTAATTACTAATAACTGAATACAACATTATTTTTCTCAGTTCTGTTGGTTACTGCTTTGTTAATTTTGTACATATAAACTCTTTTTTAAAAAACCACGAATAGGAAGAGCTTTTGTCATAAACACTTGCATATATTTCAGTTTGCTTTTTCCTTTTCTTAGCTATCATGGCTTTTTCTCAATGTTGAGAATGTTCATCCTAGCTTCTTTTCTCCTGAGGACAGAGCTACATGTTACAACAGAAACTGATATTGTTGCTAAAAATAGCAATCCATGTTGAATTTCATCCCACCCATCCCATAACATTTAATTAAAAGTACCCATATTCTTAGGACTGGCATCAACAGTTAGCATTTTCTCTTTGCTGCTCTTCTTCATCATTGCTGCCTGCTTGAATGTCACCTCTGGCCAGCAGCATTCAGAGGTGCAAGAAGGGGAGGGCCCAATCAATATTATTGCCCAAAGGGAGTGGATAAGTGAGGAGTAGCCAGTTTGCCTTGAGTTCTGGTACTGTAGTAGAGTTTGCTCCTCAGATTTTGAGCCCTTCCTCCAAAATCCAGGATCAGCGTGGTGTATCCTGATACATTGTGTAATTTGATTCCCAGATCATCACTGGCACAGGTAGGGAAGTTCAAAATGCATTGATATGAATGCACAAATTTTGCTGTATGTTAACAGGGATGGGGTGAGGAGAACATTAGGGTAACATACAGTTCTGCTGTAAGATGCAGTTACTGCAAAAGGCATTGAGAGCTGTACTTTTCTATAGGAATATTAGATCTTTTTATGCTAATGAGACTTAAAATTATTTTTACATTCTCAAATATTGCCTGGATTAAAAGTTTTTAATATGCAGAATATAAGTCTATTTAAAGAGATGTAACTTCTTAATCAAACTATTTGCACTATGTAAATGTATGTAGATGATTTTTTTTGAGGTAGTGAAATCTTTACAACTTAATATATGACCTTTCATTTTATTTAATTTACTTAGTATTGCAGTAGCCATCTATTGCTTTTAATATTCTACAGATATTTTTTATGTATCTGTACTACTATGATGAAATCCAGTTTATGTATGTGTGGGTGAAATCCAGTTTATGTATTTGTGGGTGCAATCCTCAAACTTGGAAGCTTACATGTATCCAATTCAGAGCAGGAGGTGTCTCCTGCTCTGCATTTTAGCTAGATGAGCAATTTGCTCATCTAGCAGAGGCTTCAGGAGGGAGATGGAAGGAGGCTGGGGCAAGGTCCATTCCTGGGCAAAGTCCTTGAGCGGGTGGTTGCAGGCCAGCACCAGACACTCTTGGATGAGACTGATTATCTGGATCCATTTCAGTCAGGTTTCAGGCCTGGTTTTGGCACGAAACAGCCTTGGTCGCCCTGTATGATGGCCTATGTTGGGAGAAGGACGGGGGAGTGTGACTCTGTTGATTCTCCTTGATCTCTCAGCGGCTTTCGATACCATCGACCACAGTATTCTTCTGGCACGACTGGCTGAGTTGGGAGTGGGAGGCACTGCATTGCAGTGATTCCGCTCCTACTTGACAGGTCGGCTCCAGAAGATGGTGCTTGGGGGACATTGTTCAGTCCCGTGGATTCTCCAGTATGGGGTTCCGCAGGGGTCAATCTTGTCCCCCATGCTGTTCAACATCTACATGAAACCGTTGGGTGCGGTCATACAGAGTTTTGGAGTGTGTTGTCATCAGTATGCTGATGACACGCAACTCTACTTCTCCTTTTCATCTTCATCAGGTGAGGCTGTGGGTGTGTTGAACCGGTGCTTGGCTGCGACAGTGGACTGGATGAGAGCTAATAAACTGAAACTCAATCCAGACAAGACTGAGATGCTGTTAATGGGGGGTTCCTCTGACCGGATGTAGGGTCTTCAACCTGTTCTGAATGGGGGTGCACTCCCCCGAAGGAGCAGGTTTGTAGCTTGGGGGTTCTCCTAGAACCATCTCTGACACTTGATGCTCAGGTGGCCTCGGTAGCATGGAGTGCCTTCTACCAACTTCGGTTGGTGGCCCAGCTACGTCCCTATCTGGACAGGGATAACCTGGCTTCAGTTGTCTATGCTCTGGTAATCTCCAAGTTTGATTACTGCAATGCGCTCTACATGGGGCTGCCTTTGAAGATGATTCGGAAGCTGCAGCTTGTGCAAAATGCAGTGGCCAGATTGGTAACAGGGACCATAAGGTTCGAACATATAAGACCGAGTCTGGCCCGCTTGCATTGGCTGCCTGTACGTTTCCGAGCCCGATTCAAGGTGCTGGTTTTAACCTATAAAGCCTTACACGGCTTGGGACCACAATACCTGATGGAACGCCTTTCCCGACATGAACCTACCCATACACTATGCTCAACATCAAAGGTCCTCCTCCGAGTGCCTACTCCGAGGGAAGCTTGGAAGACGGCAGCAAGGGAGAGGGCCTTCTCTGTGGTGGCCCCCCAATTATGGAATGGTCTCCCCAATGAGGCCTGCCTGGCGCCAACACTGCTATCTTTTTTGTGCCAGGTCAAAACTTTTCTTTTCTCCCAGGCATTTTAACAGCTTAAGTTGAGTTTTTAACTGACTTTGTGGCCAGGCTTAAAAGTTTAAAATGTTTAATTATCAGCTATTTATGTTTTTTGGTTTTAAATTTTGTATATTGACTTATTTATTTATTGCATTTTTATACCGCTCCATAGCTGAAGATTTAACTTTTTAATGTTCAATGTTCTAATTTTTGTAAACTGCCCAGAGAGCTTTGGCTATGGGGAAGTATATAAATGTAATAAATAATAATAATAATAATAATAATAATAATTCTCATCCCCTCCCCGCCTCTGGGAACTCCTCCTTTTCCCCATCTCCATGCTCTGTTTTGTGAGTGCAGAGAGGTAGCTGGCGCAGTTCTTTCCACGCTGGCTATGGATTTGAGGTCACTAAGGTTATTCCAAATACTTAATAATAATAGAAAAATGGTTTCAATCACAGTGCGTATCACCAAATTCTTAAATATGTTAGAACATACTGCAACACTGAGTATGAAAACGATGGATGTCATTGATATTGTAATTTAGCATTGTATGATGATGGAAGTTCAGAATTCAGCAATCAGTTAAATCTAAATTGTTTTACTGAAAGGATATTGCTGGGTATGTGTGATAATATTCATCGTTGTTGTCTATCATGTTAATGAAAATTGCATATAAACTATGCCAGTGATAGGACTAAATGTGCAAATTAACATCAACATTCTAGTCAGTTATGTCAATTATGTCTTGCTGCTGAACATATTGGACACCTCTGCACCTTGGTCCATTCCATGAAGTAAACTCCCAAGATTTTGCACAATGTCTTTCAAATGGTTGAAGAGGTAGAAAATTTGTGTATTCATTAAACAGTTACATTGAAATCACTCAATTTGTTATGAGACTGTGGTAAAGAGCCTTGTGCTGAGCTTCATTCATATACTGCTTCCAAGTCTCCATGATAAATCCCTAGGCCATCTATGCAGTAACCTGCATTGGAAACTGGAAGCCTCGTTGGTTTGATTGTGTCCAATGTTTCCAAAGTTAAGCACATTTAAATCCCACTGATTTCAGTGGGAAAAATTTAAATGTATTCTTACTTCCTTCATTGAATCAAATAATAATTTTGGTTAGCTCATGCCCATTCTGTAATATGGCATGAACTGAGATTCACTGGGGCATGCAACTAGGCCTATAAAACCAGAATGATATTTATTCAACATATTCTGAGCTCAAGTATTGGGCTGAGATATAGATCTGGTTCGCTCATAATGCTAACCAATGATATATTTAATGCATATTTAATTTGTATTTTGATGCCCTACCCAGTGTTTGTCTGACATGATTGAACAAACCATGATTTGTATTTTTCAATCCCTTGGGTTATTTGTTTGCCCTCTTCCTTTAGCTGCTCCTTCCCTCTATCCCAAATGCCTTTGTGGTTCCCCCCGCCCCCTCTTTTGTGCCTCTATAGCTTGGCGAAAACAACCCATTTTCTGGGTTCACACATAAATAGCATGGTTCACATGTAACACTAATCCATGGTTTATTTAATCCAGGGTTTGTTGCCTTCCCAGGGTTTGTCAAAGAGTCGATTGAATGAACCATGGTTTAAATAACCCAGAGTTCACAGCAAATCATGAATTCTCCTTCTGGGTTGTTTGTGATTGGCAAACCATAGTTTTTCAGTGTGGCTGCATTTGGACATCATGACAACTCAGAATTCAACAAGTCATTGGGTGAAATAAACCAGGTCAGTGTCTAGCCCCAGGCCAGCCAGCTAGCTTCATAGTTGAGCAAGGATAATGACGCATTATAATAAATTCATAACATCAGCTGTAGTTTGTTTTTTAATTTAAGACTTGCAGTGGCAGTAAGTGGTGATGGTATTCACGGTTTTCTTTTTTGAAAGATTAATTTCTCTGGTTGTCAGTCACCTGTTAGTGAGAAATTTCATTCTTTATTAGAAAGTCTTGCCTAATATTCTAGCTAGTTGGGTAATTGGTTGTCTGTTTTAAGAATGTATCTTTGTTAATGCAAACGTATTCTTGCTTTGTTCTGTGTTCCAATTAGTGACATTACAAGATAAGGGAAAAACTGACTTCTGTTTTGCTTGCTGATAGAGTTTAAGTATTTGCTTTGAATGTGCTGGAATCCTGAAGTGATGATCTACAACTTTCTAGCTAATTTCTCCACTTCCCCTTTGGAACAGAATCTGAATTTTTAAAAAAAGACTTCTAAGTGTGTGAATATTTCAATGATCATAAATATTTTTTGCAGTAGGCCCAAAATAAAAATGCTACCTTAATTTTTTTTTTGCAGTAAATAGCTGTTCTAGCTTGTAGTACCATATGGTAGTAGAATGAGTTCTAACATGGTGTGATTTTAAATGCTTTATGTTTTGGGGAAGGTATAGTAAAATATCCACTGCCCATAATGAATGGTAAAATTATGTAATGTTACTGAACAATTATATGAAGTACTCCTGGTGTGTAAAAGGCTTTAAAATATTAAAATTATAATTCTGACAATGAGAAAGATGTAGTATACTCATTAAAAATGCTGCAGAGTGCTAAGTATTTCTCATGTTTAGTTCTGGAATTGTCAAAACATCCAGAGATGTCAATGAGAGTTTGAACTATGGGCATACTGGATAGGAGTGCATCAATATCTCATGCAGATATGGTACAGGCTACCTAAACCTGAGAGAAGATAATCTGTATACATTTTATCTGCTTAGTTTAATAATTCCATGTTTTCTCTGTCAGATCGCTCATTTAAAGCTAGTGTTCCTTGGTACAATAGTTGGAAAGACACACTGATGGGACTGAACACATCCACATTTTATTCAGGTATTTTGTGTGGCTGGTGTGGGTTTCCTAAATTGCCCTGTTTCTGTCCCTTTATTATGTAACCCATCTATTTTTCCTTACAATCATACTAGACTATAGCGCTTTCATTGGAATAGAATTCCCTCTTCCGCTGAAATATTGGTGGTGGCTGTATGACTCTCATCTTTTCTTGTTCATACATACACTCTTGCACTAGTTTAAAACAATTGTAATCATTTCATGAATCAAAAAGAAAATCATTCTCTACTTGAGGTGATTTATTTGTTTGAGCATGCTGTATTTCATATTGTCTGATTTTCCAGATATGCGTTTCTCCTATTCCTTAAATAACTTCTGTGTGATAGATAGTGTTACAAATATTGTGGTGTTGGGATATGTGTAAACTCCCCTCCCCCCATTTTTTCCTAGCTGGGTTGTTAAAGCACGTTAAAGCACGTTTTCATTTAGGATATTTGTTTTTAGGGTACAAGTATACAGATGCTCATTTTTTTGCATGTAATTCTGATGTCTTTCACCAAGAGAGCATTTCTGTTTGGCATAAATTGTGTTCTCCCAGCACATTGTTGCTGGGAAAAGGCAACACTTCCCTTTGCTAGTAGGACTGTTGTGATTTGTCTTGAATATGATTGTATGATTAGAACAGGAACTTACTGGATTGTGCTTGAGGCATCATTGACAACTATTTTCTCCTCTGATGTACTACTTAGCATGCAAAAAAGGGTCTTGCATGGGGGAAAGATGGACACTGAATTGTCTGAAGACACTCTGCAAATGTACCTTTGATTTTCATCTCAGCAGCTGGCAGAAGTCTGAAGACTTTTTAATTTTTTAAAAAAACTTTTCAAAACCTTGCTGTGTTCTACCTTGTGTACTGTCTTCTTGCTCTCCTCACTTCTACAGCAAGGCTCTTCTAAAACATTGGCCATGTCCACATGTTACAATAAGGCAGAATTCTAAAGAATCCTTTGTTTATCATGATATATGAATTGGGAACTCTAGTGAGAGACAAGCCAGAATTCCTAGTTTGCACATCACAATAAACAAAACACAGATTGAAAGTCTGTGGTTTGTTTAGCCACTCCCATATGCAGGGGGAGCTAAGCAGAGTGATGGAGTCGTGCTGGCTCATTAACAATAAGAATTTTTTAACATTCTTGCTTACTGTGACGTGTGAAAGAGGCCATTTTGAGTGAACTAGAAATTGTGCTGTTGCTTTTGAGCTGTATGTAGCTTGAAGGACTCTTCTACAAAGGCTTACTCATATTCTTGACCATAAGCATGTGAATACATCTGCACAAGTTGTGATTATTAGTCTTCCTAAAACGTATATGTGTGGTTCCTGTATAAAGGATATGAGAGCAGTAATTATAACTTACAATGGAGTGTCCGCACACACTCATACCAGTTGTGTAGCTTCTTTTTAGGAGGCTCATTATAACAGTGTCCTTTCCTCCACAAAACAATGGGAATAAGGCTCTGAGTTTCCCCTTGGCAGCAGAGCAGTGATACATGCTGCTTTATGAAATAATGGTAAATTAGCAGCTTAGGGTACAATCCTATGCAATCCTAGCTGGGTAATGATGGAAGTTGTAGGTCTTTTTTTCTTTCTAAATATGCATAGGATTGTGTCCTTAGTTGTTCAAAATCAAAGCATCTTTTGCTCGTTCTTTCCATAGCCTAAATGTCTCAGAAAATGTCCAGCAACTTAAGGTGGTGTGGGGGGTATCTTTGCATGTACTAGACCTGTTTGAGTCTTAATGATTGCAGTCTGTCAAAATATAGTAGGCAGTTATATAGATGTTTTTAAAATTCCCTTTTCCAGGTTTTTTGGGTGGGTGGGGGATGGGTTCTTCAAGCAGTCTTGCACCTGGCCTGGCAGCCAATTCTTTACTAATACAGTATTTTTATTTTGTATAGATTTTCCCAAGTTCTCTATATATTTTTAAACATTTTTTTCAGTGTCTGTAGGCTGCTACTTCATGCCTCCTCATTTATGCTATCAACGTTAATGTAATTGTTAATTTCAAAGCTTGTTTAAATTACTGAGTAATGTAACTATTAAATTCTATTGCTTTGCACTATACAATTTCAGTAAAATATCTGTGTGGACACCGGTTGCAGTTGTTCCTCCTATAGGAGCACAAAAGGGTGTGAGAACGGGTGGCACAAATTGCTAAATGTAATCTGGAGGCCCATTTAAAACACATCCATCTTTTGTTGTGCATTTTAAATAGCATTTTGAAAGATTGGGTGGAATGACCTGCTAACAATCTGAACAATAATTTGGCAACTAGATTGAAGTGCCAGCCAATCTGGAGTGGTCATTGGGACAATAGGCCAGCTCCTCCCTTGCCACCCTGCTAAGAATATGTCCTCCTTTGTTTTAAGTTGCTTTGCTGTCTTGCAAAAATTAGCTAATATTAGCTACAAAATTAGGTAACTGCATTGCGGAGAATGTCAGACCCCTTTTAAATGTTAATACTGCAGCAGCTATATAAAACAGATACCAAAGCTTTGAAGTATTGCTTTAGTAGATGGATGAAAGGGCAACAATTGTTCATGTATCTGAAGCATTTCCTGAAGTGTAACAGGTATCTCCTTATAGCGCATTGAAACTTTGTCCAGCAACTGGGTTGGATCCTACTCAGGGGATGCTCCACTACTGCTCATGAGATCAATTGAAGTCAGAGATATTTCTGATTCCGCAGGAACAGTAAGCACATCTTTGATCCTGATGAGATGTGTGTGCAAAGGAGAGGAAACAATTAATTTCTGCAGTTAACTGTGTAATCAAAAGGATGGAGGGGGGGAGGGAACTTAACAGAAAACACATTTAAAGCAGTCATGAAGTTAAACAGCTCAAACATAAATAAAAAGGCCTTTGCCTGACACTGAAAGATCAGCAAGGAAAATGTCAGAGCATTCTACAATTGGGACTCACAATTGAAAATACTCTCTCATAAGTAGCCACTTGGCAAATCTCAGTATGTGGGTTACTCAAAGCAGGGCCTTTCATGACCTCAGGACATGGGTGGTAGGCACATATGAGAGACAGTGGACCTTCAGATTGTGGCCTCAAGCTCTGAAGGCTTTATATGTCAAAAATTGCACGTTGAAATAAGAGTTGAAACATACTGGGAACTAGTAAAGATGATACAACACACAGTCGTAACCTCTATTCCAGTCAGTGCTCTTGCCACTATACTTTTATACTGTCAAAGGCAGCTCCACATAAAATACATTGTAGTAATTAAATGGAAGGTTACCCAGGCATTCAAGCCAGGCTATCACCATTCAGGTAATTGGTGTACTAGCCTAAACTAATAAAAGTCACTCTGTGCCACATAGGATAATGTCTCTAATGACATAGATGGTTAAATGAGCACCTTTAAGGGAAGTGCAGCCCATTGCAGAGCAAGATGAACACCACTATCCTGGATAGGAGAACTGCTTGTCACTAGTTCTGTCTGTATCACACTTCAGTTTATTGTCCTTCATGCAGCCCATTACTACAATCTGGCACTGGTTTAGCAATTCCACCATATTACCTGGATGTGATGATAAAGAAAGAGTGAGGTGTGTGTCATCAGCGCTGATGACAGAGCACTCCAAATTTCTGGATGATCTAACATGGCAGTTTCATGTAGCTGTTAAATAGCATGGGGAACATATTAAAACCTTATGGGATCTAAGCACAAATGCCAAGGGTTGAACAGAAATCCCCCTACTCCACCTTCTGAAATACGTGTGGAATCATTGCAACACTGCTCTCCACTCCTAATTCAGACAAGTTTTCCAGAAGGACACCATGGTTTGATGGTACTGAAATCTGCCCTGAGGTCCAGGAGAATCAGCAGAATTGCAGTCCTCCCAAACTCTCGTGTGGCATAACTACGTTATGCAGTTTCATTGCAAAAAACAGGCCTAAACTCCATGTGAAATGGATAAAAAAGCAGTTTCATCTAAGAGAACTTGCATTTGCCTGGCCACCACTCACTTCATCACCTTGCCCAGGAAAAGCTATGGGCTTATGGGCTTATAGTTGTCAAAAACCTCTGGGTCTAATCAAGGTTTTTTTTAGGAGTAGTTGCACCACTGCCTCTTTTAAGGAGGCTGGAACCACTCTCTCTTGTCAAGTATACTTTCCCACACCCAGTCGTTCATACCTCTCTATTAGATGAATCAGCCATGAGGGGCAAAGGTTGAGCATACAAAAGATTGGCTGAACCTGACCAAGCACCTTGTCCACCTCAGACTTCGAAAAAGAGCTGACCAGATGGTTCCTTAGATACCTCCAAAGATTCAACTGTGTCAATTGTGGAGTCCAAGTCGTGAGTAATGTGAGTGATTTTGTCCTCAAGATGTTTAACAAATATGTCACAGAATGATATTAAAGGTCTGTCAGATCTTCTATTGGTCCAGAACCCATTGACTCCGGACCACATGGGAGAACTCTGCTGACTAACAGACGTCCTCTTTTTTTAATTATTATTACCACCAACTCCATCCCATCTCCCAATGTCTTTGGCAAGAGGCAGAGATTTGTCTCATTTGCACCATTTTTTATCTTCTCCAACATGAGTGTATGTGAGAGAAGCTTCCATTTTTCTCTCAAGCGTTCTACCTTGTCTGAGGGTTCATATGAAAGGTGAAGTCTTCTCTCACTTGTTTTGATGTGATAAAAATGGTGGGTAAGACTCCTGTTTCTTAGCTACTCCAAACCATAGTACAAATGGGACTATGTGTGACATTGCTGGACATCTTTCTTGTCAGAAGGCCAAGGGCAACATGCAACTAGGAATGAGTAAACAAATTTTCAGTCAGCTATATTTAATGTGTGAACTGCGGTCCCCAAATTACTTTCTCTAACTCCCTTTTGCCCATACCAGGGGTGGGCAACCTGCAGCTCTTGGGTTACATGTGGCCTTCAGCCTATTTCATGCTGTCTTTAGCCCAATTTTAAAAGCCCTCTGAATACAATCAGTTCAGAACTCTTGCAAGAGTAATCTGTAACATTCTGGTTCATACTCCGCAGCTTTGCTGAACATAAATATTCTGCAGCATAGCAGCAACTTGACTAGTGGCAAAATGATGCTTTAAGGTGACTGGCAGCCAGATTTTTAACAATAATTACAATAAAGAATGTTTAAATAAGGTTGGCTTATTTAAATAAGTTAGCTGAGGCAACAAAATGTGATGTTGCAGTCAAAACAGACAAATGGGGTTTGATCAAATAGGTGCTAGTTACATGGGAAGAGTTAAAATGTTGACATTGGTACATTTACACAATATGCACTTAGCGAAAATTAATTGAAATAAACCTGTCCTGAGATGATAATTGGCCATATTTTTGTTCGAGATAAGGAACCAAGGCAACACTTTTTAAAAAGTGAGATGCAATATGATTTTTTAGCACTTAGTGACATGCCTCTTGAAAGTCACAGACGGGCTTCTTCCTGTTGCTTCTGATGCTTTATATTCTAAGCCTTTGGTGTATAAGGATAAGCACTTTTAATGAGCAAGCAGATATTGCCTAGGCAGCCTATGAGGATATAAATGTGGTGATGGTCAAATTGAACGCTTACAAAATTGGCATTTCACTGCTAGAATACTAAAATTCTAGATTATATATTAGTAGTATATTGCAAGGCCAAATTCAATTTTGGATAAGCCATCTGGGGCTGCATTACAGTGGCGGGTGGAGCCAAAAGAAAAGGGGTGGGGCCAAAGGGGAAAAAAGGCAGACAAAAAATACCAGCATACCTAATTTAAAGTGCTTGTGTCAGCCTTCAGTCCTATATACACTTACCTGGGAGTAATTCCCATCAAACATAATGGGACTTCTGAATAGGTATGCATAGGATTGCACTGTCAGAATACTTCTCAGTTACTCTGAAGTCATATTTGAATTTGTGTTGTATCTGAATTCTGTTTCCATAGAAATAGGTGAAAAATGCTCCTGGTTATACTGTACATAAGTAAGACGTAGATGGAAAGGCAATGCATTGCAAGCCAAATTGTATGGGACTGGCAAATGGTCCCAAAGCTTTCTTACGTTGCACAGTATTGGAATATGGTGAGAACCACATGGGTGAAATCAGCAGTTTCCTCTGTAGTCTTGAAAAGAAATTGTTTCTTTTAGTTCTAATCCATAGTACAAAAATACTTAGTAACCAATTCATACTACTGTTCAGCTTGGTATCTTTTTCTAAAATTTCTCTTCCAGGTAGTTAAGCAGTAGAAACATTTTTACAACAATATGGCCTATTTTCTTAGTCTTAAAGGTTTCTATAATCTCTGTAATTTATTTCAGCTACCACTCCATGGTTTGAGGCTTATCGAGAAAACTTTCTTCAGTGTATGCCCGCATCGGACCATGAATTCCTAAACCACTATGTTGCTTGTATCCTTTGAAACAGTAAGACGTTATGTGGGACCTTGTATAAGCTTTAGCAGTAGCATAAAAAAACCCCTGTAGCATGGGTTTATAGATTATACAACGTCATGTTTGTGAGAAGCCATGTGAAAGTTTGGCTAGCATTGCTACCCCACCTGAAACTTAATTACAACACTTCCAGAGGAGATAGGAGCTGGCTGCAAGGTGCAGCTAATGAGCCAAAACAACAATAGGCAAAATAGAAGAACAGAGGAATGATTAAGGAGTTGGAGGAGGAAGGAGGAGATCCAAGGAGTCCTGTGATTGAAACCAGACAACGTACGGGCAAGTTTTCTGTTGGGATGGGGAATATGTGTGACAAAACATTTACCTCTATGATGAGCCAGTTACCTCTGGTTTAGTACCTAGCTGGAAACATAATTAACTTTCTCAAAGAACTGAGAGAGACTAAACATCTCTGAGAGCCATTATTGTTAGCAGCTTATCACAATATTTTTATAATATTTATTAGAGGTGTTCACTACCCCAAGATTCAGCTGTTGACCTTGATTCAGTACTTCAGAAAATGGCCCTATTCAGCTTGGACTTTAAGTAAAAAACCTGCAATACCTTCGGAAAGATAGGTGCAGTGCTTTAAGTAGGAGTCCTCAAATTTGGGCGAGGGGTGAGTGATTAGCTTCCTCTTCCCTCCCCCTGTAATTATTTTGGTCATTTTGTATGAAAATGGCACACACCGTGGCGGTGTCCCTAGGCAAAAAAACCTATAAAGTTTCAAAAGATAAGAGGCTAGGGAGTTGTGATGACTGAAAACCAGTTTATGGCTTTTTTTCATAGTGAAACGCAGTGGCACTGGACAAATGGCCAAGTTGCGCCCCATCCTTGACCTCCCCCAAAGCATAGTGATTGGAGAGTCCGTGGTAAAACATGCCCTCAGATTAGAAGGTGGCCCTGTCAATTACTCAACCAAACTCACTCCTCCCCTGCTCATAGTCAGTGTTAGAGCAGGAGTGGGCAACTTGTTTTGGTCTATAGTTCCCATGATCCCTCACAATTGGCTATGTTGGCTAGGGCTGATGGGACTTGTAGGCCAAAACAACTGAAGGGACACAAGTGGCTCATCCCTGGTTTAGAGAAACAAAACCAATGGTGCTGTTCGGAGAAGAGAGCGAGTGTCTGTATCTTTAAAGACCCAATTGGTAATGAAGCCTTGTCTGGGTTCAGTTCTCACTGCTTCAGAGGGAAGCATGTTTTGCCTTCAGAGCACCAGAAATGGCCAGAAGGGGCCTGATACAGCTTGGAATTCAGCCAAATCCATTGCATGTTCTTAGTATTTATTGTGGGTTCACTGTTACCTACCTTGCTAAAAATAGTTGTCCTCAGATTATGTACCTCATGTATAACTTGTGACTGCTGCTTAAAGGGAAGTGCATTTTGGAAAGGAGCACTAAACTTATTCTTGGAAGAGCACCCAAGATGTTCAGTGTGCACACTAGCAGTTAGCTGACTTGTACTTTTGTGACTCATCCTTAATGTCAATTCAGGTATGCTTGTGGTTTCATCTAGTGAACCTGAACCTGTGGAACAGTTTCTTAAACTATCACAAGAACAACATCGGATTCAACATAGTAATGAATATTCTTATCCAAAATGGTTTATTCCAAACACACTAAAATATTATGTGCTGTTGCATGATGTGACTGCAGGAGAGGAACAAAGGTGAGTAGGGTTGTGTAAGTGGGTCTTCGAAAGATTTATGAAATGCTGATTTTAAACTTGGTAATATTTGACTGGGTTTGAACAATCATGGGAGTGAAAGAACCCTTGCTGCTTCTTTCCTGTCTCCCTTGCATGTGCAACCATGATTTACATAATCACCCTTTAAGAATTTATCCTCTTATATGCAGACAATATGATCTTGTTATCCCTTACACAGATAGGGATGCGTAGATTATTGAAAAAGCTGGGAACCTACTGTAGAACTGAATTTCTTAAAATTTATTATGATATAACTAAAATTATGGTGTTTTCCAAAAGACCCTAGAGGCATAAATGATCCCAGCATAATCATTGTATTGCACAGTATTCATAATATAAGTATTTTTATATACATTTCTCAGAGGATCTATCCTGAAAGGCTCATAAACAGACTATTATCCTGGCAGCTTCTAGATTGGCAAAAACATGTTATACCTTCTTTAAAACTAATGGAGGCCAGCACTGAAAATATTTGAGCAGACGATTTTGGCCCACAGGGTCTATGGTGCAGAAATTGGGGGCTGGATAAAATAGAATATTTTGGAGGTTATACAGAATAAATGTTTAAGAGGCATTCTAACCTTCCCTTTTAGCACTCCAGTTGCTCTTCTTCGCAGTGAAATGGGGTAACATCAATGTCTGCTAAAGTGAACAAGGCTATTCTATCAGAAAAGATTAACGTGCTTGAATACTACTAGGCTAAAATAGACTGGCTGAACTTGAACTAGTTTGACTGACATGTTCAACCTTTTTTTCCCCCCTGCGGTTGTCTCTGTGTGTGATATAAATATACATTTCTTATTAGTGGTTTTGTTCCTTCATATCTAACTGTTGTATTCTCTGTTAAGCTCCTCTTTGTTTTTTGTTGTTGTTCTTCTTTTACTAATCTTACAAAGCCTCATATGTCTTCTATCTCTACCCCTTTGCCCTACGTGGAGTGCTGTTTTCTTAGATGGTTATCTGGTCTCGCCTTTCTAGTTTTATGTATGAATGTATGTATTTATTTAAAGTATTTTTATCCTGCTTCTCAGCCAAAAAGCCTTCTGGAGCAATCAGTAAAATAAGACACAGCCTGTCTGCAAGCTTACAATTTAAAAAGACGACACACAAGGAAAAGGGGATAGGAAGGGAAGAGGAGGGCTGATGGAATGGCCCTGCTTCACCTCTCATCTTCCTATGTACATCCTACTGGAATGGCTTCTGGTGGTGACAGCTAAGGGATGAAGAGCCTTCATGGGGAGGTCTTTCAGCTGGGCTAGTAGCTCTGCTTCTCGCCTCCCTCTCCCTTTGTACAGTCGGTTTGACTGAAATATCTTATATTTTCTCAGTTTTTTTTCTGATAAACTTTCTCATAGTTCTGTTTGGCCTGTGTTGCATTTAAATTAATATGACTGCAATAATTTGTGAAATCTCTATCAATGTTACATTTCTATATCCTCAGTTCTCCTTCTGTCTGTAGGCTCGTCAGTATTTTCTTCTGTTCCTTCCATTTTCTTCCACTTTATTATTGCGGCTTTCCCCATATAGTCATGGTAGTCAGAGATGGGCAGCTTTTGATAGACTACCTGATGGCTCCTGAGTGCTGCAGGTTTTCCATAGAATGCTGGGCTAGCTTTGATCTTGGTCTGATCCAGAGAGGCATTTACTATGTTTTTCAGTTAACTGTCATTTAACATATATTAGTTATTCTTTAGCTGCATATTTAGGATACCTTGCTTTGTAACTTAAAACACAAATGGGGTTATGGGGTTTTAATAAAAAATGGATCAACTTTGCAAAACTGACATCAGCCCATCCTTGATGTGAGTAATTCTGCATTGCACTGGATAATGTTCAGTTCAGTTTCTGTTCCCAGGAGAAGTGCTTTCCCCCTGAAAAATCGGTGAGGTTATACTTTGTAGCTAATTAGTTATTTCAGAGTTCAATATATATATCTGTATTAATATGTTTCAAGTATAAAGATGAATCAGAATGTCCTACCAATAGGATTGCAAGTGAAAATATTTCTGCCACTTTTAACACTTTTTCAGGGCTGATACAATTTATGAAGAAATGAAGCAGAGATATGGGACTCAGGGATGCTACTTACTTAAGATAAATTCTCGTGGGTCTAATCGAGTAGCCGATGAACAGATTCCTGATCCCTGGAGCCAATACCTCCAGAAAAACAGTATCCAAACCCAGGTATATTTTTATTTAAAATATCTACTACAACAAGTGTTTTCCTGTAGTATACCAAAAGTTCTCTTCTGTCTTATTGCCATAAGAGTCTGTTCTTCTTATTTCCTGTCATAAGCTATTTAGCCATCCCTCATGCTCCATTCCTGCTAGCTAGATTCTTACAGCTTTTAAAAACCTAATTGGGAAAGTAGTTATACATACTAATTGAAGTCAAGCTTTAGCTTCCTTTGATTTTCATATGTAATACACTCAGTGCAGCTGGTGCTTCCAGAATGTTGGGGTGCTAAAAATCACTTCCCCTACCATATCTTTCTTCTGTGTCACCTACCCAAAGCTCCTACTAAATGCTCCACCCCAGTTCTGCCCATGGAAACTCCTCCTTTCAGCGATGGTAAATGGAGTTCCCAGGTTCAAAGTCAATAGATAATGGGACAAATAGGAATATACTTGTTCTTTCAGGCATTACTTGTAAGCGTCTTAAAGGTATTTAGTTGGCTGCTGTTAGAAACAGAATGCTGAACTTGATGGAAACATGGCTGTCCAAGTTGATAAAATGAGTGCAAGTCACTTGTCTTGTAGGACAGTGATGGCTACTTCAGGTGGCTTTAAAAATGAATAGCTAAATATTCATGGAGAAGGGCTCTATCAACAATGATTACCCATGACAGTGAACCCTAACTTCTGAATATCATGTTTATTAATTTGTAATATTTATATACTGCTCCACATTCAAAGATTTTGGAGTGGTGAACAATAGATAGGATAAAGAATAAAACACTATATTAAAAATGCTACTTTTAAAAGAAACAAGAGTTCTGATAAAACTGAGTTCTGTTAAATACTGGATGTTGGGGAAAAACAATAGGCCGGGCCAATACTTCTATGCCATTCTTACGAGCTTCCAGAACTGTGTGACTGGCTGCTGTTGAGAATGGAATGCCTGGACTACATGGGCCTTGGTCTGAATCAGCAGGATGATAATTGTGTTTTCGAACAACACTTAGACACAGTTACTATTGCTCTGCCCTATGAGAGGAAAAACCCAGACACCATGCTAAACAAACTGTGGATGAAAAGTGAAGTCTCTGTTTAGCTTTTCCTACTGGCAGGAAGAGCTAAACAGAAGTGACGAAGTAGTATGCATCAGTATGCTTGCTAGTTTAGAGTAAAAC